>OX457077.1:6647500-7037500 GCA_949752815.1 Conops quadrifasciatus
ACGCCCAGCTTGACGACGCTCACGACGACATACTTCACGACTACTTTCGTCTCTCGCATTTCGCAGATAACTTCAACGTTCAACGTAGCTGGATATTTTCTTAAGGTTTTTTTTTGGGTAAATTGAGTATGGTTGCATGTGCCCTTTAATTCAAGGTTAGAGCTCACTTAAAACACTGCAAACATTTGCAAATTTTTCAACAAAATTCATTCTAGCAAATATTTTCCTTTTTGTGACGTTCATTCTTTCTTTTGATAATTTTTTTTTTTTTTTTTTTTTGCTCTTAAGAAGCAAAATTTTGCGCTTCACAAGTTTTTAGCTTAAAATACTTCAAAGTTTGAAGGTCTTCAGCTTAGTCGCTTATTGAACTGTCTCTCTCTCTCTCTCTCTCTTTCTTCCTCTGATAGCACTTTTTCTTGTTCTTGATGGTCAGTAAGAAAGGTTCTTGCCTGCCTTCCTCACTAAAAGAAAGAGTACACAGCAGGCACACGTCTTTCTTGAGCGGATTAAAGGAAGGTCTTGATTTCGTGAAAGTCATTAGACTACGTCATGATGACCAAGCAAATGTTGGCTCTCCTTAATTTATACTCGTCATACACTCTTGCATAGAAAAAACAACATTTCTTTTTAGCTTAATTTATTGCCATTTTTATCAAACATCATCTAAAAATATTAGCGAATGTCAGGCGGAGCTGCCGTGTGAGTTTTTCTTTTTAACTTTGGTCATTTTCGGCATCGAAACAGCTCGACGATATAGCTCGTAAACACAATGAATTGGCCATTTCCACTTTTAGACATCCAAAAAACAACAAAAAATTTGAAATCTTTATGGTTTCGCCTTTAATAAGAGAGAAAAGAAAAGAAAATCAAGTCTTTGAAATATCGTAAATTCAGTTCAGATTCTTTTTATGCCACATGATAACCATAACGCGGCAAACAAAAAGGAGGCCATACAGAGTGGGTCGGTCAAACAGTCTCAAGACGCTCACACGCATGACCACACATAGCCTCGCCCTCTTCCCAAAAAATCGCTTATTAAGGCGTATTATATTTCTGCCAATTTGTGTCTTTCGATCAAAACTAATTTTGTTACTGTTACTGAATGTTATTTGTTTTTTTTTGAGGATATGATTTTGTGCTTTTTGGTTTTGTGTTCAAATAACCTGAAAAACCTGTTTTTTTAATGGAAGATTACTTTTCTTTTCATTTATTCTGAAAATGATTATTAATAATAATACAAAAAAAAAAATTTAAAAAATAATAAAAGTAACCAAAAGTAAGGAAAACCGTATGGCTAAACATTTCTGATTTTAACCTTCCTATGAAATGCAATACAACAGCCTATTACTTTCTGATGATATTAGAAAATATGGTTGCTATTATAAATAACAAAAATTTGATTCCATAAAAAGGTTTCCATAAAGAGGTTTCTTTCCTCTTTCTCTATATGACTTCTAAAATATTTGCGATCACGCTGAAAGAAAGTTGACTATTGAATAATTTTTATGCTTAACTAAACTCGAATTTTTTATTAACTATTTTTCATAAATATCAATTTTTTCCAAGATGTTCAATGGGTCTCTCTCTCTCTTTATCTATTGGTACACGTTTATATGGATACGGTTAATCCTTAGCTTTAGTCTCCACTAAAAACCGGTTCTTGTTTTAACTAAGAGACTCTTACTCGCCTTAGAGTCATCTTGACTAAAAAGCCCTTGCTTGCTATTTGTTGGTTCTGATCTCTACTGAGAAACTCTTACCACGTTTACCAAAGCAAAAATTGCTTTTGCCCGAACTTGATTCTGGTCTCGGCTGAGAGACTCTTAACTCGCCTTCGAGAGACTGTATTGACTAAAAGGGCCTGGCCAATTTTCGGTTCTTGTCTGGGCTAAAAAACCCTTACCCGTCAGGGCTAAAATACCCTTACCTGCCTCATTCTTGGTTCTGGTCTCGACTGAAAAGCTTTTTCCCGTCCTCAAAACATACATATGTACATCGATACTAAATTCTCTCTAATAAGCGATCGCTAAAAGGCAATGACGCGTTCGTTCTTCGTTCTCGTAAACAAATCTAATCTAAATTTAGTGATTAATATCATGTTAAACAAATAAACTTCTACATTTAAAGTCTATAAATATTATGGATTGTGGATATTATGGATATTATGGAAAATCTTACCTGGTTCCAAGGTTGTGGCTAGCAATATCGATGGCAGGCACAATAATATAATCCGAATTTCCAGCATATTCATTGAGGTTGATGCAACAGCGAACAATAATGAATTGTGGTTGGTGCGGCGTCCTCGAACTGTGTATTCTCTGTGTGTATTCTCTCAATATGGATTTGATGGATTGTTGTGGATTTTTGTGGTTGGTTGGAGTCTTGACTACGAAATTGATGTGGAATAACAAGGATTATTTTGATTTATTGTATGATTTCTACTTGCTTTTTTTGCACTTTTAACCGAAAAGAGTATACTTTTGAGAAATATATTTTCTTATAAAATTCAATTTTATAAAAATCTGCTAAGTTTCATAGTTTTTGTGTTTTTTTTTTTTTTGAGAGGATGAAAATGCGTTCATACAACTTTTTTTTGGTAAGTTTTGCAACTTTTTTTTTTATAACTTTTGCATTTTTTTATGTATACTTTGTTTATTTGTGTTGTTGCTGTTATTCCGATTGTTTCAATTGTCATTTGCCATTTATTATATTGTGTTATTCATTTGATTCATCCTCATAATCATCATCATCATCATCATCGCTTTGGAATTTTATTTGTTTGTTTAGCTTCGCTTAGTTTTTTTGACAAACCGTGTCAATCATGTCGATTGTCATGTACAAGGTTGTTTTTTTTTTATATTGATGGCATTGCTAATGTTGTTGTTATCGTTGTTGTTGTTGTATACTTTTCTGTTGTTGGCATGTTGTCGTTTTCGCGCGCTTGCATAAAAATTGATAAATCGTTTATTTCGTGTTTTTTGGGTCGTCGTAGTTTTTGTGACGGCACTATTTTGATGACACAATTTCTCTCTCTCTCCCCCTCTGTCTTTCTTTCTCTGCCTGTATTTCTTACTAACTCTTTCTCCCTCTTGTCGCTGATTTTATTAGACTAATTTTTGGTAGCTTAAATCGGCTTAAGGTTGACAAAAAATTTTGTTGGTCCGGCAAACAAAAGTCGAGGCTGCCTTTGTTTTTCCATTCGAAATGGATGGCAGTAAAAACGACATCGTTTGGTTCGACTTTGCTTCGTTTCAAATGTCTTTGCGAGAAGAGGATGGCAGCATGTTAATCATCATTCCTTTTGTGCTGACACTCAGTCCTTCATGCATCATGGATTCCGGAAACGGTCGCAAAAAGTCGCTTTAATACATTTCGATGGCAATCAAAGGACTCGCGCAGAGATCGCTTTATTCATTCGACAACGACAACGACAATGACGGCGGCGAAGACGATGACAACTCGATGCAACAAACTATAAGAAGAAGATAGAAGAATAAGAAATCATATAAAATAATTTTTCAACATATTTTTTGTCAGTAGCGGCTGTAATCAGAAGTTCTATGCTTGTGCTTTGTGGAAAAGAAAAACAGAAAAAGAAGAAGGAGCTCGAAAAAAATAACATGAAGAAGTCGTCCAATACGTATAATATTCGAATAAATCATTTTTCTATTCGCTACTTTTTTTATCTCTTTGTTACTTTCTCTTTGCGGAAGTCTTTCGTAATGTCCGCCCGCCCCGCTCTTCACGGGAAATCGTTCAGTGACTTTTGCATAAATCCATTGCTGACAGCAGTAACTGTTTTTATGATCAGTATCAGTATCAGTATCAGTATCAGTATCCTTCTATTTCTTCTCTACTCTTTTCTGAAATAATTGATAGTAACTGCAGGTTTTTTTTAGTTCTTAGTTTAGTTTTTTATATTATCAGCAGATCCGCCTCTACCATCTCTTCCCGACTCTACCGTCCCCGCCGGTGACCTATTTTTACTTACGGATGCAACGTTGTTGTATTTTGTCATGTTATGGTTATTTTCTGAAGTAGCATTCGCTTTTATCCTTTACCACAATAAATGGCAACCGTTTCAAAATCGATAAGTTATCAATGGTACTTTTTTCTCTAATTCAAAGGACATTCTCAATAAAACGATAACTTATTTCTTATGACAATAATGGGTTGTAACCATAATGGGTTAAATAAAAAGAATAAAAAACATACCGGCAAAGTTTCAATGGCATTAAGGATAATTGTTAGAAAGAGAGGATTCTAGTGGGGCGTCTTTAAAGTAAGTCTTTAATTAGTCTTTAATATCTGTACACGCTGTTAATGTTCATACTACAATAACTCTACATACATAATGACGTATTCCAAGTCTGGTTCTCGTCTTAACTAAAAAAACTTTCCTCATTCCCGGTTCTCGTCTCGACTCAAAAACCTGTTCTCAGTATCTCATCTCGACTCAAAAAAGATTATGCTTTTCTCGGTTCTGATATTGACATGAGAAATTCTTACTGTGCTCGAAATATTGTATTGACAAAGAAGCTTTTGTTCTTCTGGTCTTGGCTGACTCGGAGACTCTTACTCGCCTTAGAGAGATTGTATTGACTAAAAGGGCCTGACCTATTTTCGCTTCTGGTCTGGGCTAAAAACAGCCTTACCCGTCTTCGAGATATCATCTTGATTAAGAAGCCCTTGCTTGCTTTTTCCTGGTTGTGATCTCTACTAAGAAACCCTTACCGCGCTGGAATTATGCTCTTGCCCGAACTTGATTCTGGTCACGGCTAAAAGACTCTTAACTCGCCTTAGAGAGACTGTATAGACTAAAAGGACCTGGCCAATTTTCGGTTTTTGTCTGGCCTGAATAAAAACTCTTACCCGTGCTCGAGATATCTTCTGGACTAAAAAGCTCTTACTTGCCTTTCCAACGATCGATTCTCGATCAATCTCGTTCTTAGTTTCTGCCTCGATTTTGAGGTTTCGGTATATGGTCTGCGATCTCTAAATAACGTCTTGAGCAGAAATATCTGTTCTTCATTCTCGGTTTGTAGACAAGATCTATTGTTACTTACGACAATTTTCCTTCTATCTTTTGGCTACTGTCACAAAATATTTGTAAGCATACCATGGCTTTTATTTATTGAGAAAAATTGCACACTCTGACCAAGTCGAAGTGCATGCATAGCGAGTGCACCACGTACTTACCATTCGCACCAGGGCGAACGACCAGAAATAACTAACAGTAAATGCATAAAAATGATCCCTCCCCTTCGCAGAATTCTTCTCACGCAAGTCCGCCACGTACGAACTGCCCGAAGCGGCCGGCAATTTAATTTCACTGCGAACGCCACTTAAGGAAGTGCAGCGCCATTCGTGATGCCACTTCAACTATTAAAATTAATGTCAGAGTAAGAATTTAGTGCCTGACGGCCCCGTCCCCGGCCCCGGCCCCGCCCAACAAATAATGCTTACTGCCGTCATTCGTGCATTAATTATTCGTGCACTGTAGAGAACAATGGAGCGAGCACAAGCCACCGACGCCACGTCGTATACGGACGACTCATTGAGCGAGCGCACTTCTTCCACTTTGTTCCGTATCCGGCGCGGACCGGATCCATTCCGCACCGGAGGCGACCACCAGCTGCATGCAGTGCATGTCGGTCGATTGCGTGTCAGACGGTTTGTCTGTCTGTCTGTCCAACGAGAACGATGCCGAGTGGAAATGGAGAATGACAGCACGAAATGACCGACTGTCTGTCTATCATCAATCATACTGTTTGTCGGAATTCTATCTTTCTTTGTTGCTGACAGTCCTTCTTTGAAGTCCTCGCCGTTTCTGTCTATTGCCTTTTGTAGTTTTTCTCGTTCACCGAATGCGCGCCATTCACAGATAGTCTCTCCAACTGTCTGTCTGTTTGCCAGCCGTTGCCTCTGTCTGCTCATCAGACAGTTTACCAGTTTGCCAGTTTGCCAATTTGTCAGTCGCTTAGTAATGCTTTTGCAGTCGTTTGCTATGGTTTTCTATGCTTGCGGTCTGATCGTCTTCCTGCCGTTTCGTGCTTGCGACCGCGCTTCGGTCTGTCTGCTCAGTCCATTTCATGCTTTCATTGTGTTCACATACTAATAGTAATACGCACGCTACGAAAAAAATACCATCAAATGCAGAAGCAGCGAAATTGTAGCGAAATTCTTGCATTTGCATTGCGTTCAGGCGAAACGGATTCTCCTGCTCGCCAACGAATGTTTATCAATTCCAACGGATGGCACTCGGTTGGGCAATAAATTTTGCTGCCGGTAACCGTTCGCCGCTTGCCCTGCTGCCGGAGAAGACGTAGCCGGAGCCGGATGTGGTTTGCGGATGATCGTGATGGGTTTGGCTTAATTAAAAGTATGCACAGGGTTAAGCGAAATTAAATTTTACGACTGAGTAGCGCAAAATGCGCCAGCGAGATATTCAAAGGGTGGGACGGGGGTTGGAGGGGGACGAGCTCGAAGACCTCGTATAACTAATTGAAGTAAGTACTAAAGGATTACTTGAGGGTTGTGTAAAAAATAGATGAAATTGCTCTGCAAGGAATAAATTATTGTATGTATGTACTTTATAGCATTATTAAGGAAATGAAATGAAATAAAATAAAATACTGAAGAAATTTGTAAGCTTTTTTTTTGAGAATTTGCATAAATTTTCAATTTCTTAATTTTACATTTGCATAAAAAGAGTCAATACAAATTGAAATAAAAGCCAAGCAAATTTTAAATAGATTAAACTGTACTCAATAATAATAATAAAAAAAAAATTTTAAACAATTCACAACAGAAAATTCAACGAGTTTACACTTCAGCACGCGTCAACACTATAAACTGATTACTATCACAGAGACGTTGGGGCTGATGGTGAGGACGATGGTGAGGGTGACGGTGAGGTCGAGGGCGACAGCGACAGCGACGGTGATGGGAAATTTGAAAACATAAAAGTTTTCTCCAGGGAAAATCCTCCCTAAAGCCAATTGAAGAAAGAGAACAAAAAAGAAGCAAAGCTAATGAAATAACATTGTATACGACAACAAAAAATCGCGATAAGATTGTTATTAAGACATTGAAAAAAATGGCTAGTCCTTAGAAAAGCAGCAAAACAAAAAAAAAGAAAAAATGGTGCCCTGCAACCATTGATGATGATGGTCCAGACAAAATTATTGCGCTTTATTTCTTGAGACGGAAGCCTCATAGCGAGCATATGAAGCAGCATGGGTTGCTGCTGTTGGTTGGTTGGTTGGTTTAACGGTTGCAGCCTAAAGGCGCAAACTATGTCATCGCGTCTATGTCGCGCAAACTAAGATTATCTTCATAAAAGTGGCGGCAGTGGCGGCAAAAGCAGCAGCAGTCGGTTGCAAACGTCTGGCAGGCAGACTTCTCAGTGGATGAAGTATACTGTTAATGTTTGTAAATAAAGTGGGTGTGTGTGTGTGTGGCTCTGTGTGTGCATTTGAGTGGGCCGTGATTTCTATTGCATTCAGTTTTAGACTACAAATTCCGAGCTCATTAAAGACAAAGCGAAACATGCAAAATTGAAAAACCAAAAGCACAAGCAACGTAATTAAAAATTAATCCAGTAAAAATTTAAAGGAAGAAATTTGACTGTGACTTTTTGACTGCTCTAAGCTTTTATTTAAGGAAGAAAACTAATACACTAGATGTGAATTATAACAAGAGAAGTTGGTACAATGAAAGGAATCAGAGTAAATGCTTTACGAGTGCAATTAAGAACTAAATACCGACATTTCGAAACCTGTAACAATTTTGTACGACACTTTTTATGTACGAAAATTTAGAATGATTGTAGTTTTTTTATAATAAATCCTCACACAAGATTAGATAGAAAAAAAAATATACAAGTACATATGTACTTAAACATATTTTCTAGTATTCCAGTATACCTAGTCTCTGCGGCCCTGATGCTTCTTTATAATCATGCAGCTTAAAAAATAATTCCATACAACGAGTATCATCAAGAGAACCGCATAATTTGAACACACCTTCGTAATGCTTTGCAGTGTTTGTTTCTTGCCCATTTACACCGCAAGAAACACGTAACATTTTCGTTTTCTCCGTTTCGTAGTCTTGGGACGGTGGTTGAGGAAGAGACGGAGAGAGAGAGAGAGACAGAGAAGAGGGGGCTCCATTACAAGGTAAGCTTATAAAAAACGCCAACTGGTCACGAGACCAGACCTTTGGCGAACTTTTTTACGACTTTTATGAAGATGGTGTAGACTACAATTTTACGAAAAATTTCATACAATTATTTTCAATTTTTCATATTAAATTGTTTGTCCACGCGACATTTTAAGTGTGATGCGAGTACATTGTTACTCTTTGTTTAGTCAAATTGTCACGATACACGAAGTGCCAAGAAAAAAGGTTAACTTTGTCAGGGTGAGAGAGTGTCTTTTTAGAGGTCTGATAAAGGGTCGTATGAGCAATTTTAATTCAATTCAACTGAACTGAACCGCATTTTCTTGATTTTTTCTACTTGATTTGAGATTTTTGCATGTCACTGAAGTAGTGTTCGTTTGTGTTGACACGAATTTCAGGGGAAAATTACTGATACATGCTAAAAAAACTATTATAAACACTGAATAAAGCGCATCGTGATGCCGACAAAACTCATAGCCAGAAATTTTATGCAACACAATAAACAAAGTTAAAAAATTAAGAAGGAATAATTTACAAATGTAACTGAAATATGCGCTTAATGGTTCCGCACATACATATGTACATACATACAAACATATGTATAACGTAATCATCTTCAGAGCCTTCATTCCTTCCCAAAGGCTCTCAGTAATCATTCCATTGAGATCTAAGAGAGAAGAAGCACTTGACCTAAACTAAAATATACGTACTCTTATACAACCAGCACACACACACACACACACACACACACACAAATACGGTAAAATGGAAAATAATTGAAATCATTCGCATTTTAATTATGTATATAAAAGTAGAGCACCAAAAAGTGTTGCACCACGCTGCTGCGTGCATGTTCGACTGTTGGAGTGTGTGTTAGTGTGTGAATGTATAGCCGCCGGTGAGTTTGTGTGTTTTTTACGAGCTCCAAGAGAAAAGGGAAAGAGAAATTATTAAAAGCCTCATTCACCTCAAGATTTTCTTAGAAGAAATTTTAATGAAATCTTGTGAGAAAAATGCTCAGTTAACAAATTATTTTAATCAAAGTAGGCATAATATTTTTGTGAAAAGAGCAGAAAAAGATGATGAAAACAATTAGAAAAAGAAGCAATAAAAGAAGAATCAGTTATTATAAAGCGTACTACACGATCGTTGCCAGACAGACCTACCTAAATTCAGCTCTCTCAACTATTTTTCCAGCTACACTCGCCCATTCCAAAAAAGAAAATCCTGAGGCAAGAATATGATTGGCCATTGGTATATTTTGTAAAAAAAATTTGGTAACAAAAATTTCTGTTTTAAGTGAAAATACTGGAAATGCCGGAAATGTAACAGATTTACAATTTTGTGTAGAATTTCCTTTTTGTTTTTTTTTTTTTTTTCTAATGGTCTTCCCAAGTTTTCCTTAGAATTAATTTTCATTTGCATTTATTTTTTCATTTATTTTTTCCTCCATTTATTCCATTTAGTCCATTAATTGTTAATTAGTTGTTAATTTAAAAGGACTAGCTATCCTTTTTCATTTTCGCCTTTGGCGCCGTTTTTATACTTTTCTTGTTAGTCTTTAAATGCAATATAAATTTAATAAAAAGAAAAAAATACTCTCGAATTTTAAGTATTTTCACGTTCTTATCATAATTATTGATAAAAATTGTCAAAGAAGAAAATTTGTGAAATGAAACATAAAATGTTTTTTTTACAACACAAACAATTTGACCAAAGTCGAACCGATACCGAACCGATAATCATGACTTGATAATGGCTTCGATTCTGGTTTTTGTTTTTTTTTTTTTTTTTGTACTGCCATGCATCGAGCTCATGCAAATATGTGTCAAAGATTTTCTGATTTTCCGACTAGTTCATTTATTCATTCCTAATGAATATGTCCTGAAAACATAATGTTGGTGTAGTCGTCGTCATCGCCGTCGTTGTTGTTGTTCAGATCATCAGATTCTGTGATTTTAATTCATGAAATGAGATCAACGCCTGTTGATTTATCGAACAGCCTTGAAATCTGTGCAACAGTTGAAATTTATGTGCATGAAAGCGTCGAGCGTCGAGCGTCGAGCGTCGCACGTTTCTAGAACGCTTCATTTTTATACTGTTTCCAAATGCATCGTTCTTTCAAAAATCACTTTCTCTTTCACTCTCTCTTTTACTTTTCACCCCTTCTCTTTCTCTCTAAGTGAGACGCTCAAGGGATTACATAAATTTGCATCCACTCAAAAGAAATGGCACAATTGTACCGAATTGGACTGTTCAGTACGTAGTTCAGCAGAGAGAGAATTTTGTGTTTAGACTTCTGAGAAATGAGGATAGCAGTGTTCAGTATAATTTTGGGTACCTATGTGCCTCAGAAAAAAATATGGGCGATAACACCTGCGAAATTTTAAGCGTTTATTGTGTCTTTTTGGTCTATTTGTTTTTGTCAGTGTGGTTACCATCCATAACTCCTTCATTATATGTATTTGGTTTTAAAGAAAAAAAATGAAAAATATTTATATCATAATTTTCCTTTAATCCGCTTGTAAATATTTTCTAAAATCATCTTCCTAGGTTAAGTCGTGTCAAAAAAAAATATTAAGTCAACACCTATATTTTTTCTGAATTTTAAATATCATTAAAAAAGTCATTAGAAATCAACAAAGATATTAAAATCAGTTTCGAAGAAGCCAAGTTATAATAATCTCTAGAGTAACACAAGTTACGTTACGAAAGTTTCAAGCGCAAACTTTCACAAACTTTTAAAGTTCTACAAAGTCAAAGTTTGAATACATACATATATTACCATTGTAAACGGCAGCAGTTACTTCCGGTCACTGGCGACTGTGGACCATGTATGTATTTTTGTGTGGCATTATTAAATAAATTGAAACTGTGAGACTTTAACAAACCGTATTCTATCCTTTTCAAGGAGTACAATTTCTCCTCTTTTTTTATTCGTAAATTTTTAGCGATAAATTTTCGGTATAAATTTTCTGCAGTAGTTTCATTCAGCAGAGAGAGAGAGAGAGAGAGAGAAAGAGAGCAAAAAAGATGAAAAAGTGCGAGAAAGATGAAAAGGAAGAGTTTAAGAAGCGCGTGAAAGAGAGTTTTTGAGACAAGAAATGCAGTGTCTTCTTAAAAGCTAATAGAAAAACTCTAGAAATGAGAAAAGTTTTCCCTCAAGAAAAGCAGGCGCGACACGTTTTTTTCGTGTTGAAAAAAAACCATTTTTAGCAAAACCTTCTGAACAACAACAAACACAACAGCAACACCGAAAAACTACGATGTTACACAATTACGTTTTCAATCTTGAGCTCCAGAATGGTTTTACGGTTCAGGTTATCGTTATAAAAACAAAAGCACGAAAAGGATACCAAGAATGCTCAGTTACAAGCGAAGTATTAGCAGAAGCTAGTACTAGAATCCTTATTCTCAATATTTACAAGTTAAAAAATGCTCCAAAAACGTTTCTTTAAAGTTTAGCAACGACAACGAAGGAAATTCATAAAAAGCTTAACAAAGGATAAAGTTTTATCACATACTAATTTGCATACTCGTTTTATTTGCATGCCCTGTTATGAGAAAAAGAAGAAGAAAAAGAAAAAGAAGAAGAAGAAGAAGAAGAAGAAAAAGAAAACCATGCCAACAAAAACCAACCAACGAACATTTTTCTATTTCTACGTAATACGTAGCTTTTTTTACTACGACAAAAGTTTGGAAGACACGACAAAAAGTTTACCGGGTTAGAAAAATGATCAAAAAACTATTGCAGCATGTTACCGTAGCAAAATTGTTACGTTGGTTGTTGTTGTGGGAATTTTTTTTGCCTCACTGTCGGTTTCACTGTCGATCGGTATTGTCAAGCACGTAATGGAGTTATCGCTCAAATGGACAGAGCTAGAACGACAACAATAACAACAACAACAACATGCCAATTTAAGTCATTAACTTGATATTAGTGGCAACAACAACAACAACAATAATAAAAAATCATATTGTATTCTCAAAACACTTTGTGAACATTTTTTTATGGAAAACAAATAAAAAGAAAAGGAGCTGTCAAAAAAAAAAACCCACCAAAAAACCCAAAATCGTTACCGTTATATTTGTTTTTTTTTTTTTTTTTTTTGGTTTTTTATTCGTACGTGTTTCTGGTGTTGTTGCTGCTGTAGTTGTTGCCATTCATTGCATGAAACCAAAAACGCACAAACAAAGAAAGCCTCTTCGTTTCTTCCAAAATAACTAAAACAATTTGTTAATAAAAAGGTTAAATCAGAAAACAAAAAAGTACAACAAAATTACACCTGAAAAAAAAACTAAGTTTTGTATGTATAAGTAACTTTTGTAAGAAGTTTTGTATAAAAATGATTATTTAAATGAAAGAATATACGATTACTCAAAAAAAGCATACACGAAATAACGTCTAAAATAATGACTAATTTAGCTTGAAACAATCCATTTCAATCGAATTTAAGTAAAAAGCTAAAATTAAGCACGGCTGTAAGCTCATTCCAGTGACCATAACTTGATTTCGAAGTATTACTTTGTGGTTTCTACAATATCTGGAAGAAAGAAAATGTTCCAGAGCATCCTATTCCAGAGTTATCCGATAAATAACTACAAATTTTCATATAAAAAGTTTTAACAAGAAAATTACCATTTTTTTTTTTTTTAACGATACGATACTATTTTTAGAGTGTATAGGTTTAGGTTGTTGTGTCGCTTGTAGCGAAAACGGCCTTCCACAAAAACTTCAGCAAACATGAAAAATGTATGAAACTTTTCTCATTCGGTATGAGAAAAGCACATCTGTTTATGTGTGTGTGTGTGTGTGTGTGTGTATCTACACCAAAGTGCCAAAATTCATGTGAGAATTTGTATGTCAGCCGGATTTATGTACGATGGTGAAATATCATGCCTGATTCGTGCATGTTACTCTAAAGGCATTTTATGTTACATTTTTTTTGCTGTACTTGCATAAGCCTAAAGTCATACACGACTATTTCTTTGCATGCAGTTTTACCGGTTTTCATTCCTTCCTTCCTTCCTACCTTCCCTCCTTCCTTATAACTTTTGTAAATTGTTGAAAAGCAATTTTTAATATCGCTTTTTTACCATCGCCCAAAAAATTAATGAAAGTTTGCAGACGGTTTTGGCAGCAGCAGCGTCAGCGAGCATGTTGATAAAGGATATACATGTTTGTTAAGCTGAGCTGAGCTAAGCTTCTTTTTTTTTTGTTGCGAATATTATTTTTCTTTTTTTGGGCGTTTCTGCTTTTTTTGAATTTTTAACTAAAACTTTTTTTTTCGAAATTAAAAGCCAGCAGAAAATCAAAGTTTCCTAAAAATCAGCAGCGTTTTTTCATTCTACTTTTTGAAAAATTCTTTCAAAATTATTAAAAATTATTCTCCAAAAAAAGGCCATCAAAGTAAAAAGGATTGCTCAAAGAATTTTTACAAAATTTTTCTTTAATTTTTGCGTTTGTAAATTAGTAATTTTTAAAAAGATTTTAACAAATTTATTCTTCTCGCCAACAGTCTCGAAAACTTTTCGAGTTTCATTAATGTTTCAATTTCTCAAACCGAAAAACATTCTTGTATTTAAATATTAATTATGTTATTTTATATATGTACATATATCTAATGCATAATTTAATCTTTGACGATGAATCCCTTTTATTTAAAGTCCTCGATGTTTTTTTTGAGGATTCATTTGCGTCCTTCAGCGTCTAGACGACATTTAATTACTTATTGCCATTTTAATGAACAGAGTGACAATGTTGATGATGATGATGATGGCGAAAATTAATTAGTCATTAGATGCAACACAGGCGACACACGTCACTTGTAAAGTTGTTGTAAGTTGTTTTTACTAATTAGTAAAGAAAGTTTTAGCAAGAAAAGATCAGAAAAATTGGAAAACTGTTGGCAGGATTAAATTAATTTTCACAAAAAATTTAAGGTTTCAAGGTTTATTATCGATAACTGGATAATATCTCAGTGAAGCCTTTAAAATATCTAATAAAAGAGTCCTGTGACAAATGAAATTCACAGTTTGTGTGAATATTTGGAACGATAACGCAAACAGTCTCTAAACTTTATTTGTTTAATTAACTTTTTTCGTTTGATTTAAAGACTATATTGTTCATCTATAATTATGAAACAAAAGCAATAAAGGATCGTTGTGAGAACAAAAAAAAAAAAACAACACAGAAGAAGATGATGGTACATCATAAGAAGGTCCTTAGAACTTAACCAGTTTTAACCCACAATCTCTTGCCGATCAATCATAATCGTACAAAAAACAAAAAATTAAAAGGAAAAGAAAAAAGAAAAAAAAACGAAAAAACTTCACGCAAATAAAAATATCATTAATAAAAAAACTAAAAAAATAACAGCTTTTGCTTTTCCTCCCAAAAGGACAAAAGGAAAAATATTCTTCTTATGCGGTTTGCATTCACCAAAAATCCTAATTAAAATTCCAGAAAAACAACAAAAATTCCTTGGCCTTTTTGTAATTTATTTTTGGTTTCACTTTTTGTTGTTGTTTTATTGTTGTTGCAATTTAAGTTGTAAATAATTGAGGAACATTAAGCGATTTTGTTGGGTAAAATCGAGCATTAGCGTAGAATAATGAAACGATAATAAAACCACCGCCAACAACAACAACAACAACAACAAGAGAATAATATCAGTCAGATAGTCATCAAATGAAACCAAAAACAAAAACGAAAGCAAAGACAATTTCCTCTAAAACAAAAAATAAAAAAGGCTTAATTCATTCGTTTCGCTTCGTTTCGAGAGGTTTGTTGCTTATAGAGCAAGCAACCCCCCGCAACCCGGCACTATAAAAAGTATAATGGTTTGGAAAAGCAAAGGAAAGGGAGGGGGCAAAGTGGGACAAAGTGAATGATGATGAGGTTAAGCGCGTTTGTTTCAAATAATAATAGCTCGCTTTAATGATTGTGCTCGACGCTAATGACATAAAATTTGATTAAAACATTAAAACAAATTGTGCCATTAGATTAATTAAAATGATTGGAAGCAGGCCGGCGGGAGTGGGCGTGGCGAAAGCAGAACGCACTGTAAATGATGCTGTTTATACTGTTTGCTGCTGCTGCTGATGCCGCTGGTGGCGAAATGAAACATTTGTCAATTACTAAATGATAATAATAACAGCAGCAACAATGAAAACAATAATCACAACAATAACAATAAATCGATTAGCGAAAAAAAAAAATTAAGTCAAAACGAAAAATTAATCATATT
Organism: Conops quadrifasciatus; assembly: GCA_949752815.1. NCBI lineage: Eukaryota > Metazoa > Arthropoda > Insecta > Diptera > Conopidae > Conops > Conops quadrifasciatus. The sequence goes on from OX457077.1 coordinate 6,662,935, forward strand.
CGAAACGAAATAGAAAGGGCACTTTTTCAGTTAAGACCAAATCCGCGAATGAGATTTGATTCAATGGAGACTAAATGGTTCGTAGAGCGAGATAGATTTTTTTCCTTAGATTTTAGGAATCAGACAAACCTTCTCTGCCAAGATCAGAGATGGATTTTTTCAGTCCAAACAATATCACAGAATGAATGAGTATAGTTTTCCAGTCGAGACGAAATTCAAGACGGAGACAGAGGTTTGTTAGTCCAGACCAAATCTGAGCAAAAGAAAAACGACGACTAAAAACAGCTTTAAACCAATTAAATTCAATCAGAATAATCACATTCTGGATCTCTCAAACATAAATCGATTGATATAAAAAGAAATGGCGAATTTTTTTTCTTTTCCATCACGTTTTTTTTTTACCTCTGTTTTTCCATGCAGGAATTCGTCAGGGCTTCAAATTGGTTTCTCTGACTGGTTTACTAATTGCTGCTGTTGTTGTTGTTTTTTTTGTTGTTGTTATTCCTCCCATACGTCTTACCTCCACTCAGACGTAAAAAGAAATTAATATTTATAACTGCCATTAGTTTTAATGTAACCACAATCACCAACATCATCAGCGCGGCAGGCGTCCAGGATGCAATTCGTTTTAATGGCATCCTGCGGCCATTTCCTGTTTATAGTCCTTTCAAAAAGGTGAAATTTTTTAAAATGGATTTTTTACATGTTTTTTGTTGTTGTTGTTGTTGTGGTTTTATACAGTATTTTCGGTTTCTTGTACAATAAATAATGCGCGTAACTTAATTGAATTTTTTATTGAAAGAATGTGGCTGACGGCAGGAGAATATAAAATCTTCTAATTTTTAATTATATTGTAATATAATTTGAAATTATACAATGCAAAAAATTATTATATATCTTTTAGAATCTTATAAAAGATTTTTTATAAAAAGAAAACAATTAAACGCAGCAATTTTCGAAACGAATTTTACGTAAAAGAAATTTACGATCAAATAAAATTAAAAAAAAAAAAAAATTCTTTAAAAATCAAATTTTATTTAAATTTCAACTCTTTACAAATACTCCCCGAAAATGAAAAACCCAGAAGAGTTGGCTCCTTTTGACGCTGAAACAGCGTCATCGGAATCGATAAATTGTTAATAGTTTTAATTTTGAAACAGCAGATGGTGGCACTTTTCGTGTGTGGCCACAATAACCACGAGAACAAAATCCACCTTCATCACGCCCACCACCACCACCACTAACGCCTATCACTGCAGGACCCAACAAAAAGGGGGTCAGTCGAACAAACAAGTCGAACCGCACCCAACCGAGCCGAACCAACAGCAGCATCAGTAGCTTAAAAATATATATATGCATTGCCAACACTTGTAAGTTGCCCAACAATGTTGTCAACCGCAGCAAACAAAGCAAGCGAGTGCTATAAAAACCTGCAACGATGGCACTCGGTAACCGTAAGACAGAGAAGGCCGAAAAAGTTTTTTGTGGAATGTGGGTGTGTGTGTCCCTATGTGTGTCTGCTAGTGTTGGTGTTGTGTTTTTTGGAAATATTTATGTTAGCAAAATTTGTATTTCAAAGTATTATAACGACTTAAAATTTGGTTCAAAAGTGCCCACAAGCCACAAAAACCAAAAAAATAAAACTACGGAAAAAGGAAAAATGCACTAAATTACGCGAAAAGGGTTAATAGTAGTGACCAACCACTGTTGCAATAATATGGCACTTGCTAAAGTCACTAAAAAGTGTAAAAAATAGAAGGTGGAAAAAGTTAATCCGAATTATATACGAAAAATTCAACTTAACGAAAAAACCATGAACACTGGCATACGAGAAATGGAGATAGTAAAAACCTGAATATAGGTTTTATGAAAAATATCATAGTATCAATTTTTAAATAATCATGGCATTTTTTGGGCACAACTCAGCGCATTTAATGAGCATCCCTGCGCCCTTGGGCGCTTATTGTGTGCTACAAAAAGGGCATTTGACAGCATTTACTCGTACTCGTAAAGTTTCAAGAGATCAACACAAATTATTTTCGGATTATATGAAATTTTTCTTAACACCGCAATTAGAAAAAAATATTATATGTATCTCTAAAAATGTAGGTACGTCCTTCAGTGGTCTAATAACTTTTGATAATTTTGTTGGCTTCTGGTAAAATTTGTCAACACTCTTCTTATTTATGTTTAATGAAATTTTGCTACAATCTGGCAACTCTGGTCTCAATTTCCTTATACGATATGGTACCATATGGTACCTTTTTTGCTCCTCTATGAAATCTGCATACAATAAATAAAAAAACATATTCATATTGTGAAGTGTTGTAAATGGTTTTCTCATTGTTGTTGTTGTTGTTGTTTTTGTTGTTGTTGTTGTTGCTTATGTTTTGGCAATATTTATCGTTATTGTTGTTGTTGATCTTGTTGCGGTAGTGGCAGACAAACCGAAGCCAGGGCCGAAATCATTCATTGTCCAACAGAGTTTGCGGTTTTTGTCCGAGCCGCTTTTTATTAGAAAACTTTATGCACACACACAGACATCTTTTGAATATTCATGCATGTGTGGTGCTACGTGTGTGTAGGTATAGTCGTGTGCACTGCGTACACGGTACGTAATCCTTTTGTGGCTCTGCGCTTGGTTGGTTGTTCGTTCGCATCAATTTTACTTAACAAACAGTAACGTTAACAAAGAAAAAAGCAGCCAATTCCTTTGGAGTTTGGTCTACTTTGTTGTGCGCACAAAAAAAATAAAATAATAAAAACGAACCAGACCACCAGAGACCGTTCAGGTTTCGTATATTCGTACACGCAAAAATGTTTTTAAGCAAAGGAGCCGTTTATTAGTCATAACCTTTTGATACTGAATATTGTTTCCTTTTTCTTTAAACATCATTTGAGTTTTGTGAGCTTAAGAAGTGGGTTTTTCTTAAAGCGTAAAAGTTCGGCCGAAGGATACGAAAAGTAAAGGTTCTGAAAAGTGTTGTGGGTCCGCTTTAGAAAGTGGACATCTTCCCGTTTAAAACCTTTATTATTTATTCTATTTCTATTCCTAAGTTTTACTCTTAGTTCTTTAAAGATAAAGTTTGGGTCCAAATGACGCTGTTTAAGTAATGATAATTTACTTCAACGAGACCTCTTTTTCATATCATTATTAAAATACTATTAATAAAAGTGTTGGATTTTAAAAATTTTTCTAGCAAAATGTTTGTTCAAGCAAAAGATTTTTTATCAACTCTGGATTATTATCAGTCACCATTTTCCTCTCTTTCATTTCAAATTTGCAAACGCAGAATTTCAACTGCAAAATCAAGGTTGGCTTCTGGGTCAAATTTCATTCTTTCGAATTGCGGGGAAAGGGAAAGGCGGGGGGGGGGGACATTTTATGATTATTCCAGTTCAGTTGCTGTTGGCTTTCTCTAACAAACTGCTCTGATAATATTATGATTGCTCAGAGCGCTGTAAACAATACCGTAGAAATTCTGTAATTCTATACGAGATCACGAAAGTCGTTAATGAGGTAGTTGAGAAGGAGAGGAGGGGCGGAAGAAGAGTGAGAAAAGGAGGGCAAGGGAGGTTTTTAGGGGCTTTAAGTATTAGCGAGAAGAGAAAAAAGAAGATGGTGGTGTACAGAGGAGTAAGAATTTTCTGGCTAAAAAGTAATGAATTTTTAAGTTGGCAAAACTATAGTGTTGTTGTTTTGTGGAATAATGCTGAAAAGGGGGGCGGCGGGATGAGGGGGGGGGGCGATATTCGAAAAGGAACTAGAAGTACGTTCGTTCGTTCATTCGTTTGCTTTGAAATGGTTTTGGCAACCGTTTAGGGAGCGAAGGGGGACGAGGAGTAGCGTTTATGTATTTAGACGTAACTTACTTTTGGGGATAAGACCTCGGAGTTGTAGAGAATGTTGACGAGGGAGGGAGGGAGGAAGGGAGGAGGGAAATCGTGTGAAATGTTGGAAGAAAATAGCAGAAGGATGGCAAGAATTTTAGGAAGGAAGGAAAGAAGAAAGTACCGAATGAATGGATCAAGAGGAAAGCTCGCAGACGTGTATGCAAATCATTCTTTGGTTTGATGAAATGAATTATAATGAGCCAGAGGAAACGATAATGGTTCAGGAAAGGTTAAGAAATATACATATATACCGATACGTAAATTTGATACTTATATAACATTTTATATACTTCCTCTGCGTGCTGTACGAACTTCATTGAATACCAATGAGTGATAAATCAGTGTAAAACAAAATCCAAAATTATGGTTATGTTCATCAGAATGGAATGAGCTCGTATATTCTGCTAAATAAATCTGTGTGTGTGTGGGTGTCTTTTTTATGCGTTCATAATGGAAGGGATTATTACAAAAGAACGCCCTCCTTTCATTTATCATACTCTTATTTTTTTGTGTGCATAGAGAGAGCGAGAAAAGAGAAAAAGGGAAAAATTAAAATTGTAAATAAAGCAAAACGCTAGAGTAAATCTCGGATCCCCGAAAAGCTAATTTATTTAAATTAAAAGTAAGGAAAATAAAAAGATCTACAAAACATTAATGAAAATTGAGCATAAATTATTATTATTATTATTATCATTACTTTATAACGAAAAGCAAAAAAAGAACACGGAAATTCCAAGCGACGACATAGACGAATTTATAAAAGCTAACGGAAAAAGTGTTGCCAACTGGCGAGCTGCTAAGGGATGAAGATGTCCCGGCGCTGAGTACACTTGAGTGCAACAAAAACAATGCCAGAAAATGTTGAAAGACAAAACAAAACAATTATAGGTATCTGTCATTTTATTCGCTCAACATATTTGCAATGAAAAGAAACGAGAACACTGCGTACAACAAAAAATTGCTTATGAATTATAAGTACATACAGACGACCAAAGCAAAAGCGTGCCGCCCAAGGGCCGAAGGGACGCAAAAAGAAGAGCCACAGCAGAATGTGCAAAAGCTCATTAAAATCAAGCTGTAACTACAACGATTTCGCCCAACGGCGCGGATAATCTGAAGTCTCGTAGTATGACGAAAGCCAGGTGGAGAGAACTGATGATGGACGGGGAGCAAACAGGCAGGGCAAAATGGGGCGCAGGGTAGCGGAATAAAGCGGAACGGGCGGACAGTGGTACGGTCGGGCGGTATCGTAAAACATAAGCCTCAGCCTCAGAGCAAACAACTTTAATGAAAGAATGTTTGTTGGATTAACAACAAAAGGCTGAGCGCAATTTTAGAAGAGGATGGATGGTACATGGCACGATTAGGTCATAAGGGTGATGATTATGGGGGGCGGGGAGTGGTGTCCGTGGCTCAGACTCTGACTATGACTCAGCTAACAGTCAGCAAAACGTCTACGATACTTCAGCTTAGTATTAAAAGGTAGATGCCTACTCTTTGGTCATTGACCCCCGCCCCCCTTTCGTTGGAGAAGCCCGCTGCAGTGTTGTCCTGTTCCGGTTCTATGGACCGGTATATACTTGAGGTTTCTACAGTGTCCACATTATGACCTCCCACACCTCCCCCACCTCCTCCGCCTTCCTCCCCCCACTTCCACCCCCTCTTTCTTCTCTCCTCTGTTCATCGTTGGGACTCAATTACTTGGTGTTGGCCCCGTTCGGTGGCCGTGTGGCATCTGCGAAACAGCTTCATGCATAATTTAACACTTGATTGCGGTCGTGCGCTGATGCGAGGCGTAACGGTCGCGGTCGCGGCGGTTAGTGACTGCATCTCACGCTCTCTACTGATTCGTTGGTCGGTTTTTATATTTTTTTTAAAATTTACATTTAGCTTCTGTTGTCACTGTTAATGACAGTGTCGGCCTGAGAGATGAAAGCTAAGTTTTACAGATTGGCGAAAATTTATTTTTGTCTTTTGGTTTTTTGTTGCTTTATCTTCTTTTTTTTTAACTCACCCGAATTTCAATAAAAACCTCGACAAGTTTGTTGCAACAAAAGGACTTTGCTCTAGTTATGGCTGATGGAACAAAGGATTAAATTATATCACAAAAAACAAACAACGATTTTATTTTTGTATTTTGTGATTTTTATTTTTTTTTTGTTTTAATTTTTAAACTTGAAATTTTTTTTTTTAATTAAGGCGTCAATTAATGTTTCTCCATGATTTTTTTCTTCTCAAAAGTGAAAATAGAAAATTAACGAATAATATAAAGTCTTAAATTTCTGAGGGGCCAAATTCGATTTTAATTGCATGTAAAAAAAGGACATCAATTGGAAAAGAGCTCTCTCTTTTCCGACCATTGTCGCGGTCCTTCGTCCTTCGTCCTTGTCGAGTGCTGGTCCTTCTCCTTATAATTTCAATAATGTTAAGTGCAATGACAACAAAGGCTATAAACAATACAAATTACCACGACAACAGTGTTCACTGTTTATCTTTTCGTACTACGACAAAACAACAAGTACAATAAAGAGAACAAAAACAACAACAACAACAACAACAACAACAACAACAACAACCACAACAAGAACCAGAACAACAAAATAAACAACGAATAAACTTTAAACAGTCAATTGTAAGAAAATATAAACGAATCATGCATGATAATTCACCCTCGTACATCATGAGAATTTTAAACAAATCAGATCCGATTATCTTCGCTGGCACAATTAACCGTCGATGGTAAAGGACGATGGTCTAGAAAATTAATTTACAGGAAAATCTGTGGTTATTTTGTAGCGCTTTTTCTTTTTTTTTTTAACGTTAGTTCAAAAATTCGCAACTAAAACAATGAGATTGAAGGCAAATCATTTTCAGTCGTTTCAAAACTGCATGCAAGAATTTTCGTCATTGATTCTTGAATGAAATTTGTTCCTTTTGGGCCAAGCTTTACTGAGGCCCGGCGACGTCCTCAAACGTTAACACACAAAGCAGTTACAGTCTTTGGGGTCACTTCTCGAGGTTGTTTGTTGCAGACGAAACCAACGCAACAGAGTTACCGTAGAGAGAGATGGACCGACTTTGGGTGCAGGGTTAAGTAAGTTCTATACTATATTTTTAGTTAAAGTCTTGATGTGGATGTTGTTGTTGTTGTTGTTGTTGTTGTTGTTGTTGTTGTTGTTGCTATTGCAGTAGCAGTTCTTTGCAGCGAGCAGAAAACAATAGCAAAGAAAAATAGTGCCCGCCGTGGGCACTGCTACCAGGGAGCAACCAGAGAGAGCAAGAGAGAAGGAGAAGAGAAGGAAAGCGGGAGAAGGAGAAAGGGAGGGAGGAGGGCACAACTCTTGAAGTGGGTCAGTGAAGTGTAGATAAAGAAAGAAAATCGCTCACTCACCGATTTAGAAAGACAATCAGTAAAAAGCCAGAAACAAAAAGAAAAAAAAAACAACTGACGTGAAAACAAGTCCTTGAGAACGAGTCGAGCAGAAAGAGAGAGAGATTTTCCTCTTTGGATAAAGCAAAAAACTTGCGAAGGTTTGAAAGAAAGAACATTTTAAAAGTGGCTTTTTTCATTAATTGGCGGTGAGCTTTGTTTACTGAGCACTTTATCGTGACCGAAGTGTGTACCAATGTACCGGTGTACCTCTCTGTTGGGCTAATGGAAAGTGGACGACTCGTCAATGAGGAGTCATTTAGAAGAGGAAAAAAAAAAGAGAGAGAGAGAGAGAGTAAGCAAGAATGAAATCGGAAAAAAATAAGTGCCGCCACATTAAATGCAACCAAGTGAGAAAATTAATCCAACTCTCTCCGGCTTTCCCATGGCCTCTTGGCCGGCTTCTGCCTCTCTTCTCATTTTTGTTGTTTTCTTGTCAAAATCTGTCTCTCTGGCAAGAGACAGAAGCTTGACGAAATCTGTCAAGTTCCTTTCGTAGTGCTCTTACTCCTGCTTTCCCCTTCTTTCTCTCAATCAGTAACGGATTAAACAATTTTATGGCTCTTCGAGCTTCACATGAAGCCCTCTCTCTACAATACAGTGAGTATGTATCCCTCTCAGGCTCTGCTATCATTTTGAATTTGTCTCAAATTCAAATCGGATAAAAATCTTTTCGAATCTTTTCTCCTAACTTTTTGTTATTAATTTTTATTTTTATTTCAACTGTTTTTAGCTTTATTGTTTGAGGTTTTTATCATTGTCGTTGTTGTTGTTGCTGTTGTTTGTGTTGCTTTTATTATTTCAAAAATTACCCCGAATATCATCAGTCCGGAGGACAAATAAATATTGTAGAACCCGAATTTTATAGTTTTTCTGCTTTTTATTTGAAAAGAACGTCGTTCTAACTGAACTGAATCGAATGGACCAATTAAAGGATTAACTTGAGTGCTTTTAGCGCACAGTAACCATAAAAAAAAAAAAAAATTGTTCCTTGGATCCTTTGTGAAATACAAAGGAAGGTCTTTTCCAATTTTGTTTGCATTTTCTTTATTTTTAACTGTCAAGGACACTTCATGAAAGCCGCTTATTTTGATAGGTATCAGACAGGCTCATTCGTTATCCTCTGAGAATTTGAGTCTTTTCGTCTATAAAAGGACAAAATTTTAGTATTTTTGGGTAAATTTATAAAAAAATGGCAACAGTTTTCAAGGAAAAAAGAAAAAGAGATGCAGAGAGAAAGAGCGTTTTTTGTTTTTTAATTTGAAAACATTTCGAATTTTCCGATTTACAAAGACTTAGGCTTTTTCTATAATAACAAGAATTTTGTTTCGTTTTTTATGATAAAGAGTTTCTTATGTTTTCTGATTATCCCTTGAAGAAATTTTTTTAGAAAGTAAATGAATGATGTTCAACGGAAAATGCTCCGCCGCGAAGTTAGTTTTAGGCACGCCTTACGCCTAAAGGAATTACTAGAAGAACTTTCTGCTGGAATGAGTCAGCAACAATAGACTCAGATGAATTCATTCTTTAATTAATTTTGTATCATGTTAACCAAGTTTAACATTTTATGCTTGTAATGATAACAAATTATAACAAGATGTTCTTATGCCGAAGGAAGAATGAAAAAGAAAGGCAGAGGAAAAAAGGTTCGTCATGTTGAAAAGGCAGCACCACGATCATTAAAGCAAAACACCAAAAAAAAAAGGAAACAAGTCATGTTCTAAACCAAAAGAGAATCCTATTCACTTTCATTTCATTCTTCATTGTCCCTCATTTTGCGAGTATTCTTCCTTCTGCGTCTCGACAGAAGACGCTTCTGTTTTATTTAGAAAAGAAAAACAAAGCAATCCTTTTGTTTGTCAGCCCTTTAACGCATGTTGTGCCCCAAAAAGGCAACAAACAAACGCACAACATGACAAATCCATGTTATATACGACAGTTCGTCTACAAAATGGGCAAAAATGAAAGGAATTCATTAATTATTTGTGTGAAGAATACTCGACAAGGATACAAGAATCTCTTTAATATTTACGTCTACTCTTTTGTTGTTACTTTTTCTTTCGAAAGAACTCATAAAAACTTCATACATTCATTCATTTATTCATTCTTTCTTTAATTTACGAGAAATCTTCTAATAATAATAATGAATTTATTAGAAGATTTTAAAAGATTTCTCGTAATTTATTTATTTATAATATTTCTTGTACTTTCCTGACTTTTTGCTGAGATATAAAGTGCAATAATATCGACGCGAACATTTTTCTTTAAAGAATCAAAGAATAAATGTGATAATTACGTACTTCCAAACGCTTTTACCACAGTAAAAGACTTCCGCTCAAACTTTGTGTATTCGCATTTTATCGATAAGAACAGGTTGCTACCTGCCTTTTACCGTTTATTTAAGCCCTTCATTATAAAAAAAACCACTCAAGACTTCCGGGGAGAGTCGTAAAAAAGTTATAAAAGCTTTTATCGACTTAAAGAAGCACTAAAAAGAGAAATGGAGTGAAAACAATAATGAAGTTTAAGTAAAAACGTGATGAAAAATTGCATTAAAAGAATGACAAAATTTTCAAAAGAAACCAAGGCCAAAATAACAATATCACGACTATTTTTAATACGAAAATATTGCATTTTTTGATGATTTAAAATGACACCTCTTGTAGAAATACGCTATATTTCTTCAAAACTAAATTACAATTGGATTACAATTGAAATCCTTGCGATTTTTATCTTTGAATTGATTTTGTTTCAAATGAAAAAAAAAAAATCATGGCAGAAAATTTTGCTGTTAAGAAAAATCTTTCGTTATAAAAGAAAATGAATTTTTAAATAATTCCTATAAAAAACCAGTTTATTCTACATATTCTCAAAGGATTTGCACAACACACATACACACACACTTACACACACACACTTACACAAAAGATGGTGAGATGCTTGCATTCTTACCAGCTCCAGAATGCCTTTAGAGAATGGCTTTGAAGAAAAATGGTTTTCAATATATTTTAAAGTGGTTTCTTGAATCCTTTGATTATTCGGAAAAATTAACTTTGTGCCGTAATTTTTTATGAGCCTTCTCACCCGGCGTTACTCACCCTCATCCCTAACGCCCTTTCTCTAGATTTCTCTAACTTTAGTGTTAAACATAATCGTTCGTTCGTTCGTTCGTTCGTTCGTTCGTTGAGGCGGAATGCGTTGCCTTTGGTGCTAGTGGCGCCTTTATACTAACGGTGAATGGCGGTACACCAAGCGTTGGCATACCCGGCTGACCATCAGTCGGCGATGAACGATCGCATGAAAAACGCATCTCACGAGATGAGGATAATGTTTTTACAGTCCGATTAATGTTCAACTCGGTGCTTCCTTTCTTCCTTCCTTCGACGCGAGAACATCAGTCTCAGTGGAGAAATCTGCTGGACGAAGGCACTACGTGAAGAAGTTAGTTGCAAGAACGTGATTGTTTCTCGTTTCTCGTTTCTTCCAGCTCCCTGCGATTCTCTTTGTTACACTTTGCTTCATAAGTTTTTTCTCTGGCGCTTTAAATATTTCACGCTCTCTACAGTCAGCAGCCTTCAGACGTTTGTAGTCTTCGCGGGTTTGTGTCTCGTCCCTTCGTCTTCTCTTTCAGGCATTATATTGCCTGAATCCTTTTTGTTCAAGGATTGAAACAAAACTTTTTGTTAGATTTTCAAAGAAAAGGGAAAAAGACACATTCAACCACACACACACACACACACACACACACACACACTCACTCACTCACATTTACACTTTAGGGTATGATAGGTACGCCCTAGATCATGCAGAGTATCTGCACTGAAAGCGATAATCTGACTTTAGAGAATCTGAAATGAACGCGACGTAATTCGATAACGACATATTTTTAGTGATTTTTTGGAAGAGAAAAAAATACAAAAAAATTGAGCATAAAAAATGGTTGCATTTTCGAAAGTTTAAGCAAAAATAAAGAGCAATTTTAAGAAGAACAAAGAAAAGGAAACTTAACAGATCATAAATTATTAGAAGAAAGCTCTTGATAAGAAGAAATTAAAAACCATGTCGGAATAAAACCATTAAACTTTGGACAAAAAAGAAGAAAATACTTAAGGTAAAAAGCTATATTTTACAAAATGTATATAAAATTAATTTAATTTTCATTTAAAATTTTAAATTTCATATACAAGCGGACTTCCTTATTATTGCATTTTAAATGAAAAATCATACATATTTCATACAAAACGAGTATCCTTCAGAATTTTTTTTTTTTGCTTATTTTTTTATTTCACATTTTTATACGAGTACTATTTTTTTGTTTCAATCAAAAAAAACGCAAAAAATTCAATAAACGAAAACGAAAATTGAATTTTATAAAAAATGCATACAATTTTTAGTGCTGAAAGATTTCTTTTCCTGCAACAAGATACCAACAAAGAACTAAGAAAAACAAAAAAGGAACAAAAACAACGATAATCGAAATTGAACTGAAGAAGAAAATAAAAAAAAAAAATGTCAAAAAATGACTACAAGAAACCACGAGAAAAAAAAATTTTAAAAAATGAAATAATATTAAAATAAATTACAACTGATTTGATTGATATTGATTTAATAACGGAAATGACGTAGTACAAGACAGAGAGAGAAAAAGAGTGAAGAAAAAAGAAATAATAAATAAAAGTTTACATTAACGACCACAAAAAGGGCCACAGAGTGCCGTTTTTCGTCGCGGATGTTCTCAATTTGAGAAACAGCGATAGCAGCAGCTGTCAGTTTGTCATTCGGAAAATATTGTCTACGTCTAAAGTGGAAAAAAGCCATCAATAAATTTGTCAAAAGAACCGACTAAACCGGATTATTTCCTATTATTTATTATTGATTACACACAGACATAATGACGAACAATTTTAGACAGTTTTTTTTTTCTGTGTTTGAAAATCTGACGCAGGTTGTTTTTTAATTTGTCTTCGCTGATTACGTCTAATCTGGTTTCCATTTTTCGATCTCTTCGGTTTGATTCTCTGCTCCTTTTTACGGGTTTTTTCGGGTTCGCCTTACGAGTATCAGTCTTTGATCAATTGTCGATGCGTATTAGGATAAAACCGACTGTGTTGTATGAAGACATAGCCAATATTCGAACCTTGATAGAATGAAACCATCCCTGTCGTATCAGAGCTTTCCAATTCTTGAACCTAGTGAGCATAAAACCTTGTCCTCCTTGTCGTATAAGAGCTTTCCAATTCTCAAACCTCGCCAGAATGAAATTATCCCTGTAGTATAAAAGCTTTCCTCATTCTCAAACCTGATTAGAATGAAACTGTCCCTGTCGTATAAAAGCTTTCCTCATTCTCAAACCTGATTAGAATGAAACCGTGCCCTGGGGCTATCCCGCTTTCCGGAGAGTACTTTTTTAAATAAGAAAAACTATGTTAAAAATTATTTCAAAAAATATCTTCGCCCAACAAAAGGACTTCGAAAGCAAGCAGTCTCATTAACTTCAAATTTTTTTACTACAATTTCATAGAAGTAAAAAAAAAATTGTTTTTTAAAAATATTGCGTTAAATTGAAATAAAACTATTTAAGTAACAGTAGGTATATTTATGTGTTTAAAAATGGTATTGTTAAAAAAAAAAACAACAACAAATGTATAAAATATTTCATTTTAGAAGCTGCTGCATTTTATCTCTGAATATAAAAGAACTCTTGCTAAATTGAATACTTTTGTTAAAACAATAACAAGAATAATAATACGACGACAACAACAACAACAACAACAACAACAGCAACAACAACAACAACAGCAACAACAACAAAACCAACCGCAACCAAGACGAACGAAAGGTAACGAACGCTGTGCGAGGGCGAAAAACTGGAACAACTTAATTAGAACAAACTGCTGAGCATTAATTTAATGAAAATTTTTGTGAGGAAACTGCAACAGCAATCACAACAACAACAACAACAACAACAACAGCAACAACAATAACTACTACAACTGCTGCCAGTATTACGAGCACTACAACAACAACAAGAGCAGCACACTGCAATGCATATCATCTCACAGGATAAGTTTAACGCTTCGCTGCGCTGCACTGCTGCACTGCACTGCGCTGAATCAGAGCCACCAGCCCGGCATCATTTCATGGCAGCATCGTTTTACATTAAAATTTTTTTGTTTTTTTTTTTTGTCTTTTGTATCATAACTTTTTATAACAGTTTTCTTTTTATCATTGATCTTTTTTTCTTTGTTGTGCTTCCTTGTTTTTTTTCGTTTTTTTTTTTTTAATTCTCGTTTTGTTTTAGTGAAGATCACGCCCGGTTGGCAACGCGCTCGTGTACATCCTGTGCCCGTCTCTTCTGCTGCTCCACTTAATTCGGCACACTTGATACTGCCAGCGCGCTGATGTTGCTTCTAACATATTACTTGTTGGCAGAGGCGACGGCTAGCGCTGACGTTGATGCTGCTTCTACGGAAGCTGCCGTTAACGTCGCCGTCGACGTCGCCAAAGCCATCGCCATCGCCATCGCCATCGCTGCTGCTTTTTACCTTCTTCAGCAGGTTCAGTTTCAGGTTGGCTGAATCGTTAGCTCGATATATGTATGTATGTATGTATGTACCTTCTTCACGTAGAATGTAGCAATGTGTTTAGTTGATGCTGCAGCTGAACACACACACACACACACAGGACACGCTCTCACAAAGCATTCAAACATGATTTTGAAGTATGTATGTCGAAGAGTAAGAGAAGAGCCCTGAGCGACAGATCCGTGCGAGTGTGTATGTGCGTCCATATGTAATATGTGTGTGAGAATGCATTCTCCACAAAATCGTTGTGAGTGTGGAGGTGGTTTTGCGTGTTTGTGGTAGTAAAAATAGAGACCACTTAGTTTCAGTTATTCTTAATTTTGCTGCTTTCTTTTTTTTTGAGAAAAAATATGCGCAGTTGTTTTTAGTAAAAAAAAACGTGTTATCAGCAGCTGAACGTATTGAACAAAAGGACATTTTTTTTTTTATTTTTTTTTTTTTGCAAAATTTTCACCCTTCGACAATAGTTGGTATAAATGAAAACCGCTGTAAACAATGTCGAAAAGCTCTTAATTAATTTTATAACATTATAAAATTCAAATAAATTCACCTTTTCCGTAGTTAAGTATAAAATTGTTTTGACATATTCTCTGCCACAAGCGAATAATTTTAAAAAAGTTATAATGAATATATATTTAGAACTTGATAAATAAAATTCATTTTAAGTGTACATAGTGCTGGAGTTTTTACCGTGTATAAAAAAAAAAGTATACTCATACTTTTTGAATCATTTGGAATCACTGATTATGCGGTCTGTAATCCATTTTTCCTAATTATGTTACGATTTTGAGAAAATCGCGGTTAAATTCATAAAAAGGAAAAAAATTATTCCAAAACTCGATGAGTTCAGCAACGCATAAATTGCATTCAAGAAGACTAAGTTAAATATTATAAATCCTTTTTTTTTTACAAGCCACGAATAGAGTCCTTAGAGTATAGTATACCGCGACGTGACTCTTTCTACTGGCGCGAATTGAACTTGGCAAATTTTCAATTGTCTTTTTTCAATTGACTCTAATGCGATGATGATGATGATGCTAATGGTGGTGATGATGCTGATGTTAATGATGATGCTGTTGTTAGTGATGATGATGATGATGATGTTTATATTGTTGCTGAAGATACCACTATCGTTCTTGGTTTCTTTGTCTCCCATCGTTGTCGTCATTATCATTGTCAGTTTTGTAGAAGTATTTTACTAATCGTAATTATTTAAAACGAACTTTCTCATTTTACAAAGAAAAAAATACAACCAGGTACGAAGGTACGACCTTCCCTTAAGGTAACATTTCGAACCATTTTCCAATGGAAACTGATACCAACCAACCACCAGCATCAAAGCTTTATAAGAGCCTTTGCTAAAGTGATGATGGTGAGTGGATGAGGGTGAGTATAAGACTAATATTGGGTATAATTTAAATAAAGGCTAATATTAGGGTTAAATACGATACTTTTTTAATGTTTTGAAATCTCTAAATTTTGAATTTCGCTCACTCTCTTTATACCACCATTTCTCGCCTCTCTGGTCACATTTGTTGGCACCATTTTCCACATGTCAACCTCACATAATATCAAGCATTCATATCCTTGCAGATCCTGTCCAGGTCCACGCAGCAGAAGAGTGACAACAGCAGCAGCAGCAACATCATCAGCAGTAGATTGTTGAAGACAATTCTTGATGGCGACTGTGCCAGCTGTTTTCATTCATTCAATCATTCAAAACTATTTCACTATCATCATTTTTCATTTTCATTGTTCTCTTCCTCTGCGCTGCTGCTACCGCTGCTGCTGCCGCTGCTTCCGTTTCCGTTTCCGCTTTATCTACTTCTCCTTTCACTTCGTGTTGTTTTATATTTTATCAACGACGGAGGACACCTGTTGTTTTTTTATGCGCATTGAATTTATTTTATCCGCATGAAGCAAGACATTATGAAATTCGTGGCAAAATGAAAATTAATCTTCCTGAAAATTCTAAATTGAATAATCTTTCATGCTAATCTTTCGGGCAATATATCATGTTTTTCCGCATGACTTCGAATGGAATGGTCGACTTATCGGTTAATTTGAAGAACTCGCTTACTTTGGAAATAACTCGAATAACTCTGAAAGAAATCTTTGTGCATTACTTTACTCTAAGGAGCATAAATTTATTACCACGATACGAATTTTATGTATATTGTTGGCTTTTTCGGGTCTAATTTTGAAGCTACTAGAAGCTTTTTTAAAAATTGAAACCGAAGAAAAACTGCCGGAGTTTGGACGCGCTTTAAAAAAATCTGCGAGAGAAGAGAATAAGTTGTTATCGTGGTTTCTTAACCATTTTTTCTTCCACAATTACGTCGCCGTGATATACCACCATTAGTGGCCAGAGTTGTTGCTTTCGACGTGGTCCTGCCTGTTCTCTTTTTATCCTGACAGCTGGTGTCGTGTTTGCGTCCATATCAGCTTTGTTTAAATCGCCATTAAGGAGCAAACAAGACGATGGTCTTTGGTCCAAAGTATGCCACTGTGTTGCGAACTGTGCCCGGGAAAGGTGTGAGATGGCGAGTTAGCGGCCTGCCGGGCTGCTGGCAGAGGAAATGCTTTACTAAGGCGACCCCGTGGCGACGCAAGGCATTCTCCAGGAGTAGACGGTGCAGCGCCGAAGGCGTAGAATATTCTTCTCTTCAGCAGAAAGAGTTGCAGTGACGCCTCATTTGTTCCTTGTCAAACGATAGTCGACAGTCGATAGTCGACAGTCGAGAGTCGAGAGTCGAGAGAGTTGAAGCTGATGGTTGATGGTAGTTCGTTCAAGAATTATTCGTACACATAGAGAGACACAGTATAGGTGTATTTATGTGTGTGTAGGTGAGTGTACATGGGTGTGTGTGGATAATTGCTCTGTCATGTTTCCATTGTAAAAGGATTTGGAATGCAGCCGAATGCAGAGAATTTAAAGAATAAAAAAGCACCAAAGAAAGCAGAAGGCGTTATAACTTTTTCAGTTGACCTAAATTGGTCACATTGGTCAAAATGGTCTCTCTCTCTCTCTCTCTCTCTCTCTCTCCCTTTAAGTGTTAAAAACCTGTATGCGGTTTTCCTTCATTCATTCATTCTCTCAGTGCATATTTATTCTTCTTGTTTAATTTTGAAATTTCACGCACGTTTCTACGTGTTAGTATTCAGTCTATCACACATGCGACACACACACACACACACACACACACACCTTCTCTTCATCCACCTATACATAGCCATGGTACCCACTTGTTTAACCCTAGTACGACCCAAGCGGTAAGATTTCACCGCTTGATTGATTTCAATTGAAACAATAAACGGCCCTTATTTTTGATATAACGCACATTGCACACATCAATTATTTTAAGAAAAAGTTCAAAGCGTCGTTAAACCATTTTTGATAATTTCTTTGCATCCAAATCCAGCCCGGAAATTGCTCGACAAAACAAAACACATTTTTTACTGAAACAACTTAATGCGTTAGTTTATAAAATGTCTCTGATGCAACATGTTACCAATTTTAAAAAATTTTACTATATTTTTATGTAGAAAATGTAGAAAATACATTTAACATTATTAATTTATAATAATAGGATCGATAGTTAAGACAATAAAGTTGACAAATTTACTGATAGATAAAGATTTTTCTAACCATGAGAAAATTTGGGGATTTTTTTTTGGGAGAATCATATCAGGGTTAAGTTTTCGGCAGTGATTGTAAACAAAACACGTACTGAAGCCAGAGGTTTTTTTTTGATGCATTTGGAGTGTATTTGTATATGTGTGTGGTTTGTATTGCATTTGTATTGCAGTTGTTCATTTAAAGCAGGCCGGGCCAATACAAATGCTTCTACGGGCCACTTTGATGATGTTTGAAAACGTTGCAGGGTTGCAAACACTTTAGGTAAACATGCTTTTCAACAAAAAGAAAAAAATTGCAATACAAATAAACATTGCATTTCTTCACCGAGGGAAAAAAACGTAGTAAAATCAAATAATATTACTTTGAATTAAATATTTTTTCGCTATGATTTTCAAATAAAAGCGAAAAAATTAAAAAAAACATAAAACATCCTAAAATATGAAACCATAAAACGGATATTTAAATTAAATAATTTGTAATTAAAACGAATTTTGTAAGTTTTTGGTTTTAATATAATAAATATTAAAATTGAATATAGAATTATCTCATCTTAATCAATGTAGTATTAAAAGTGATAAGCACGGTGTTTGTTTTAAATATTTTTCATAAATAAAGATATTTTTGAAAATATTTCTAGTCATTTCCTGAAGCTAATGTTTTTGCACTTAACATAAATATATTTTATTTTAGTTTAAAATACGTACTTTTGTTTTATGGCAATTATTATAAACAAATACAAAATATTCAATTGTTTGACTTCTCATTTTTCTCAGTGTTGGTGGATTTTCTATACTAGCATCTCTTAACAATGAAGCACTTTTCTGATGAAGAACTTTTTGTAAATTTAAACTTGGGAAAAAATATATCACAATGTTTCCAATAAAAATGAAAAATCGCTCTGTAGGCCGCGTGTTGCCCACGCCTGTTTTAAAGCGTGCATAGAGTACGTTTTTAACTAGAATTTCAATTTCATCGACACCAGAAAACCAATTATGGCTTTGGACCATGCGTTTTTTCCTTCAACGATACTAATCACTGGCTTTCTCTCTCTCTCCCGTCGTGGCGACATAGACCACATCGACATATTGATATTTTGCGGATGTTAGAAAATACATACAATAATATATTTCTAACTTCAGGGTAAATGGATTTCGACCAACACGCACGTAGCGCAAATGCTATGAATGCCAAAATAAAAGGGCAAAATGCAGAGCAAAATGCGGAGGTCATTCGTACTGAAATTAGAAATAATTGAAGCCAATTTCGTTGAACTCAGTTGGTTAATTGGTACAAAAATAATTCAATTCAAACTGAAACTTTTTTATCAAAATGAAAGGCAAAAACGGGGCGAACCTATAACTAACGTAGGCACTTAGTTTGAGCGCGTCTATAGACATAAGGGTTAAACATTTCGCATAAAGAAGAATGAGGCTTTTTTTTTGTCTTTTTATAGACTGCTGCGATCGTAGTTTTTCGATTAATAACGAAACACTTGGTCTTCTTCTGCGGTGAAATTTTTAGTAAAACAAATTAAAATAGTTCAGTACTGAAAAGTTTTCAACTTTTTCAGCATCAGCACAAAAATCTAAATGACTTTTTGAGGTCATCATGCGGTCGCCACCGCCATAAGAACTTACTGTGCTGTAAGTTAGAAAGTTAACAGAGTTAAGTAAGAAGCGAAAAAGTGAAGATGAAATAAAAATTAAATCGATTTTTCGAATAAGCTCTAGTCAAATACTTTGACTTTACTGTTTGACTGACTTACATTTTCAGAGATAAGAAATAATTACCTCTGTTCGGTGAATAAATGCTTTGGGAATTTTTTAAAATTTTGCTTCTGCTTCTTCTTCTTCTTCTTTTTTTGATTTTTCTTTTTCGACATAAAAAAAAAGGTCTTGCATACCCCGAAAATCGAGTACTTCTTCACGAGTTGATATCAAAAAAAATTTTCATTTTATTTGAACTTTTTCTAAACAAAATGGAAATGGTGGAATTTCTTTCTTGAAATTCTTGTTACATTGCTTGCGGGGAAACAGAAGAGAGGCAGAGATGGAGAGAGAGAGAGAGAGGGGGAGAGAGAGTAAAACTTTTGCGCGGCACAGCAGAGTGAATGCTTGATTATAATGAGGTTTGCGGAGGTCCTTTCTTCTACTCACCTTTCACCACCCTCCCCCCTCCCTCTCCCCCCTCATCCATGCACTTTCTTTTCATTTAGTTTTTTTTATAAAAAGCTGCTGCTGGTTGACCCAGTTTGTATGATGACTGACCTCTTTGATGGCATAAAGAGTACCTACTTTTTGAGTTTTATTTCTTACTTTTTTGTGTCAGTCAAGAAGAAAAGATAAGAGGGAGGAGGAGAAGAAGAAGAACAAGAAGGCGAGAAAGAAGAACAGGAGTCTGGGAAAGTGAAATAAATCACAAAAAAAAACAGCAAAGAGTTAAGCAGAGAAGCAAAGAAATAAAAGTATTAACAATAAAGAAGCTTCTTGCTGTCACCTCTGCTTCTTCTTCTTCTTCTTCTTTTTCTGCTACCGGTACATTTGTCCTGGCATTTGAGCAGAATTTGTGTCTAAAGTTGCTTTTGATTTTTTTTTTTTTGTTGTTTTTAGAGCTTCTCAGCGAAACGCTGCTGCTTCTTTAGAAAAGCGCCAACACGCAACAGGCTTTTGCACTACAAGCTTCTTTGCAGCTTATGGTTTGGAAATAATTTTATTTTCAAGCTTCTTAGCTGAAGCTGATTATGTTTGGTTCGCCGCATACGACGCACCGTTGACCGTTGACCGTTGACCGTCCGCAGGAGTTTATTTCTTCGGTTTGCGGTTTTTGTGAGTTTATGGTCAGCAAAAATAAAAACGAAATGAAAGGCATTATTGGCCTTCAATCTTGTTCCGGCTACTGCTAGAATAGCTTCACGGTACGCACATAAAATACAATAGAAAAGTTTTTCAAAAGGGCTCTAATAGGCTTCACCAGTAAAGGCGCTTTGATGTTTTTGTTTTCGCTTTGATGTTCTGCGCACGGCTTGTTTTTTCTTTTCATTATTGTCGAATGAGGTTTTTCCTCAAACTCAACTCAACTCAATTAAGAGGCAAGTTCTTTTAATAGTCTTCAATATTTTCCTACACGAAGCTTCATTTAAACTCATTGGTTCAACCAAGCGGGCGACGCGAATGGAACTATTAAAATTCTATGCAGAGTAAGACTAAATTTTTCATATATATTAATAAAAAAATCTTTGAAATTGCTCTTTATTACCGAGAAAACCATGAAGCACGAAACATACTTTCGTTATTTTAGCTTCAAATTATATTCACAAACTAAAAGAGAGTCGGAAAAGTGTCTGCTATAAAGAGAATGGTAACACCTTCTTCAAAAAACTAATCGTTGAACGAATCTGACTTTCGTTTGAGGCTTCCACCAACGACCAGAACAACCGCCACTGGAATTTTGTGCAGTGTGCGTTGAATCAAATGCATTTGTGTCAGTCGACGAGTCTGTGTACGAGTAAGCCTTGCATCTAACCATCTCCAATGCACATCATAAAAGCTCGCAATGAAAGCAAAGCATTTCACTTCTGATTAAATAATGCCGCAAACTTACTCAACTGAGAATGTGCAAATTATTGTCTCTCAGTTTATGTTTGTGTATAGGTGTGTGTGTTTGTGTGGATGCTACTCTGTGTGTACATAGTGGGTATATGCAAATGCATAAAGTTATTGCTTGGCTTGTGGATAAAACACAGACGGTGTTGAAATTAGATAGACCGAGTTCGGATTAAACAGACCGAGTTTGACAAACACATCGAGTTTGAATAAAACAAATTGAGTTTGAATCAAACAGGCTGAGTTTGAATCAAACAGGCTGAGTTTGAATCATGCTGACCGAGT
The DNA here is from genome assembly GCA_949752815.1 of Conops quadrifasciatus. NCBI lineage: Eukaryota > Metazoa > Arthropoda > Insecta > Diptera > Conopidae > Conops > Conops quadrifasciatus. The sequence goes on from OX457077.1 coordinate 6,684,370, forward strand.
TTGAATCAAACAGATTGAGTTTGAATCAAACTGACGGAGTTTGAATCAAACAGATCGAGTTTGAATCCAGCAGACTGAGTTTCAATCAAACGAATTGAGTTTCAATCGAACAGACTGAGTTTGAATCAAATTGACGGAGTTTGAATCAAACAGATCGTGTTTGAATCCAGCAGACTGAGTTTCAATCAAACGAATTTAGTTTCAATCGAACGGACTGAGTTTGAATCAAACAGATCGAGTTTGAATCCAGCAGACTGAGTTTCAATCAAACGAATTGAGTTTCAATCGAGCAAACTGAGTTTGAGACAAACAAATCGAGCTTGATTGAAACAAATCGAGTTTGAATAAAACAGACTGAGTTTGAATCAAACAGATCGAGTTTGAATCCAGCAGACTAAGTTTCAATTAAACGGATTGAGTTTCAATCAAACAGACCGACTTTGAATCCAGCAGACTGAGTTTTAATCAAACGGGTTGAGTTTCAATCTTTGAATCCAGCAGACCGAGTTTGAATCCAGCAGACCTAGTTTGAATCAAACAGACTGAGTTTGAATCAAACTAACCGAGTTTGAATCCAGCAGACTCAGTTTCATTCAAACAGACCGGCTTTGAATCCAGCAGACCGAGTTTGAATCAAACAGATCGAGTTTCAATCAAACAGACTGAGTTTCAATCAAACAGATCAAGCTTCAATCAAACAGATCGGGTTTCAAACAAACAGACTGAGTTTCAGTCAAACAGACCGGCTTTGAATCCAGCAGACCGAGTTTGAATCAAACAGATCGAGTTTCAATCAAACAGACCGTCTTTGATTAAAATAGGCTGAGTTTGAAGTAATTTTATAAGATTTTTTTTTGCTATTTGATTTATTCCGGAACATGTGCGGAACTTGTCAATGGTTTCCTCTGGTATAAATTTAATCATAAGAACAAACATACTTCAGTGTCATTATTTCGTTACTCAATCTTACAAAGAAATTCTTTAAGGGCTTAGCTCTTTAATAATGACTGTATTCACTGTTGTTGTGGCTTTAATGCTTTTGATAACTGTCTCGTATGTCGGTCGCTTCTCAGTCAGGTGCATTTATTGGGCTACCCATCTATATACATACATACATATATGAATATACGTGTAGGTATTTGTGTGTGTGTGTGAGTATTGGCGTGTGTGCGTGCTGGCGTGTGTGTTGTCATTTTGTGGTCTGTCATGTTGTCAAGATAAGCTCGATTGCATTTCTATTTCGACTTTGTTGTTATTGTTGTAGATTTTCTAAGTCTTTTGCCGCTGCCACAATGTTTCAAAAACATTCATTGATACTCATACATTGGTGCGAGTCGTCGTCATACGTCATTATGACGACATTCAACATTGTGACAAAGTCATGTCACAAGCAGACTCTGACAATTTTCACGACAAGCTACTAAGACCAAACGACTAAGACCAAAAAAAACATAGCTGCTAGACCATAACCAGGATTCTATGATTCTACGAGTATGCTTAGTAGCTTTACCTCGTAAGCTTTAAGTATTAACTGCTTAATAGTGCTTATGTTTTGATGGTTGATTGTTGGAAGAAGAAGAAGAAGCAGCAGCAGCATGCTGCTTGCTTTCAAATTATTAAGGCTTACTTGAACGATAACGCAATCGTGTGGTCGTGAGCGGTAGTCATGAGACACTCAAAAGAGACACTTTGCTACGGCCCTGAAGAGACTTAAATATTTAGACTTCAATTCAAAATCAAGACCGAGACAGTGAAAAGCAAGCAAATCTGTTGATTTCTGACTGAAGCATCAAGTACTCTTTCGGGTGACTTTTGACCATGAACTTATCGAGTGAAAACGTCTACAAATTTTATTCAAAATACATATTTTTTTGAGATATATGTATTTTTTTTTTTTTTTTTTTTGAAAATTAATTACATTCAGTAACCTCCAGCAGCAGTTACTTTTGTGATGTGGTCACTAGCAGTGCCCGGCAATTAATCAACTTTTGCGGTAGTCTTTGTCCTTGCGGCAGCAGCAGCCTAAAAAGCAAGGCCAGAAAACATTTCAAAAGAATTCTCGAATTCTCATGAAAACACGAGCACATAAATTATTTAACAAATAAATGTACATATGTACATATGTACATATATACGATATAAGAAGAGTCCGCACAACTTTACTCACGTAAATGGAGCTCTTTACATGCGAACCCATACACATACGAGTATAGTGCTTGTGCATACATCCTTACGCGTGTTCTCGTATTGTGAATAATTTACCAGCTCGACACAGGAAGAATGTAGCCCACAAATACACAGCTCGTTTCATTTTCCGACAGAAGATTTTTTCGCTTTCCTTCGCTATCCTTTTTCCCCCAAAACAAAAACAACTTCTTTGTCTGCGCATGAGAATGGAGAATATTCTGTAATATTCCGGCGATGGGTCAGTTACGACTGACACTGTCGTGTTGTAGTTAATAGTTGTTGTTGCTGTTGAGGTAGCCTTTGTAAAGGGCTCCTGGTTGCTGTTATTTTGCTGGAGTGTTGCTGTTACAGCTAACGACGTTGTTGTTGTTGTTGTTGTTGTTGTTGTTGTTGTTGTTGTTGCTGTTGCTGTTGTTGTATTAATCTTTTCTTCCTTTATCAATATTAAATCACTCAAAATGCCCTCGAAAGTGATTGTGGTTGTTGTTGTTGTTGTACGGAATACTGACTGGCATTCGCATACACTTGAATGAATTTGCATTTGTGTATGTATGTATGTATGTATGTGCCGTATGGATTTATTTTATACATATACAAATATGTAAGTATATTCTTAGGACTGTAACAACTTTTGCCAGAAAGGTAGGAAGGAAGGAAGAGGATCCCTTCCGTAGGCTCGTTTTCTGAAGGGTCAATTAAAAGGAATTAAACCAGGATTTCAGAAATAATATATTATAGTATCAGTATAAAATGTGTCCTTAATGAAAAATGTTTGAAAACTTCTTATAATTTATAGTTTTGTACAACAATATATTGTATCGTATTTAAATTAATCCATCCATGCTTACATCCTTACAGTGATCAGAAAAGACGTTAAACTATGGAATCGAATGAGTAAGAAACCGGGGCGGAAGAATTGTGGGTATCCCCAAAATTAGTAGTATCCCAAAAATCAGAACCTTTCATACATTATTATTTTTAAAAGAATGTTTTTTACAGGATTCGGAATTCGTAAATTGCAATAAAATACACCAAAATTATTAGAATTAAACATTTTTTTTTTCAATTTGTTAGACAATTTTTTTTGTCCCATTTTCGGATAGTACAAAATCATTGTTTTTTATGCGTTTCAAAATGTTTTCTTAAAGTTCAATCTTCGGCATGTTAAAGATATTTCTTTCAAATCTTATTTATCTTCCACTTTTTCAAAAGTAAAAATATATAGCTTATTCCTTGTACGTGTTATAAATTCAATATAAATGGAATTTTCTTCTTTTAGCTTCTTCAAGAAATTGATTTTCTTCCTTATCAATTTCTTCTCTTGCTGGAATCCTTCTGATGACTTGTAAAAGGAAACGTAGAAGAATGCACCCATCTCTTCGCCAAAAAAAAAAAAAATAAATAAGTGCAAAAAAATGGAAAACCGAAACTATCTCTCAACACTTTTGCTATCTTCAATTCTCTTCACATTATTCTACCGCTTTGTGCAAAGCGGCTTCCAAGCATCAGGTACCCACAATTACATCCACAGACATAGTCGCCCATGAATACAAGTATATCGTCTCTACATACGTGCACCCTGTATATTGTAGCAACAAAAACAACAGCAACTTGCTTTACCCTCACGTTCAGTGAGACGGAATGACCAATTTTGTTATACTAATTTAATTAAACACGAATCTCTCTACTCATTTCTCTATTTATTTGCCCTTCTCTTTGTTTTATTGGACTCTCTGACAGTCTGACGTTCTAGTTCCGGTCATTCTTCTACCAATTTCAGATGAATTAATGATATCATTCCATTGGGCATCATAACCCTACCCATTATCGTATTTACATTAGCCTCTGAAGTGTACTCGCAAGCGTTAAAAGTTGAAAATGTTCATGTAAACTTGCCACCATTTTTCATTAATCTTACTTTATCTCTTGTTGTTACTTGAATGTGACTAAAAAGGTATTTTAAATTCCTAAATTAATTAAATTTTTTGGTACAAGTATCGTATATTTTTTTTTACTACAGCCCCAAAAAATTAGTTCAAAGCAATTTTTCCCAAAGCCCGATTAAAATTTCCATTAAATAAAAAATTTCAACATAAAGAAGTTTTGTCATTTTCAATGTAATCAAAATTGAAACAATCATATTTAATTAAATTTTATTTAAAAGCAACGCGTTTTATGCGGAAATACCAAATTTTTTAAGAATTTATAATATCTAATTTTAATTAAAATTTAATTTCGAATTTAATGCCATTCAATTTACTTCAATATCAATGTAATTTGTATTAAAAAAAACTTTAGGGCAAAAAATATAGGAAAATAATTTTTATAATTCAAATAAAATTGAAATTTTGGAATAAAAATTCAATAAAATTAAATTTAAAAATTTCGTGCTTTAAAATCGTTTTTCTCTCTTATTTAAAATAAAATTAATTTATTTAGTGTCGGATAAGTCATGACACTTTTTCATTCAAATCTCTGTTATTCTTATAACATTAAACAGCTGATGGTTTGCACTTAATTTAAATAAAAATTACGTACATATTTTGCAAGTAGAAACATCAAATTGTGCATTTTCGCAAGATTTTATTGGTTCCACTTCGGTAAAGGGCCATATAAACGCGCGTCAAGCTTGTCAGAAGCGCAAGAGCAGCGAATAAAAGGGACATAATATCGTTAAATTAAATTTGTTTGTTATATAATTAAATATACTTTCTAAAATATACATTAGGACTCTTTCGACAAGTCAATAATATAAGTTGTCGAGACCTTTTGTTATTGAATTGAAAAATCCAATAATAAAAAATCGGGTTTTTTCCGGCAAACACTCTATTGTATATTCATTGTCAATAAAGGCATGAATGAATAAGTGTTTTTCTTTTTTTTGAGGGATCGAATGAGGGTTAAGTAATAATAAATCAAAACAAATAAAGCGTAACTGCGGTAAGATTTGTTCAAGGCAAACAATGAAAATCATGGACACACGCAACCTCTAAGACTCCAAGAACATACACAAATTACATTTCTTTTTTTCATACCTCAAGACAAAATCAGTTTCTGACCCTCGAAATATTTACACCTCGAAAATTGTTTGAGTGAGGACAATCAATTCGAAAGATCATGAGTAAGATTTAATCTACCGTATTTTAATACATTATCGCTAAGAGTTTATTTATGAGCCCAATTTTGTATATAGCCCAATGGTAATCGAACAATACGTCACACTACAAAGGTGGACAAGGTGGTTATATCAAAAAAAGGCCCATTTTAGGTTCAGATAATTTCTGAATAATTTTTTTAACATTCTATATGGTGTTACTCGTATAATGTTCCGCGTTATGGTGTCAAATTTTCGCTCAAATAAAAAAAAATTGATTGTCCGAAATTGTTATATAAATAAAAAATATATGATTATAATTTTATTTAATAATTTACAATTCGCACAAAATCACCCAAAGAAATAGAGAATAAAAATATGCTAAAACTAAATGTGTTTCAGTTTTAAAATTCGAAAAATCATTATGAGATGCCGTTGTTTTAAAACTGTTTATCGTTGCCATACTAAAAATCTAGTAACTTAAAGTTGGCAAATAATTAATACAATTTTTTTAAAAAATTAATTTTCCACCGACTTCCTTTTTTTTCGTGTGTTTGAAAATTGCTTTGAGTATCGAGAGTCTTTTATTTTTCTCTTTTTTTTGTGTTTTTCAATTATTTTGCGAATGTGTCAGTACGTGTTAAACGTATAACAAAAGCATTCAAGTAAAAATGCAAAGCTATTCGCAATTTTACAGCAAACAACAACTATAGGCCCATTAAGAAAAAGTTGCTTGACTATAGTGACAACACTCGAGTCACGTTCGACAGTGTTGGCATCTCGCACATTTAACTGCACCCACACTCACATACTACGAGCATACACACATGCATACACACCTACCTACATACATTTATAACAAGCGACAGGTAGAAAAGTTGCACGAATTGCAAGCAGTAGCAGAAAAGTCGTTGAAGTCTGTAAATCAGAGTAAAACTAATAATAAAAAAAAAATAGAGAAAAATGACAACGAAAGTACTTTTTAACGAACTATGATGGAAAAATATTGCTGGCCACGGCACCTTGTTTTTATTTGTCTACGGGTTTTGTGTGTGTTTTTTTTTATTTTGATATAGAGCATGAGATTACATTCTTCTCTTTGGTCGATTGCTTCTTTTTTTTTGCTGAGTATTTTGTGTTGTTTTTTCTATGACAAGATTTTTTTACTTCTCAGCAGCTAGCTTTCCTTTTCAAGTTTTAATTCGTGCTTGGAGTAGAAAAATTGTGCCACTCGGTTGCTCTGTCGATTCATTCTAATTAAATACATTCTAATTAAAAATGAGGAAAACATTTTTTAATAATTATCAAAGTAAAAAGGTCGTGGTTGTGCGACATTAAAAGTGTAATGATTTTTTGATTCGGAGCATCATAATATTATTTAATACTAGTTTTATTAATCAATTTTCAAATTTATAAAAGTTTTCAAAAGAGAAAATGAGTAAAAAGATAACTTTTAGAAAGATAAAAGGTATCTTTCTTTAGAAAGGTAAAAACAGCCTTTAGAAAAGGCGCTGAAAACAACCTTTAGAAAGCTGGTAAAGACAGCTTTTCCTTTAGAAAAATTTCCTTTGATAAATATTGTAATTGAATTATTGCTATTAAATATTATAGGATTTGTTTGTGTTGTATTTTTAGCTCTGTCTGAAACAAATGCGAGTACAATTTTTTTTTTTAGTTAAGAAAAAACAAATATTTCCTTTAGAAATAAGTTTATGAAAATTTCTATTCTTTTAACAAATGTATTGTTCATTTAAAAATACAAGCTTCACGAAAAAATTAATTAAAAAAAAGTTTTGTTATTGTGAAAATTAATTTTTGTATTTTCATGCATATACCATTTTTTTATTTTACTTTTACTAAAACAACTAAATAAAATATTTAATATAGTCATACAGAAATAGAATGGAATATATAATTTCTATGATGAATTCAGTTGAAAGTGGCCAGATCGTAGATAAAGAACGAAAAAATTGAATCGATATATGTGGTTTTCTATGGCATTAATGGCAGTACATATATTATTACAACAACAACAACGTGACAACATGAATAACAACAAAGACCATAACAGCACCAACTACAACAATAACAACAACAACAACAACAACATTGCTGACATTGTTCGGAATTTCCATCAAAAGAATCTAAATGAAAAATCAAAAATCATTTGCATGTCATGAAGGTAAATTTGTATTGTAATTGGGTTGTTGTTGTTGTTGTTGTTGTTCTATTTGCTATTATTGTTATTTATCATTGCTGTTGTTTTCACACATGAATCTTCTTGATTGCTCATTTTGCGTGAGCTGCAGAACAATGAGCAGTTTTTCGAAAAATGCATTTTATGTAAAATAATTCGCCCTGCGCCCACATCGCCACACCCGAAATTCCACAAAAAACAACACCAGAAATTATTTTGATTATTTAGAAATTTAACAACAAGAAAAAATGCGATTATTTATTCATTCATTCGGTTGAATTAGATGAATGCAAAATTATTGCATTCTATTTTCCTTTGAAATTAAATCAAATTAAAATCAAAAATGCTGGTATTTTAAAAAAAACACATTTTCACATTGCTGTCATTTATTGTTAAGAATGTACCTTTGTAAATGTAAAATATAACAAAAGTCATTTGTTTTATTTCCAGGAAGAGACCGATAAGAAAATCATAATTTCTTTGCACGTTGAGATATATAAAGAAATCAAAGATTGAAGGTCAAAGTAAAAAAGTCGTTACAAAAGATTTTAGAAGGTCTGTAAGACGGTCTTGAAAATGTCTGTAAAGACAGCCTTTAAAATGTCTTTAAAGACAGCCTTTAAAATGTCTGTAAAGACAACCTTTAAAATGTCTCTAAAGACAGATTGTTAAACACAGATTGTTAGGCACAAGGACCCTTAAGGAAGCTTTAAAAAGCCGATAAAGACAGTCTCTATGTTAGAAAGACTGTAAAGGAAGCCTTTAGAAAGGCGATTAGCCTTTAAAAAGATTTACAAAGACAGAAAGATTTCACGAAAGCCTTTAAAAATAATGTAAAGGTAATGTTTAGAAAGGCTGTAAGGACAGCTTTTAGAAAGTCTCCAAAGGCAACCTTTAGAAAGTCTCTAAAGCTCTCAAAAAGACTCTAGAGAGAAAGAAAGAAAGAAAGAAAGAAAGGTAAGAAAGTCTTTTCAGTATGTGTGTAAAAGCTGTACAGACAGCCTTTACAAAGTCTAAAACGACAATCCTTAGAAAGAAGTCCAGGGCTTTAAAAAGTCTGTAAATGCGTCTGTAACAAATATAAATTTTGTAAAGCTGCCTTTAGGAAGCCTACAGTTAAGGAATTGTTTAGCTCAACACTTCACAAGGTCTCTTACGAAATGCTTTAAACAGCTTTTGGAAGGAGTTCTAAGACCTTAAGTAAGATTTTTTATCTCAAGACATGATCCCACTCTGTCCATTGAAATTGAACTTGAGAAGAATAAATTTTTGTGACCATACAAAAATGTTATTGAGGTCGAAGGTAGTTTTTTTTCTTTCTTTGAATGTCATAAAACATTAATGTCATTCAATAAGACAAATCCCTCGACAACGATTTATTCCTTAAAAGTAAAGCGAACCAATGAATAATGCTTTTCTGAAATATTAAAGGATTTGTACGAGTTTATCAGAAGAAATAGAGGATTAGAGAATGAGAACAAATAAAAAATGAAGAGATTAGGTAGGTAAGCAAAATAGGGGCAAACTTTTGTAATATTGAACTAAGGCTTTATGACTTGAGTTTATGACAAATTGACAGATTTACAAAAAGAACAAAATAATCATTATGGATTTAATTTTTGAGTACTTACAAGATTGCCAGGAAACGTCGGTGAAGTCGGTGGAGTGAAGCTTCTCGCACTGGTTTGAAATCTGTAAAGGAAAATGAAAGGACATTTACTGAATTTGAAGCGTTTATAAAGCAGGCGAAAATTCGGCTTTATTTGCACATCAAGTGAAATAATATTGTATAAAAATCGAAACCTTAAAAACAATTCTATTAAATATTTTAACAATTTTTTTATAAAACGTTTGCGGTTTCAAATTAAGATAGATTTTATTGAATCGCCTGCATTCCATTTGACATGGAATCAATGTCGTCGTCCGCCCCGCCCCGCCCCCGCCACAGCAATAAACTTGCCGACAACAAATTGCAGACGCATTCAATTCAATTGTTTCGCGTAAATTAGTTTTGAGCTTGGATTTTTGCGGAAAATCTGCGGAAATCCGCGTTTGTTTGTTTGTAATTAAATTATGCAAATACTTGAAGTTATGCAAATAAAAACGAATTTAAATTTTTTGTTGTTATTGTCAACGTATATTCCAATTGAACGGTTAGTGTGAGAGAGTTATTTTTAAGACACAGAAAAACGATTATCATAAAGTCATTAGTTATTGTAATTATCGTTCTCTCCCAAAAAGTTTTTTGATTTGAAAATCTTAACTATTCAAAACATGAGAAAATTATTTAAATATTTTCTAAACGGATTTTAATTCATTCTTATACGATAGTTTCTTTGTTCTCTGAGACGAGTCTACCAACCAAATTTATTTCTCCAAATATATTCGATGTATTCAACAGGATAAGAACTGTTCTCTAAGAACTAAGAAATATTTGCATTTATTTTGGATTTCGTTGAAAGAAGAAGAGAAGGAGAAGGTGAAGGAGCGGCTAAAGCTTTTGTCTTTAAATGAACAAAGTAGAGAGACATCGTGTGGATAAACCCAAGAATTACTACACATGGTTTTTATCCTACGACATACGCTCGTACACACACACACATACACACACAAACATTGCCACCTGCATGAACAACCCATACATCATATGCATACCTTAGCCACCAACACCAATAGCAAGACCCAAGAGCAAATATTCTGGTATGCTGGTAAATTGGAAGAAATTTATGACATGCCTTCGTGTCATGAATGGTATATGAGAAAATGAAACACAACAACAACACTAACAACAACAATACCAAAACCACAGTAAAACCTTAACAGAACAACAATGACACAACAACACTTTTTGAACCTTAAAAAAGGTTGGTGACCTCAACTTTGCGGACAGTAGAAGGAACAAGAATTTAGGCACCATCTTGAATTTCTTGCCATCGACCTCTTCGACGTTTCCTTTTTCCGGTTTCATGCTTGAAGGCCGCAATACAATGTTTTTTGGGCATTCGATGGCATCTAAGTGTCTTTGGTACATATTTTAAGAACTTTTCACTAAAGCATTTTACACAAGACGAGGAAAAAGAAGAAGAAGAAGAAGAAAAAGTGAAAAACTTAAAATGGCCTTATTTTCTTTTGTTTAAGTTGCTGTTTGTTAAACTCGTATGACAAAGCAAAACTCAAGCGCATTTAGAAAAAGAACTTTAAGACAGTCAAGGTTCAGTAATTGCCAGATTGGGTCTATATGGAATTAATAAAATATCGTTCAATTCATTTTATTTCTCTCTTTGGGGCTTTAGTTGTCACATGCCGTCCTTATTGCTCTGGATATTTTATTCTGTAGCTACAACAAAATGAGCAGGAAGACCGATATGCATTAAGTTGTTATGTGCCCAACAATAGCACGCGTGCGCTGCCGACTTCGCTGCTTTCACCACTGCTTCGTTTCACATCAACGAACTACTCGTAGCTAATCAGTCGCCGAAGAGTCTTCAAGAGAGAAGGTTGTGTGCAAGCGTTTTACTGAAAATGTTTTTGTATAAAATAAATGTGGCGTATGTCAACGTTCGTGCTCGTTAATTTATTTTCGAAATTACATAAACCACAAAATTTATAACAGCGAATACGAAAATATAGCACAAATATATTTTTTCAAGTAACTTAATAGTACTGATTTTTAAGTGATTTATTATTTATGTCATACGAATTTCTGTATTCATCTTAGAAAAGTTCCTTTGCGCTTATTCGCAGCACTGCTTGCTTCTATTGTCTGAGTGTATATATAAAAATCTAAAATCCGGGATCACTATAAACGAAATTGTTGATCCTGCCCAACAGAATGCTTCTTTACGTTTGATAATGGATTAAACAGATTAAATGTATTAAATGTGTAACATCATTTGACTAATTGTGAGTAACGAGGAAGAGCATTTTGTAGAAGAGAGCAGCAAACTTTTCCGCTAAGAAATGAGAGCACAAATTAAAAAATTTAAAAATTGTCGTTATTTTCAGCGTAGAAAATTTTTGAACCTTTTATACGATAATAAGAAGGAGAAGAAGAAGAAGAAGAAGAAGAAGAAGTAGTAGAAGAAGAAGACGACGAAAGGGTAGATATAATGAAATAACTAAAATTATTTGAGGCGCAAAGAACAGAAGTGGGGCAGAGCAAGATGTACCTAAATTCAGTAAACGAAGCAGCAGCAAACCAAATCCAATTTAAACTGTGTCAGCTACTTTCCCAGGAACATAATTATTTAAGTGGTCGTTTATGCCGGCCTTCGTTATCGGCTGAGTCAGCTTAACATCAAAGGCAAAAAACAATTCTAAGCAGTTGATCCCATTAATGACATTGTGCAGGGGAAGAGCACAACTTTTTCCAAAGGCCCACGAGGATACACCAGAGTTGGGCGGCGGCACAGCACGTACATACGCAATGACCGAAAGAGCAGAGTAGAATTTAATGCAAAATAAGGAGAACGACTGCTGAGTAGAGCAGAATAATCAGAGTAATCAAGAGACGCATCGATATGGCCTTTAGACGGAGTCCGAAGGTAAACGCTAATAAAGGATAATAATTCAATAGAGCAGAGTGGTAATGAGAGCAGAGAGAGAGAGAGAGAGAAGGAGAGAGAGAGAGAGAGAGAGAGAGAGAGAGAGAGAGAGAGAGAGAGAGAGAGAGAGTGAGAGAGGGACAGAGAGCTGAAATTTTCCGAACTCGACAAAAAGAAAATTAAATGTTTCCCAAGCGGTTAGAAATAAGGGCTTCCTACCGCTTAATGTTATTGTTATTGTTGTTGTTGTTGTTGTTGTTGTTGTTGTTGTTGTTCGCCCCGTGGGTCCATTTGGATATCGTTGAGCTCATCTCAAGGCTTGAACAACCATTCCATTGTTCTTCAGCGTTTAACCGAAGTGAAATGTCTCTTCATAAATCACTTACGTGACGTGCTCAGAAGGAACCATTTGTGTCTCGCCATCCGATTGTGGTTATTAATGAATGCATGGCTTCTGGTCATTTCGATGATGAATGCCGGATGTGGCTAATGAATGAAATGTGATTGATTCACTGAGTGCAAAGAAATCATGCAAACAAATCATCATGAACGAGAAGGAGCGTAGAAATATTTACCAGACATTTTTAAAGGAAATATATGGCTAAAGACTTATGGGTACAGGCTCTATTTGAAGAAACCAAGAAGGAGGCTTTTAGACGTCTGAAGCAGTGTCTCTTCAGCAAGTACCTGAAAGTCTGATTGCTGCGCAAATTTTATGGAAGCCAAAATAACCTCAAATGCTGGATAAAATGTTGGAAAATTGGATTCTACGTACGGTTGGTTCGTCTACTGGGACGTTGCGGTGGTCACATCATGCAACATCATGCCCGAAATCATATTTATCGTTAATTGGTATAATTTTTATGTGTTTTATGTTGCCTTTTATCATTAAATCCATTAAAATTAACATAATTATGATGATGATGACATCGATAATCGTAGTAATTTAACCATAATAATTAGTAAAGTATTTCCATTACAGAAGTAAAATAACTTTATCGACAAACATTATCTACTTTATTTGTTTTCTTTGATTGTCGCTGTTGTTGTCGATGATGTTGCTTCTTCAACTGTCCCTGTCCAAGCATGATTTTCCTCCCCAAACCGCAAGTCCACACGTCAAATATTATCCCCACCTCGACCCCACTTCGACCTCTTCGGCACTTGACCACAAACTCTGTAATTATTGCTTCTCTATTCTTTCTATTCTTTCCAGCTAAGTTCTGAAACCGCTAACCGCACAATATTGCTGCGGCAAAACGGAGAATGGAAACGGTTATGGCCGCTCAGTAGAGATGTTCATGAGTTAATTAAAAGCAAATCTCAAGACTTAATGATGTGGTAACGGTCAGTTTAGTCAACAGGGTGAAACAGTTCCTGAGATGGCACCCTTCTCTCAAGATGTTAGAAGAGGATATATGTACATAAATTCAATGGATTGAGTTGGCGTATGCAATATTTCCGTAAAAATAAAGACAACTTCTGAAAAAATCTTTTCAACATTGAAAAAAACATGAAAAAACTTCGAAATTTTTCGTAAAACGTATTAAAAAAATGGCACATTTACTAAAAGCGCTTGAGATTGTCCCTCTTTGCGCTACTCTAACAATTATAACTTTGTTTTTTCTAAACCGATTTTCGAAGTCTTTTTTACTTCTTAAAGCCTTTGTTAATCGCTAAACAAATCCATTTAAATATTGAAAATCTTTTAAAGATTTCCAAAGTTATTCATCTTAACATGAAGAAATTAATATATTTCGTTATAAATTGTCACTTTTAGTACGAAGTTTTCACCCTTAACCCTCACCATAACTCGCAATGTCATTATTTTTTTTTTGCCAGCCCCCGTTTTTTCAGTCGCTTTAATCTCTTAAATTCTTCTTTTTCTTTTAATCTCACTCTCACGATTATCTTATAATCTCATAATTTTCCTTTTACTTTTTACGCGTAACTTTTACTGCAATGTAGCTTAATCCTTTATGAGGGGTGCAGAGCGCCCCCTCCCCCCTCCCCTTCCTTCTTTCCCAACCACTCGTCTTTTCGACTTATTCACTGTTATGCACTTGAACGGCGTTTACAAGAAGAAAGTACCTGAAGTGGTAACAGGAGCTAATAAATCGTCGTGTACCAAATAAAACTCGGTGATCGGCCACATTCCGCTTCGCCGTGCTGTGAATTATTAACCTTTCCCTGCACTACCGTCGCCAATTTTCGTTCTTGTATTTTTTAAAAGAGTTGTTGCTTTTATTATTCGTGTTTCTTTTTCGGGGGCGGTTGTTGTATTATTGGCCTCATCTTACCAGTCGGGGGAGGGGGCAGGGGAAATGGGGGGGACGTGTAGGAAAAAAGTGTGATAAATAAATTTTTATTGTGCACAACTATTCGCAACCGCAACCGCAAGCAGATTTTTTTTACTGCTGCCAGTTTTCGTGGCTGCCAGTTGTTGTTGTTGTTTTTGTTTAACATTGTCCTTTATTGCTTTTGCTGCAGCTGTCAATGGTACTGCATCAAAGTCGTTACGCGAGTGAGGAAATTCTCACACTTTCCCTTCACCCCGCCGCCTCTTTTCACGTTGGTTTTATACCATACCATTTCAAGGTGTGCCTTTCTTCAGTCAACAAAAAGAGAAGCAAAAAAGAAAAATCGAATTTCTGAAATTGAATTCAGCTGCATTGTGTTGAATTTAATAAAAAATAGTGCTCACCATGAATTACGATGGGACTCAATGTGAGCACGCGACCTTTTTTAAAGGCATGAACGCGTTATATGTACATATGTAGGTATGTGTGTGACCTTCTGCTGTGCGTATAGCAGTGACGTACATACATATTTAGTGAACTGAGTTCCGTAAGTCTCCCCCAAAGACTTTTAAGCCCGACCAAACCCCGAAAGTTGGCGAAAAATGGCACCGGCCTACAAGTATCACTTCGCATACCCAGAATAATATTGATTTTGCGTAATGTTTTCAGTGTTTTTTGCAGCCTAAAACTAGTTGCTTTCAGCGAAAAAAAGAAATTTTATTTCCACGACAGTGATTTTTCACTTAGGTACGTTGCCAAATTTTTTTAAATATATTTTTATGAAAGTAGTTAAATGCGTGAATTGAGTACACCCGGTTCTGCTTTTACGCGATAGATACGTTTTCGAGAATTTCGCGTAAAAAAAAATCGCGTAAAAAAAGTCAAATCATTTTAAATCTCGTAAAAAAAAGAATGGAATATTTTTTAAAAATCGCGTTAAATCAAATTCGCGTAAAAAAAGTTCGCGTAAAAACAAACCGTATACATAGTATATTATAACATCACTATTTTTAGCAAGATTTGTAAAAATTGGGCTTTCTTGTACCGGCGCGGAATGCAGAGTGGTCCAGAGTGGTACCATTTTTTAATTTAAGGGTACTCTTATTTTAAAAAATATTGGAAATTTATTTAGTTTTCAACTTTCGGATTCGGTGGAAATTTATTTCGGTCGAATTTAGGATTTCGGTGTTTGCTTTGAACAGAAAATGACAAACGTACCGTTTTTTTTTGTAATTTCAGATTTCTCAATACTTTCTTCAATAAATTGATAATTTTGATCTCTTTAGAACGAATTTCCGTTGTTCCACAATTAACTAATTTTTAAAAAAATTCTTTCGAAAATTCGAAAATTTTATAGCCCATTTTCCCGTTTTTAAAAAACGGGATTTTTAAAAAAGTAATTATTTTCCTTTGATTTGAAAGAAAAGAAATCCTATTTAATGATGCGTAGCTTAAGGCGCCTAAGGCTGTTGTTTAAATGCGCCTCTTAATAGCAATAATAACGTGATACTGAGTGTATCGAATAACATGCTACCACCGCCTGGTACTTTCTCAGCCCGCCCACAACATCGCATATTGACGCACTTCACAAAATTAAGCAAATATTATTTCTTCATTAACTGAAACAAATCAAAGCCATAGCGGCTAACAAGAAGAATAAATAAACAAAGCAATCGGTTGGTAATCAAGTTTGTGGTAATCAAGTACACTGTGAAAAAAGGAGGGCACTAAGGGTATACTGTTAGGCAGACGGCTGGAATACCGTGGAATTTATTCATTAATGCAGCGCCCATCGACCGTTCAGTTCGTCTCTCATTAAGAAGCCTCATTTTTCACAATTATTTCAAACCGAACCGAAGCCGAATTTGTGAAGTAGCTGAAAACATTTTTTTCATTTATAGCTGTTAAAAAGGAAAAAAAAATTGGGAACAATAAATAAAACAATAAAAAAAAACAAATCCTTAATGAGCCTTAAAAAATAAAAATCAAACAGCAAAAACAAAAGGGTGAAGAGTGAAAAAATGCCACAGCGAGAGAGGCAGGGTGAGAGAGAGAGACTGGGAGAGAGTGAGGGAGGGACAGATGAGAGCGAAACGGTGGTGATTATGGCAGCAATTGAAATGTTGAAATTGGATAATTAGCATTTCGAAGAAAATGTATTTGTAATGAATTGGAAGGAAAAAGCAAATGGGTCAAGAGCTCGCTACACGGAAACCATAAAAACCATAACCATTTAATGGGAAAATAAATTAATCCTGGTTAATATTGTACTAATGAGGAATAAATTACGATATGCATGGGCCCAGGTATATGGGCCTGTAGCAAGAATTGCCGAGAAAATAATAAAATATTAAAAATCCGTCCAAAGGTTCGACAAAATTTTAAGTAGTTTCTAAAGAATTCTCAAAAAATATTTAATAAATTGCGAAAAAAAAAATACTTACGAATTTCATAAATGTTTTAAGATTCCCGGCATTTTAAGGAATCCCGAGACAAATGACTTTCTGAGAGAATGAGAAAAATCAATTTTCTAAATTTCATTTCGAAACAGAAACGAAGGCCAATGAATCAACTCGATAACTATCAATCAAGATGGTGATGATGATCAATCATGAGAAGAAAAACATTTTACAGAAGTTGAAAAAAGCTGGAGGGCTTTTTTCCATCCTTTTAAAACGAAAAAGCGAGAAAACCGAAAACTGAAATTCAAATTTTGTATTTTCAAAATAAATTTGGCTCAATCACGTTCGGAGCAGACAGCCGTGACAGAAATGAATAAGTACACGCATGTAAAATACGGTAAGTTACTTGAAAACTGTCAAATGTCAATGAGAAGAAGAAGAAGAAGAATAATAAGAAGACGGCGACGACAAAATGGTAATAGCGGCAATAATAAAAACCTTGAACAGCGAGCGACACCTGAAAGCACAATACATTAACGCACACACCTATAATTGCAAAAGCATACAACATACTCCCAAAAAGACACAGGACTCACACACACACACGCAACGTCACACACGCCTACAAAATGTGACGACTACAACTAAATGATTTATGGTGTATTTGAGAGCCTTAAGAACGTTGTATAAAAGTTAACAGTCACTTCCTGTCGCCATGTTGGCAACATCATTCGTTTAAAGTAAGAGTAGATACATAAACCGACACACACACTCAACAAAACCCGCTCAGTATCTTGTTATTCGTATACGATCTTAAGGCAACCCAGAGAGACATTGCTCAGGGTCGTCTTCACAGCACTGTGGGCACCTAGGCAGATCAATTATACTGGGCCCGGTACATCGCAATGAAACGAGAGTTAAATTTCACTGAAATTTCACCGATTATTAAAACTTTTAATAATATTCAATTTATATAATTTTTCTTTATAATTTTTTATAATTTAAAAATTTTCTTTATAAAAAAAATTATAAAAAAAAAAATTATAAAAAAAAATTATAAAAAAAATTTATAATAAAATTTTTAATTTTTTAATTAAAAATAAATTTAATTTTTTTTTTTTAAATTTTTAATTTTTTAATAAAATTTTTTTTATTGATTAGTTTATAACCGCACATTACCCCTTCACTCCTTTCCCCCAAAAAAAGAGGCATCTTTGATGTGGGCCCGCTTGCGTTTAAAACGGGCCTTGCCTTCGAAACAACAAAAAAGAACTTATTCCTATGAGAGTTAGATTACGTTGTTGTTGTTGTTGTTGTTGTTGTGCTGATGATATTACATACACAGCTCATGCTATTGTTGTTGTTGTTCATCATCGCACGTTGTTCATCATTTCTGATAAAAACAATTTTTTGTAGACAGTTTTTTCCTAAAATATTTTCATCTAGTCTCTGTTTACGCGTCTCTGGAGTGCACGTAACTACACAAACAACAGCAGAAAAAGTTAGAAAAAGAACTAACATAAAGAATGCCAAAAAAGAAGGGCGTTATGTAAATTTGGCAAAAGAAAAGAAACGAAGGAAAAAACAAACACATAATTCGAAAAGAATGTTGCCGCTCTACAGCAAAAACTGATGACTTTATTGACATTTACTGTAGAAAGAAAGGAAGAAAGGTAGAAAGGAAGGAGAGAAAAAAGAAGAGAAATAAAAAAAGAATGCGGAGAAGGCAAGACACTGTAAGCAAAGGAGCGGCAGAGATGAGTTAACCTTCGTAAAGTCATGAATAGAACTTCTGTAACTTGTCATTAAAAATTTATCGATTTTTTAGCACGAGCAACAACAAAAATAATAATAACAACAACAACAACAGTCTCCCACATTTTCTGCCTGAAGAATGCAGCAATCTGCCGAATATTTGCGATGAAACAAATTTTAATTGAATTTGCTGCTGCCTAAAATCGAGCTCTGCTCTACAACTCGTCTATGCCACGCCCAAACAAGCAAAAACAAAAACAACCGCCCATCTACAACTTAATGATTGATCCTTAACCCATTGTGTCAATAATTAAATACTTTTACGAGTAAATGTTGCATTGAAACTCAATTGAATTTGAAATTTAATTGCGGAAGTTCCGGAATGTGGTTACTTGAAAAGGGCAACGCAAATGAGGTTGAAGTGTTTGACTGAAAATACTGTGAAATTAAGTATTTATTAATGAAAGTAATTTCATTAAAATTTGTTGTAGTGGATTTTTTATTTTTTTTTCCTCATTTTTCCTCATTTTGGTTTAATGCAATTTATTGAACTTATTTACGAGTGCGCCCATTTCCACACACGTCGTACGTTTACATTAAAGTATGTTAATGTATATGTGCAGACACATACACAGGCGAACACTAACACACCTCCGCACACATTCATTCCTTCATGTAAATTAAGAGGACTCTTGACGACCATACAAACACTGTGAGTTGGTCAAAATTAAACCCCCGTCCCTCGTCCCTCGTTCACCCTCTGTACATTCCATCTATTCGTAGATATTGATAAATATTTAAAATCAGCTAATTTTGCCTCTCGTTCGACATCCTTACCAGGCTCGTTGCAGCGATCTATTCTCTCAAGTAATATATTTTCCAATGGAATGCGTTCCAGCAAAGTTTTTTTCTAATTTATAATTGAGTAATAATGATTACAATTATTAATTTACGATATTTCTAAGTGTGTGCTTAGTCACAGACAGAAATGCTTTCATAATAAAAGATTTTTCTTCATTAAAATTATTTCGCGTTATAATTCACATATTGTTTATGGTAAAATATATTTATAACATACAAATGTCTCTATGGGTCGTAACGACAATTCTACTTACAGACATTAAAAACTTAAGTTTGAGAGATCTTGAGAATCCTTAAAGGCGAACTGCCACGAAGATGATCGTGTGCTGCTCACGATTGATCACTTGAAGCTGAGATGACCTCACAATTCAGCGCTAAAAATTGCGCCTATTATTCTTAATCTTCATAATTTAGTTAACTTTTTAAAATAAATTTCATAAATATTAATATATTAAACAATATATTAATATTGTATAACAATATATTAATATATATATAAACAATTAATTTAAATTAACATTAATTACTTTCTCAGTATAAATAGTATTTTTTAAAGAGAGCTTTATCTAGAGATATTGTAGCCAGGAGATATATGTAAACCACTCCGTTGCAAGCTGTTTTTTTCATTATGGCTTGACCATTAATTATTATGGCTGCTCTTACGGTTGATCTCTTTATTTCATTTGCTTGCTTAGCTCTTTTGTTTGCTTTTGTAATATAAAATGTGTTTATATTAGTCCGTTTTCTGTTTGGCCGTCAAAAATGATTAATGAATTTATTGTGCGAAAGACACGCCATTTTGAACTGAAAATCGTTATCGCCAGCGACCAGAACTAAATCGCTAACACGCAAATTGGAAAATACACAGCCAAACACACGCACAAGCAGACACACACAATCACACTCACACCTACAAATGAACCAGAGTTGCCAGAGTTTCAAACCAGAGTTTCCGGATTTGAAGTAAAATTTTCTCATATGGGGCTGTTTTGGGGAAAAAGGGAATTTTGTGGAATTTTGTGGATAATTCGTGGCGAGAGATTTTATTGCGATTGAAATTGTTTCCTTCCACAAAGTTATTAAATATAATGTTTTAATTAATTTGATTAAAATAGTAATTATTAAAAAAATTATTGTATTAAAAGAAAATATCGTAAAATATTCATTTTTGTAATTTTTGAAATTTGTGGGATTTTGTTTTTCTTCTTCGTAGCATTTTCTTCTTTATTTCTTCTCAACATTTTCAAAGGATTTATTGCGCTAAAAGGAGTTTTTAACAATGAGAAAAGGGATTTGCATGGTTATGTGGCATGGGATTATCTGACCAACGACTTAGAGTTAGACTAAATTTGTGAGTGTTTATTGAGGAATTAAATTGAAATTTAAAATAGCAAAAGACCAAACGTCATTAACTTTTCAGAGCAATTTCATTCCATGCCATTTCAGTTTGTTTGCAATCATTTTTCTCTTTTTGCAGGCACGACGAGTTCGTGTGACTTTGTTGAAATGTTAGCATAATTTGCGTGATAATGTTTATGACAATAATGTGTTTTTTTTATGATTCGTTCCTTCGGCACTGAGCAATCATTCTAGCAATTTAACAAAGCTTTTGCTATTAGTAATAAAAGTATTGTAATAAAAAAACGGCGAAGAGTGAAGTAAATGGATTTATTTCTCGACTGTTGACCGCGACAGAGATGCCAGCAAGAGTGTCGTTTTCAAGCAATTAAGTTCTTTTAAAGTTTTCAAAAACAAAAAAGAATTCTAGAAATTACAGTTACATTCAGTTACATCTCTCAGGCGTCTCTCTTCTCTTATGTTTAACTCGTATTCTCCCATTTACTTTATGGCGGCTTATTTGATTCACTTTCGTGATGCGTAAACTCACAAAGTGTTAATAAGCGCGATGATGATGATGCTGATGGCGATGATAAGGACTCTCCAGCGATCTCTTCGCCTAACCAACAAGCACGCTTGCGGGCATGACAATTTCGCCGGAAATCATTCAAGCGTCATGCATGTCAGTCACGCCCCTCGGCAACATGCAGCAGCTTGATTAGCTCGCGCACTCGCACATTATCAAGCATATCCTGAGGATTGATTTTTATTTTATTTTCGTAACTTACACTGCTGCGGGCTGTCTGTCGGTTTATGTGTGTGTGTGTCTGGCTCTGTGCTGCTAGTGGTGACATCCTTGTCACTTCAGTCACATCACAAAACTTTCCGAATGTGGAATATTTACAGAACATTTCGCTCTTCTTGTCGACAACATGAAAAACGACTTTCAATTCAGCAGTTCTGGCGAAGAATGCCGCATCGCCTGGTCGGCCGGCACAGACGCGGAGGGTTAGACGTCACCACGGTGCGAGGGCGGCAGTGGTTGGTGGATTCTCGAATGGCGCCCTAAGGACTCTGTTCGTTCGTTTGCTTGCTCGCGTATTTTTCATCTTCACACTGAAGTGTTCGTGTTTCGTGACGCTTCGTTCTGAAAAGTGATAGTTATTTTTCTGTTCTGTTCTTCTTCTCCTTCAAGCTACTCTTCTTCGTCTACATTACTTAAATTTTCCGACACTTTAAAATCTCTCTTTTTTCCCTCCAAACACCCTCCATCACCACCACCACCACCACCAACGTCACCATCGTGATGCGTTGGGAAAAAAAGGACCTTCACAACTAAAAAAAGAGGCCAAAAAATGAAAGTCACGATGACGCTGAACAAATCAGATGACAAAGA
The DNA here is from genome assembly GCA_949752815.1 of Conops quadrifasciatus. Lineage (NCBI taxonomy): Eukaryota > Metazoa > Arthropoda > Insecta > Diptera > Conopidae > Conops > Conops quadrifasciatus. The sequence goes on from OX457077.1 coordinate 6,706,444, forward strand.
AAAGTGCTTTTATGTCAAGGCTTATGGACAGACGTGACTGTGTGACGTCCCACCCCCACCCTCTGCCGCTCATTCTCTTGTTTTATCTCTCTCTCTCTCTCTCTCTCTCTGTTTTTATGTACAACCAGATCCTCGAAAATGCTTCATCGACAACCAAACTGTACCTAAAATTTCTATGGTTATTGCGGCAACTGCCATGTCGCCAGTGCTGCCAACTTGTCATGCTTTAATGTCATGCTCTGCCCTTTTGCTCTCCTTCCAGAACTGCATTCGACTGCATCTTGCTTTGAGTATTGCTTTTGTTAGCAAATTTTTGCTGCCACTTTTCGTTCGTATGACAATTCTTTTCTATTTTTGTTACATTCAAAATTTTCTTGTCTGCATTTGTGTGAATTTTCTTATTCGTTGGCGCTTGTTTGTCGTTGTGGAATTTTCTCCTTACTTTCTCAGTAATTTTTACTATAGATCCTTACTACACTTCACCTTAGATACGTACTCTTCTCCCCATCTTGACTTTCTCTCTTGCCCTCCGCTGCCTTCCTCCTTCCTTCCATCCTTCACTATTCTGCCTTACCATGTCACTCACTTCTGATGTCATTCGCTTTTCTAATGGTTTTCGTGTCAAAGTCATTTTCTGCACATTATCTCGTGAGTGAATACACCATAAAGAATGCTTCAATGGTTTTTGGTTTTAGAGAGGAAGGAGAGGGTGGAAAAGGGGAAGGGTGGGAGGGCGTGTGCTGGTGTTGGTAGTGCTGTTGTACCGCCTAAAGGGTTTACATCAGGCTGAGGCACGATGTGTGTGAGCTTGTCTCACTGAAAGGCGGTCTTTCTAAAATACTTAATACTAACATATTTGAAAATGTAAGAAAAATCTCACATTCTCCTTCTCCTTCACATTCTCCTTCATGCATGAGGTCTGTATACTACCGTCATATACAGTGTCATACATTGTGCGAACCTCATCCAACATCTAACATCGAACATCAACGAACGTTGAACATCGTCGAACATCATCGAACATCGAACATCAATTAACATAGAACATCATCGAACGTCGAACATCATCGAACATCAAATCTCATCGAACATCGAACCTCATCGAACATCAAACATCATCGAACATCATCGATCGTCGCACATCATCGAACGTCGAAAATCGAACCTCATCGAACATCGAACATCATCGAACATCGAACATCATCGAACATCTAACACAGAACATCGAACATCGAACCTCATCGCACATCGAACATCGAACATCATCGAATATCGAACCTCATCGAACATCGAACATCATCGAACATCGAACCTCATCGAACATCATCGAACACCGAACACCATTGAACATCGAACATCATCGAAGAAGAGAGTAAGAGAGAAGAATTTCATGCTCTCAGTCATTCGTAGTTACTTCACTCTCGCTTCAACAAAAATTGCTCAGCATAATGACCCAGTTTTAGGTTAAGATGAGCATTCTTTTCTGTTCTCTTCTTCTGAGTACTAAAAGAACCTTCGAAAAAATTGTTGTTATAAAATTTTCTTCTAAAATTTCAGTTTTTAAATGTAAAGCATTTGAATTAAGTTAATCTCAAGTATTTTACAAACTTATTGCAGATTAAATCTTACGCAAACGGTTTTAATTTAAACTGAATTTAATTAAGAAAACTTCCAATCAATAAAATCTCAACTTTTTAAGATGAAAACTCGTCAACTCGCCGAAAAAGACGTTCATATTCTTGGAATGAAGCCATTAAATGTTAGTATTTATATTTGGAAATTTGTATTTATACGATATATGTATGTATGTATAATTCATAGCTATTTTAAAATCTCAAAATTAATAATAATTTGTATTTAAGATCAACATTTTTGTCGTATTAAAAAGCAGATTATGAGAATTATGAAGAACAGACTACGAAGGAAAGCATAAAGGGGGTCCTTTATTAACTTAGCCCATGCCAATGCCATTGCCAGCGTTGCCATCATATCAAACAGACAACGCAAAATGATGTCGGTGGTGGTGATGATGCGGTTGAGTGTGTTTGTGGCTGTGGCTGTAGATGCTCGTGTCTGTGGTTGCTGTACCCGGAGCGTGACTGTAATTAAAATTTGCCATTCATGAAAAACTGGCAGCAGCAACAACAGGGCAACAACAAGAGCACAGCAAAGAAACAAATAAATAAACAAACTAACAAACAAACTAACAAACAAAGGAAAAACATATGCTGAGGTTGGTGCATGTTTAACAGAGCAGAAGAGTAAGAAAACACATTTATGTACATACGCATGGCGTTTAAACCCATTGTGTACCTACGAGTCAATGTTTTGCGACTCTCGAAACGATGCTTCATGCGTAAACAGAAAAAGGAATCAAAACGCAAAAGCTTAAAACCTATGTTTCTGTAAATCGTTGCTGTAGTTATAGATATACGCTACGGGTGCGCCATCTTTTATGTCGGTATGTAAATATTGAATAACTTTAACATTTAGCAACCGATTGACTTGATGTGTCGTATCGTCGTTATATTCGTTGTTTCAATTAACCCGAAGAATATTGAATATTGCCGACAGACTGTGCACGTCGTTCGGAATACGGCTAAACAGTCACATAACGACATAAAAGATGGCGCACCCTGTACATATTTACTTAAAAAGGAAAATTAAGAGGTCTTTGAATACATAAAATCCAAAAACAAATTGTTAAAAGAATATCTCATCAAAAACTAATAAAAAGAATAAAGATAATCCTTTTATTTTATTAGTATTTTTGGCTCAAAGAAGGTTGTTGTTTTTGTTAAAAAGTGAAAAAAACGATAAAGTCGTTTTGGTTTTAGCAGAAAGTAAATACCCTAAGGGGGGCCTTTAACCCCTACCCCCGCCCCCTTCTCTTTCCACCCTAATTCAGCCACTATATTTCCCTCACGGTTTCTCTCTCTTTCTCTCTCTCTCTCTCTCTCTCCATATCTCTACTTAACCCTCTACCAATTTTGGAATAATTTAAGAAGCATTTAAATAATCCAGCTTTATCATTCATCATCATCATCATCATCATCATCATCATCATCATCATCATCATAGTCATCCCACTTAAGAGTGCTGACTTAATTTAAAGAAGGTAAACAGGGCAATACTACCGCCGAGACTCTGCGCCATCGTCTGCGTCTTCACCAAAAACAACGACTTACTTCGGGCTTCTCTCTTTCGAATTTAATCAAAAATTCTGGATCCATATATTTTCAATCCAAGCGCCGCGTCGCCAATTTTTGAATTCTGGCTCTGGGCGACTTCAGGGCGAATAAATCAAACTGCAAACTTATTCAATTTACAACTTTTGCAGTCAGTCGTTTTAATTGTAATTGAGTCAACGAACGAACGAAGGAGCGGCGGTAGGTTCGTTCTTCAGACGTTGCTGAAGAGGTCACACTCACTCAGTGGCAGTCGCAGTCGCAGTCGTAGTCGCAGTCACCCTTAGAGCGCCGTAAGCAAGCAATTAGCTAAACCGAGAGACCACACTGAAACCCTGAAGAAAAACGAAACTAAACAAAAAAAGGACAAAAACCCCGAAAAAAGCAAAAAACCCGGAGAAAAGGCAGTCAATCGTCAGGACGTCAGTCGTCAAAACGTCAGTCGGTCACAGTGCGTCCATTCGAAGGACTTAAAAAGTACTTCGTAGAAGAATCAACAAATTTTGCAGCCATTTTGTAGTGAAAATTTTATTAAAGAGATGGAAGAGGACTGAATGGGAAGGCTGGGAGTGTTAAAAGAGGTAGTCTAACGTCTAGTTAAGCTGCTAAATCAAAGAAGGCGGTCTAGTAAAAAGCCGTTGGGTAAAATATTGTAATAAAAACATCAACAAAAATTAAGCTAAATTAAAAACGATTTCTTTTGCGGTTTCACGTCTTTTTTTATCCCTTCCTTTCTTCCTTCCTTCCTGTCTTTCTTTTTTTCGCTTTATATTTTTCGTCTTCTCCTGCCTTTTTTTCAGCTCCTTTTCTTCATCTTACTCTTTTTTCTTCTTCTTCCTTTTCTTTTTTCTATCATCTTCTCTCATAAATTTAAATCTAAGAAAACTTTTAAAATTATTACGTTGACAGCAGCGCAGACAGAGAAGAAAACGTCATAACAACAACAACAACTTAATTATAATGAATTCATTTCATATAAAGTTTCGTCTGACTGAAAGACGCGCCCGAAAAAAAAAGGCGAAAATGTAAGACGCCCACAAATAAAAATGTATATAAAAAAAGTTTTGTTATTGCGTTAAAGCGCTTGAGCCGAAACTCATTCGTTGACAGACAGACAGACTAACAATCTCATTAATCTCAATTTCTCAGATCTCAGAGAAAGGGCGCGCGCCCTTTAAACTTGCAAATATTTTCATCATCACTTCGTTACCATCACCGACGCCGTCGCTATCGCCATCACTGTTAACGGCAAAAAGGTTCAGCCAAGACCGTAATTAAATCATCAGTTTTCTATTCTATCTGTTGATTTGATTTCATTGCTTAATTTTGAATTCTCATATTATTCTGTTTTTTAAGAGGCACATTATTTCTTTTAGTTATTATTTTATATCATCCGCAATTTTAGAAACTCAGTTTCTTTTAAATTTTCTTTAAAAATTTCATTATATTTTACATATTCTTAAGAGCTTTGTTAATATTGTGCTACATGCTTTGTAGAAATGAATAAAAAGATCTTGAAAAGAGTGAAAACGAAATACTTTCCATAGAAATTTTGTTAAATAATTTGTCCTCCATTCTTTTAATGCATCAGTTTGACTTTAGATTATTTCATTTTCTTTTTATTTCTTTTTATTTTTATTTCTTTAAATTCGGTTTATAAAAAAACCATTTGGCAGTTATAGCTTTTTTCTGTCTGCCAACAAAATGCATAAATGATTTCTTATTACTAAAAAAATAGTCTACAAAAGCAGTCTACATACATATACTCATTCACAGTCGAACTTTTTTCACCAAAGAGCATACACACACACACTTAAAACTCAAACTTTCTTTGTCAGCAAAGAAATTTTCACTTTTACGCCGTTACCAACCAAACTTTTGCCGTTTGATAGAAATCTTCTTAAAGAAACAGAAGAACCACAACTGACTGAAACATCGACTGAAACTGAACTACGTGTACCAACGTGCCACCTACGAGCCAGCCTTCAACTTCAACCTTCTTTCGTATTGCCAACCAATTGCCAACTATCCTTCCTAACTTACATTATCATCATCATTTCGTTATCACTTTCCAGCCGAACAACATCGAATGTGTCTACATTTCTTTTGGAAATACGTATACATATACAGGTATACATGTACAGATGTATATACATACAAGTACGTATATACGAGTATGTACATACGTAAGACTACATAGTTGCAATTTTCGTGGTCTCCGCTGATAAACTTTCATTGAACTTGTATCGATGATGATGATGATGATGACGATGTTCTTTACAGCGGTTATTTCTTCTTGGTCTTTAGCGAACTTCGCAACTGTTCACCAAAATTTTACCATAAAAACCACACTGAACCAATGAAGTTGAGAAAAGTTTGGAAGAATTTGGGTATTCCTTCAGTTAATTACTTTGTTTGGTTATGGTTGGGCTGAAGTTTGGGTTTTGAATTCGGTTTTAGTTTGGTTTGTTTTCAGTTTGGTTGCTCTTTTTTTTCTTTATAATAATCTAATCGTAAAAATATTGTCCTTTTCAGACTATTTTCTTTCTTTGTCCGTCTCCTCTTTGTCCCTCTCTCTCTCTGTCTCTATCTTAATTACTTAAAAAGTTTTCGCAGATGTGTTCCGAGTTCGCTCCCGGCGTATATCATCAAAGCACACACGCTTAATTCGTGCCGTAATTAAATTAAGTCAAAATACTAAATCAGTTTTTTTCCTATTTCTTCTTACCTTATCCTAAGCGAATGACGTTCTCATGAGATCATATGCCTCGCAGGCATACATACATACATATATACAAGTGTATATCACATCATGTCCTGTCACGTAAAGGTAGACTGGTTGACACGTGTTTGAAGATTAAACCATACCTTTCCTTTCTTTAAGATTAAAGATTACCTTTAAGTAATAAAATGTTAATTTTAGGAGAAATATTTTATAACGCAATAAAATTGTTAGTAGCTGTGCCTAAAAGGCATAGACTGTAATTGAGCTATACTAATTTATTTTCACGTTAACGTATTTTTATATACTCGTAAAGTAATTAGATTTATAAAGTGTTTAAGGATTTAAGTTTATATTAAGAGAGAAAGAGAGAGAGTCGCCTTTGAATTTCCTTTAAAAGCAAAAACAATTCTTAGGTGCCAGAAAATGGATGTAGAATACGAGAGTTGGTGATTAAGAAATTTCTTAAAATCTGGTAACTGGTTGTTTTCTATCTGGTGAAGGAAGAAAAACAAATTCATTTATAGAAATCCGTACAGGAGAAATTCCTTTTTTCTACAGCACCCTGCGGTGTAATTAATTATCTGGTACCGCCAGCCAAAGACTAAATTCGTTTATACAAATCTTTACAAGACAAAATCCATAAAGTACCACGTGGCGTATGAGTAACCTGCAGCTTTACTAACTACAGCATTAATTCTCTTTTATATTTTAATCAAGGTATTAACAAAGTACTACGGTTAAAGAAACAAGCTAAAAGCTTTCTGAACTTTTGGCACCGCCCACCAAAAACTTTTACAGAAACGCCCACAAGTCAAAACTTTGCTTTTTTTATAATAATAATCGTATAAGTGTGTACGAGTAGAAAACTTAAAAAACAGGAAGAAATTTACCTACACAAATTCTTAATTATTCTAACACTTTTTGTGTTGGTTCTTTACATTTTATTTCATTTTCAACTTTTTTGGGCAATTTTGTTGCACAACGATCCTTTATTTCTTCCTTTAACAGATTTTCTTGTACGTGTTAAATGGGTTTTTTGCTTGGAAAAAGCTGAAGTAGAACAGAAACAAGCTAAATGAACTCCTAAACGAGAAGAGAAAACATCATAAGAAAAAAAAAATAGGGATTGTTGTCTTGTTGCTGCTGCTGCTGCTGCTGCTGATCCTGCTGCTGGTACCACTAAAACTTCTTTCGTTAGCATCCGGATTTCATTTTAATGTTTGCTAATAAATTGAAAAACACATACTGCATGCATAATGTGACACACATAAACACAAACACACACACATACACGGTTATATTTGTAAACTGTCTTTTGCAAACATGATGATGCTGCATGAATGTCATGCTTGATTCGTTGATGTCTTCTTAAAGACACTCCAACCAACCGCATTACCCAGAGACCACCGAAGATTGGCTGCTGGGAGTGTGAGCTCCTCTTTGCCCGCAAAGAAGAGTCACGCGACACACACACACATACACGTACATCCATATATGTACGTATAAGTAGTCAAAATACTAGAAAATGTCACGTACGCGATCGAAAAATAAAGGATCAAAAAACCATTTGCTTAAGCATCTGCAAAATGTACTGATTTATTGGAAGTACCGGATACGTATGTGTGTATTAAGCATGATTCTAGTGAAACGTATAATGGACCGCGATAACGGTGATGGTGGTGATGATGATGGTGGTACTGATGTTGTTTCATATTAATCAGTTATCAATAATTTAGTACTTGATTGACATCATGCGAAACATAGAGAATATAAAGAGTGATGATTTTTTAAGTACGATACTTCAGGAATTTCAAATTGGACTTTAGATTTGTTCAAATGAGCTTCAGAATAACGACATGGAGTCTATATATATCATACGATATTTTCGACGATATGCACGTTGAGTTAACACAACTAAACGACTATTTTCAATGTATAGCGTCACTATTTCGGCGCGGCAGCATCATAGTTAAAATTGTACTGAATTAAACGTTTCAAAAACATGTTTACTCAAAAAGTCAATTGGTTGATAAATGTTAGTTTTTCAATGTTTACATACCGATAGAAAAGATGGCGCACTCGTTATATTTCCTCCACTTGCATTTAAGTCTCTGTATTCCAAAATGTATTGCATAAGTTTTGAAAAAAAATTGAAAATACAATAAATTTCTCGCATTTGATTAAGTATATATTTTCCTTTATTCCAACAATTCGGCCCCGTTAAGCACTTGCTACCGCAGAGTTGATTCGTTGTTCGTTTTCAATTTGACTGATTTTCCGATTTTTACCAGCATTATTATTATTTTTTTGCAAATTTATTCTTTATGTACGCGTATTGTACAATATACATATCGCATTTATTTTTATTGTCTGTTATCCGTCATTCTTTACTTTTCCTCTTGATTTCCATTATTTTTCTTGCTTCTTTGGCTTCTTTTTCTGCTTTACAGTTTTTTGTTCTCATTGTATCGTATTTTAAAAATTGCTAACGTGCGGCACGTACTGCTCGACTATAAAGTAAATATGAAGCGTTGCTCTACGAGTGCGAGTTGCGTGCTGCGACATGTCGGACCGATTCAGCCAATTTGTATGCTACACACGAAGCGGCAGAGCAGCGCAGCGCTCGTGTATAAATTACAGAATTCAATAAGTTTAAAGTTATTAAATTTAATTGTTTTCCTTTTTTTTCTTTTGAAAGGACTTGAGTGTTTGAGTGTTTTGCGCAGTAGCCGAAAACAGATTTAGATGGATTTACGATTAAAAATTATTGAATATTTTAGTGTTTGTGATTTAAAGGGTAATACTTGTAAATTAAAAGTTAAACAACACCCCGTTTTCCGCAAAAATTCTCCACTCACGAGTTTTTAATTTTAAGAATGACTTTCAAACTGTCATCCGGATTCCAACGTACATAATGCGAGCATAAAATATGCCTACATATGTCCTCTCTAAGTTAATAGTAAATTTATTCGAATCGGTAACATAGAGCAGACTTAGTGTAGTGGCCTTTAAAATTAATTAAGTGACAATAAATTTAAATGCTAATATCTCGAAAACTATAATTTTAAACGCTTTTATTTTTAAATTTTGCGGACTAATTTTAATTTTTTGGCTTTTCGTTTTTGGGCTTTGGGATAATTTTTCTATTAAATTAGTACTATCAGAAGTACAAATAAGTTCTCGCTGTTTTTTCGTTAAATTTAAAATTTTAATTTAAAAAAACTGATACAGAATATCGTAATCTTAATCTTATCTATATTAATAAGAAATCTTATCTTAATAAGAAAGAGAGTTTCAAGATTTAGACCTAAAGGAATTATACCATAAGAGTTGCCGCTTGAAGCCTGAATTGCCACCTTTTAATATTTTATCATGTGCGCCAACCTTTGGCCGATAATGTTAGTGTGGATGGAAACCCATATCAATAGACTACTTTCTGGAATTATGACTGCCCGAATAGTTGCTTAAATTTGAGTGAATATTTATGGCCTGAGGATGATATACATATGTAAGTACTGAATGAATGAGTGAATGGGAGAGAGGGAAGAGGTAGAGCAAAAGAAACAGAGAGAGACAAGCAAAAAAAAAACAGAATGCTGCATTTTTGTTGCTTCTTTATTTCACTCACACTCTATAATTTGCTCCTTCTAACCACTTCCCTCACCCCTTACCTACTTCCCCACCCCACTCCTTCCCCCTTTTATAACCAACAAGCATATCCTTTCGTACCCAACCTTCTCATTCACCATCGTAATGCAATAATGCACAGAAAATTCAGGTCACTTCGAAATTGGAGCATTTAATGTAAGAAAAGTCGTTGTGGTCAGCAAACACGGTTGGCTGATTTCATGCCCATTCAAGTGCGCTATTCGTTGATCCAACAAAAAATATAATTTCCTTTCTTTTTTCTCTGTTCTTCTTCGCTTAAATGTATCCACATATAACAAAGGATTTACGAAAGGGTATAAATTTTTTTTTTCGAAATAATTTATTATAATGCAGAGAACAAGTTTATTGCTGCAGTTTATTTAATTTCAAGGAAATACTTCAGTGAATTTGTGGGCATTCGTAGAAAAAGAATCGTGTAGATACAGAGAAAGAGACAGGCTTTAAAAGTATGTATTGCCTTATTGCTTTGGTACGAGTATCACCAAGGCGTTTTTATCGTAATAATCATTATACGCAGAGTACATTAATGATTTAATAAAAGAGGTCTAGGACGTCCTTACATTCAAAATAGAGTATGCATATTTAAGCTATGAGAGGATTTATTAACCTATCTTTTAATAAACTGTTTTAAACTTTAGCGAATACAAGAACCTTTCAACTCAGAATAAAAGTTTACAATTAGCCTTCAACGACTTTGATGGTGATAAACAAATACATACATAATTGAAAATATCACTTCATCAATTATAAACTATGTTAATTGAAAACATCACATCATTAATTATGGACAAGCTGGTAATGAATCGCTTTAAATTTTAGCCGGTACAAAAATATTTAAGGAAGATTTTCCTTGTACTTTTACGCTATATCGCTTGCAATTACAATGCATGTAATTTTAATTTCCATATTCATGCACAACACAGTCAATTAATCAATCAATCGATCCATCGAGCGATCTGCAGCTTCTCATGAATATTTTAAGAGCCTTTAGCGGGCAAATTCTTTGGAGCTCTAGATTCGTACTTTCTTTAGATCCTGGTATGGATTATGATACTGGTCAAATCCTTAAGGATTTACGATACAGTTAAATAGACCCTAAAGTTAATACTGTTGACCCTTTTCTGCCCCGGTCCCACCCTTTTTTCGTAATTCTATTAGCATTCGATGGCATGCACGTGCGTTATAAAATCTTCAACTCTTTTTTGCTGCTTGTCATTTTCCTCCTCCTCCTGCTCGTCCCCCTCCCTCCCAACGCCACGTAGATTTATTATGCAAATTATGTTGATGTAATGGAAGAATACGAAGAAAGTCGTAAATGTTTTATAGTAACTTTTCTGCCTGATGGATACGTCCGGGTCCTTTTGTTTCCGGTGGATTAAAAATAACGAAATAAAAAATTCCTGACTCATCATCACGAAAACGTGCTTGCGTAAAGGCGTTATGCATTAGAGCGAACAGATGTTTTTTTATGGACTTTCGCGACTTCAGCGAGATTGAATTTGAATATTCTTGACATTTTTTTTTGATAATATTTAATAAAAGCAGCACTAAAAATGTTTATGAAGAAAAAAATGTATATGAAATGAAAAAGGGTATACTCTACTCAACAGGATTTATGATGATCCACTGTCAATTTGCTGGAAAAAGAGAAACCGCAAGAAAAAAATGGTATATTATCTGTTTTTTATTTATAAAATTTTATACTTTTTGTGTGCGTCTTTAGCGAAATATTTAATCAATTCTAAAACGGACTTTGCTTTTATAACCATCGTTTTGTATTCAACCAACGCTGCCAACGTCTTTATATAAATTGACATTCATTGAAATTTATGATAAAGCTGTTGAGTATTTTTAATTTTAGCTGTTTTATTATGTATTATTAAAAATTACTATTATTAACAATAATAATAATAATAATAATAATAATAATAATAATAATAATAATAATAATAATAATAATAATAATAATAATAATAATAATAATAATAATAATAATAATAATAATAATAATAATAATAATAATAATAATAATAATAATAATAATAATAATAATAATAATAATAATAATAATAATAATAATAATAATAATAATAATAATAATAATAATAATAATAATAATAATAATAATAATAATAATGATAATAATAATAATAATAATAATAATAATAATAATAATAATAATAATAATAATAATAATAATAATAATAATAATAATAATAATAATAATAATAATAATAATAATAATAATAATAATAATAATAATAATAATAATAATAATAACTCCCAAAACGGTTATTAAGTTCAATAAAAAAGTGTTTTTCCTAAAATAAAATTTCAGAGCTGCGATAAAGGGATTACTGAGTGTTTGATTAACTACATCATCAGCAATGCCAATCAGCAATAACTACTAACGCTCTTGTCATCATTACTGCCATTAGCGATATCGTCCGCCATCACAATATCACCATTACTATTAACATTAACATGATCATCATCCTCCTTATTATCTTTTTATACGTAACTTACACAACAAGAGCTCGTAGCTCGTCGCTCGTTGCTCGCCGCTCGTTTTCGTTGCTTCTGGCTCGTCACTCGTCATTCGTGTGTTTACATTAATTTAATTAATGTATTTTTTGCTGTGGTTGTTGTTGTTTGTAAAAATTTTAACGAACCCTTCTTCACAATGGACTCGTACGTACTCATGCTTTATCATTGTGTAGCTTGATAAAAGTAATTATTGTCAAACGTGCATTTTATTGACCGGACGAGTCTGCGTGCGGCAGCATTGACAAGAACAGCAACAACAACAACGGCAACACTGACCATGACAATAACAGCTCATTGTTGGCAAAGTGTCAAACGAGTCTTAATTAAGCATTGCTTCGGAAGGTTGAAAGCATTTACAAAATTGCACAAATTTTAATTACGAGTATATTGCATGCGGTCGTCGGTACGGACTCAAGATTGTTGCAGCACTTTTGGAGCGTTGAAACGTTCGTCCGGTTTTTATCTCTGATTGCATTTCAACAGAATGAAAAATAAATATTTATACTTTTATTCTGCAGTTAATCAACTTTTACGTTGGCAGAAACGTGCAATATAGTACGATATAATATTAAATTATGTATTTAATGTAAACTACGCGAAAAAAAAAGATGTTTCAGAATATCTCACGTTTGCATAATTAAAACGATTGCATATTTTCTTCACTTTTTCGCCGATAAAGGACGACCGTCCTTTATGAACGAGAAATTATTAAGCTCACCGTAAGATAGCAAACAACGGCTAGCGAGAACAAAAGCAGCAATATATCGCTGTTTAATAATTATTTATTCTATAAATAAATACAATACGTTTTCCACAAACATAGAACTAATAGACTTTTTCGACAAGTTATTATTTAAATTTTATACTAAACAGCGTTAAAATCGTAAATTTAAAAAAAATTTTTTAATACTTATTTTGCGGAAAATTTATAAAATTTTTTTTTTTTAAATGTAAAAAAAAATTAAAAATTATTAAATTAACTATTAAATTAAATTAAATTAAATAAATTATTAAATTTTTTTAATTATTAAAAAAAAAATTTAATTAAATTTTTTAAATTAAAATTAATTAATTTAAATAAATTAAATTTCTTAATTAATTAAATTAATTATAAATGAATTAAATTAATTAAATTAAATTAAACTAATTATAATTAATTAATTAATTATTTTTTTTAATTTAAAAAATTAAAAATTAATAATTTAATTTAAATAGTTCAATTAATTAAAAAATTAAATTAAATTTAATTAATTAAATTAATTTTTAAAAAATTTATTAAATTAATTAAATTAATTTTAATTTTAATTATTTATAATTTTTAAATTATTTTAATTTTTAATTAAAAATTATTAAAAATTAATTTAAATTAATTAATAAGTTCTATAATTATCTATAATATATATTATTCTATATTCTATAATTCTTAATTCTTCTAATTATTCTATAATATTATTAAAAAAATATTTCAGGAAATAATGCTCTTTTACTTAAAAAGGTATCGATTATTGAGTCAACAGCCCCCCACCCCCATTTCCGCCCTTTCCCTTGTCTACCATTACCAATAATCGCAACCAACTTAAGTGTGTTCAGCTAAAAGTAATTCAATTAACTTCATCGAACCTCTTCGAGCGCGCTAATAATGTATAATTCGTAGATACTTCAGCAAACAAGCTCTTCATTCACCGGCATAACGAAGGACTGTGGGGTTGAATAAACCATAATCAGGGCGCTTGGTTTGTGCACCGTCTATTTCTATGAATTCGTCTCTGCTGGAATTCGTTGGATTCAGTAAACCGCAATGGAATCGCGTGGTTCGCGCGAGAATCGCTCTAAACTAACTGAATGATCACCGATTACCTTCTCATGCTTCGCTTATAAATTTTACTAATAAAACAAAAGCAACACGACGATACGAGAAAAGAGTTTTCTACGATACTAAAAAAAGGGAATACTTTTTTATCGTATAAACACACTTTTTTAGACATTTTCTGTTTTTTTAGCTTTTGGCCAAGCATTTAAAATGGCGAGCTATGGATAATTTTGTTCACGCTCTTGTTATGATTGCTGTTGTTGTTTTTGTTGTTGCTGTTGTAGTTGTTTGGCCTGCAGTTGATTTATTTCGTTAGCTGTTTATAAAACGATCTCGAAAAGTTAAAAAGTTTTGAATTTTTTAAGCCATTATTTGCGTAACCTTCAGAAAAATTTATTAATCAACTCGCTTGCGTCGTCCTTTGAGCTACGAAAGGCAAAAATCAAAAAAAAAAAAAATAGCAGAATTTTAACAGAAATTTTAAACGAATAAATTATATTTTTTCAAAGAAAAATAATTCGACGCATTTAAGGAGTATCTAGTACAAGTATATTGATACAGGAGAAGAAGAAGAAGAAGAAGAAGAACTGGAAGAAGAGAAAACAAATATCGTACATGAATCATGCATGACATTTCACCGTCGGGCATGACATCATGTTGTAATTGATAGAATTACCGTCAATGTTGAACAAAAGAAAAAGAAATATGTCCGAGCTGCTTTAGATAATTGTCTAATACTTAATCCTGTTTTTAAACTGTCTTTTTTTACACGATTTTGAACAAAAAAAAAAAAAATTCTAATTTAAATTCTAATTGAATTTAGCTGTTTCGTGTTTTTTTCTTCTTTGATATGAACCGTTTATTTTAAAAGTGCCTGAGTCCGTTCCTGTCGAAATTGAGGTATCTAATATTTGCCCTTTAATACTGTGTCTTTTTTAGACGATTTTTTTACACGTATAGCGTTTATTTTCTTACAGAAAATGCGCACAGAAAATTGTGTATATTTTGAGAAAGTCGAAGAAAAACACTTTTGAGTGTTACCGTAATCTATGAGTATAGGACCTTTCAAAAAATAGGTGTCATTTTTAAATCGAAATCACTTTTTATCCATTTTGTTTTCTCCTTGGAGTCAGTCTGTAGTCTGCAGTCTGCAGAAAGTGAAGGCAGAATAAACAATAGAATTTCGTATGTTAAGAACTTTTAATCTACGGTATGAGTATATATTAATCAAAACGTATAGGTTACAAAAGAACCAAATACTTTCACGAAGCAACGAAGAAGGCCTTCGAGCTTTTGCGATTTTCTCTTCTGGTTTATTTTCCGCGTAAGCGTACTTAAGAGAAATGACATTACGAGATGGATGATTTCTATTGTAAAAAATTGACAGCGAAGTCGACAAAAGAACATTTCTCTGTTTATGTATATATGTACATATCTATCTATATATATTTACATATTTATATATACCTCTTACTTTCTTTTTCAATACTTTTTTTCAGCAGAAATTCGGGTAAGACTGAATGAACTCTTGATGCTTTTGATACGAAACATTGTAACAGATTTCTCATTCATGCATTCTTTTATACAGACTTTTGTTATCTTAGATTTTTCTTCTAAATTCAATGGCAAAATGGAAAAAGAATATGACAAAAACTTTATTCTCTCCGCCATATTCTTCTTCTTCCTCCTTTTGTGCTCCTTTTTTATTCATCTTCTGTTGAGATTTTCTTGTAAATTCTTTGATATGCTTTAAGCATTCATGCGTGTCGCGAGTTGTTGTTGGCCCTGGTGTATATATGATTGTAAGAATGTATGTATATATGTTCGCATATACTCATATGTAGTAATGTGACACGCCCCCACACACGCCAATCTCAAGTTCGCCACATTTGTCCACAAAAGTTTTTGTCTACACAAAAACGAGTAAAATTTTGCCACGAAAAATTTTCAACTTTGAACAAGTTTTCCTTTGTTTGCACTTTGTTTTTGCCTTTGTATTAACCAAAAATAAAAATAAAAAAAAATATTAACCTTTAAAAATTGTTGTTAGTCTCTTGTGATATTGAAATATTCTCAACTTCTTTTTCCTGAAGCTTTAAAAATTTAAAAAAAGTCTAAATAAATTTCGGACTAATTTCTTGCTTGATTTTGTATCGATTTTGTGTCTTTGTTAGCGAAGCCTTTCGTTCGAAAATTGTCAATTGATAGGCTATACTCGCATTGAATCACTTTCGCCAACTGATCATCATTATCTCAGCAATGAAGTGAAATTTCACCGACTGGTCATCGAGAACGAATCATGAAGCATGTCTCTGTGATTGCAGCATGACCACAACATCAGCAGTTCCGGGTAGACCGAAAAATGATTGTCAGTGAGCGACGAACGTCTCTGAAACTGGAAATCACCAATACCAACATCGCCCTCACCATCACACTTATCCACCCACCAAGCAACACATTCCCATGGATTAACCTCCCGCACACACACACACTCATTCTTTCATCCGTCTGCAACACACGGCCTCGTTGGAAAAATCTACAACAACATCAGCACTTAAAAAGTCCCTGAAAGCCATTCAAGTACATACATTCAAGCTCTCTTAACCCGCTGTTAGTGAGGCATGTTTTCTATTGTGTTGTGTTCGTTGTATGTACTCTCGCATTTGTACGGTTTTCTTGCGGCTGTGAAATTCTGCCTTTTCATATGCGGCGCTTCGTTGAAGCAAGTGCCAAGGATATATTGTTGCCTTGCCTAGAGTCGACCTATGACCTGAAGTCGTATTGTTTATCTGAGGACAAAAGAAGGATGTGTTTGGCGTTCGTGGATAGAATTTCGTTGTGATGCAATGATGGAAAGTGATTGGTAGAAGAGTATCGAAGGAAGAACTATAACCATGAGCTATTTATTCTTCCCACCAGAGACTAAATGTGTGATTATATCTGGATACATAAATAGTGTGAGAATCCATCCACTGTTGCTTGTTGTGCAAGAAGAAAATAGTAAAAAATTCTACAAAAACTCTGAGTTAAAAACTGTAAGCTGTAAAAAAAACTGTAAGCTTACTGTAAGAAATGGTAAAAATAATTATCAATGGTTTAAGTTAGCTGTGAAAATAGTTGAAGTTACCATCAAAACTGTAAGTTTACTGTAAGAAATGGTAAAAATAAATAAAGATGGTTTAGGTTAACTGTGAAAATGGTCGGAGTTACCGTAAAAACCGTAAGTTTACTGCGCAGAATGGTAAAAATAATTATGAATGGTTTAAGTTAACTGTGAAAATAGTTGAAGTTATCATGCGAACTGTAAGTTTACTGTAAAAATGGTAAAAAAAAGAAAAAATTTTGTCAGATAACTGTGAAAATAGGTTAAGTGACCATCAAAACTGTAAGTTTACTGTAAAAATGGTAAAAATAATGATCAATGGTTTAAGCTGTGAAAATAGTTGAAGTTACCATCAAAACTGTAAGTTTACTGTAGGAAATGGTAAAAATAATTATAAATGGTTCAAGTACACTGTGAAAATAGTTGGAGTTACCAATAAAATTGTAAGTTTACTGTAAGAAATGGTAAAAGTAATTATTTCAAGTTCACGTAAACTGTGGAATAAGTTGGAATTGTCACCAAAACTGTAAGTTTACTGTAAGGAATAATAAAAGTTATTATTTCAAGTTGAAGTAAACTGCGAAATAAGTTGGAATTGTTATCAAAACTGTAAGTTTACTGTACAAAATGGTAAAAATAATTATGAACGGTCTCAAGTTTATTGTGAGATGTTATGATGGTGAGTGACCATCAAAAGTGATACAGTGACTATGAAAACTGTCAGGTTACTGTAAAAATGGTCAAAATAATTATCAATGGTTTAAGTTAGCTGTGAAAATAGTTGAAGTTACCATCAAAATTGTAAGTTTACTATAAGAAATGGTAAAAATAATTATGAATGGTTTAGGTAAACGGTGTGTTGGAATTACCATCAAAACTGTAAGTTTACTGTAAGAAATGGTAAAAGTCATTATTTCAAGTTCAAGTAAACTGTGAAAATTGTTGGAATTACCATCAAAACTGTATGTTTACTGTAAGAAATGGTAAAAATAATTATGACTGGCTTCCTCTACTCTTTAGCTAACTTTTGAACAAATTGTCTATATCGCTTCTATAATAAATTTGAATATTTTCCAATTTTCAATCTTTCTTTTCTGATTCCTTTTGTCAACTGTTACTTTCATATTCCTTTCATCTAATTTCAAAAAATTGATTCAATAAAATAGAAACGTATCCTAAAGCAATGATGTACCTACTCGTATTATTGTATTTACATTGAATTGTATGGTATCCTGTCGCTTTACAGCCGGATGCCGCCGGCCGTCTGATTTATCACAAATCATCAGTATCACAGAAAAGAAAAGAGTTTGCTTTTTTCTCGTTCCATATTTTTTTTTTATTTTTCAATGTTCTTGACGCGTTGGTGACAGAGAAAATGGGAAAAGTTTAGGCCAGTCCATGAAGAAAGAAAGAAAAGTTGTATGTTGTTTCGCAAAGGATTGAGATGAAGAAATGGATCTTTGAATATGTTTTATTGCCAGAATATATACATAGATATACATACATATGTATATGTTATGAAAATATGCTGTCTGGGACTTTAGATGTATGATCAAAACAACAATCAAACAATCAAACAATGAAATTGGTTTTTATAAGATCCAAAAATCTATTTATTTCTCTACGTCTACGCCTTTATTATCTTTGAATGAATGATATCAATTATTAATGAAAACCAGAATATTATAATACATTTTAGCGTTCACGTATACCATAGCCTTTTTATATACCATACCATACATATATACCATTTATATTTTATATACCATACGCTAGTATTGAGCACTAGCGTGACTATTAAAAATGTT
This sequence comes from Conops quadrifasciatus, assembly GCA_949752815.1. Lineage (NCBI taxonomy): Eukaryota > Metazoa > Arthropoda > Insecta > Diptera > Conopidae > Conops > Conops quadrifasciatus. The sequence goes on from OX457077.1 coordinate 6,725,294, forward strand.
AATAAAAACTTAAACGTAAAGAAATCAAAAAAGAGAATAACAATAATTATTCCAAAGCATGTCATTAAAAAGGCCGTTACAGATAAGAACTATAACATATATATATGTGTAGGTGTGTGTGTGTGTGTGTGTGTGTGTGTGTGTGTGTGTGTGTGTGTGTGTGTGTGGGTGTGTGCCTTAATGTGTGCTCCGTTAATAAGCCCCAAAAAAGAGAAATCAACTCTGAAAGCCATTAACAAAAAAGCGTCACTAATTTCGTTCGTTGAGGTCGCAAGTCGCGCAAAGGTTTGGCAATAATTGTTTTTTCTTTGGATTTGTATTTTTTTAAGGCCAGGTTTTCGAAGCATAAACACAGTCGTATACACTACACTTTCAAGCGAGTATGTATGTATGTATGTATGTATGTGTGGCTTTACTAATGGCTTTTTTGTGTATCGTCGTCTGTTAGGTTGATACGTGTATATTTCAATTAAGTCAAGTTAATGACTTAAATCTAAAAGAATGGAAAATAATAATAATATAAAAACTATACAAAATGCACACGCCCACACAATCTATGATACTCATATAAAGTCGTAATAGCGTAAAAATAAACTGTGCAAAAAGAGAGAAACTACGTTGGAAATTCTTTTTTCAATGCTATTTTCATTTTATTACTTCAAAAAGGGTCTTTAAAAAGGGGTAAAAGGGAGCTACCACGCCTACAAAAAGAAGTTAACCGCCATTTGGGTTCGAGTTGTAGCCAAATGGACACAAAAGTACTACACTCTGCCGTATTCGAGGGCACAATATTTTTTGCGTGACTATCAAAGGGTGCAATGAATTCCTATTTTCCAAAAAATTATCACCAAAGAATCGGTGTTTATGATAACTAATCACGATACTTTTATTTTCATCTCAATTCAACAAAGTTTTTGCGGTAACTTTCTAAAGCTCTGCGCACAGAGCTAGGCCGTAGGACAATGCAGTTTGAAACGTCTGTAGACATAAGGGTTAAATGGTTTTTTAATCTTCTATTCAAAAATTATTTCAACAAGTTTTGATATACACACATCGGTTATCGTTTAAAATCTAAACCAACTGAAGATAAATGACAATTTTTTTTAGGTTTTACTTAAAAGTAAGTTTGTCCTCAGTGTCTTCAGTGTCGTATTATTTTTCATTAATTTTTAACGATTTAAAGTGTTACGCATGAGAGTAAGTTATGCCTGCAGCAGATCTTTGCGTCCAACCAACTTCAAAAATGGTTTAACAAAATCGCATAAAACGCATATGTTTATTCTTCCCTTCTCCCCTCTTTGTCTTTCTTCTTCTCACTCTCTCACACTCAAACGCTGACGTGTGAATGACGCTCAAAATAAAATTCCATCGATTCCGTGAATCGACAATATCCTGTCAATCAATGTGACAAATCGTTAGGTACTCCTTGCGTTAAACAAATTTTAATTTCCGCTGATTAAAGCACAACCGAAATGATGCGGAACCGTGTCAAATACGCATAATAATTACGAGCGCGAAGCTCAAAATGTTAATGAAATTAATTCGTAGAAAGAAAGCATGAATTCATTGAGCATTGACTGTCAAAACGTAAGACGGAAGGTCGACACACAAAGCGATTAGAGGATGGAAAGAAGGAAGATATTAATAATAATATGCTGTATATTGGAACAAAGTCTACAAAGAATTACGAAAAAAAGAAAGACTTTTAAAGAATTATCTTGCCTTGCAATCAAAATCGTATTCTTGTGAGCAAAACTTTTCTCTGTTGTTTTTGCGTTCTCACAACAATCTTCGATTGCACTAAGATAGGTATTTGATAAGACTTGATTTTCTGTCTATCTATCTCTTCTTCTATACACTCTTAGTTATTTGAAATCTTTAAAATATTCAATTTTGTATACATCTTTAGGCTATAATCGAAAAGGAAAAAGGAAAATTTTGTGCACAAACAAAAATTCTTATTCAATTCAAAATCAATTTATGCAAAAAGCTTCTTCAGCCTGATTTCAAATGCGTCAACAGAAACAAAAGGGCCATAACCAGAAGAAGTAGCATAAGAAAAGCAAGAGCAAGAAAAAAAAAGATTAGACAAAAGCTAACGTTTTTTTTTTCTGGCAATATTTTTGTATTCACGTAAAGCGTTGAGGAATCAAAATTGAATTCTGTGATTGACGGGAAGTAAACAGCAAGAGTCCCTCCCTCCTCCCGTGAGGGGGAGTGGTAAAAAAAAAAATGGTGATGTTGATGTCAATTTCTAACAAATTTTAACAACCGAAATATGCTGTCACATTGAAAAAGTGGAGAAAGCTTGGAAAAGTTTTGATCGGTGGCCCTAAAGCCGTCAATCCGTCAATCCGGCAGTCCGTCATCGAAGTCATGCGGTTTGAAAGCGTAATAGAAGCGGCTTTCATAGAAGCGGCGCTCTCTATGACAACGTGATGACCCGGATGAAGAGGAAGAGGATTCTGGAATTTATCTTTCAGTTGAAATCAATAGAAGTTGTTGAGGGCAATAAAAAGTTGATTGTTGTTGTTGTTGAAGTGTCTATAGCAAAAAATTTCTAAATTTCGATATTATCGGATTTTTTGGGCTGATCCTAAATTTTTGCGCTGGTATAACTTCTAAAGTAGTGGACCGATTTAAATGCGGCTTTCGGAAGTACACTCTTGACCCACCCTTTGAAAGCCCCGCCTTTTTGACATTTCTCTCTTTTTTTATTTTTCTTTACTTTAACGATTGATTTCTTAATTTAGTTTCATAATTCAAAATGATTTCTCAATGTCTCAACCTTTTTGCTTTGCCATTAAATTTCTTCTAATTTCCAAAAGTATAGAAGCTTACTTACTTTTTTTTTCATTCAAAGTCATTGTTGTTGAGCAGTTGAGAAAAATGCGTTCACAAACTTGTACAAATTGTATGGAATTTTTGCGGCTTAACTTAAAGTCAAATTCAATATAAAAAAAACCTAAAAACGAACGAAAACTATTGGAAAAAAACAACAACAATAATAACATAATAAAACAAAAGCTATTTTCCAAAATTTATTGCCCGTAAAATTATTTTTCAAGGCGAAAAGCGTTCGCGATGTTTAAGGCTTAATAGAGACGCATCGCGGTTGGCGTCCTTAAGCTCAGTTTACGAGCACAGTTGAACTTGATTCCATTTATCTGCTTCTTATTCTTCTGTTCTCAATTTTTTTTCCCCCTAATTTTCTTCTCTAAGGCCTATTAGTAATAAATTTCATGACCGCTCTTCCGCTCGTTTTGTCTATAAAAAGTGGTCTTCGGTCTTCGATTGTGCGTTGTCTGGACGATGAGTTTTTTTTATGATGAGTATTCCTTCTATTCTTAAGATTTTATCTTTTACGCTCTCTCTCTCTCTCTCTTTTTCACATTCTCTTTAATAATTGCCAAATTTGCAATAATTTCAAGCCGCCCACAAGAAAATACTTCATATTTTTTGGTTTCTTTCGTTGACTATATTTTTTCACTTTTTTTCATTTTCTGTTTTTATTATTGCCTATTTCTTCTTCTTCTTCTTCCTCTTCTGTTGTCCCTTACGTCTTACGCATTTCAATAAATATTTATCTTTCTTGTTTTTTTTACATGTTTCAAGAACATTCTTCAGAATTGTGTGCTCCTCCTGAATTCCTTTAAGCTAAAAACTAGCCCTCGAGAAGCCAGCATTTTTTATGACCAAAAGTAAAGAAAAAAAAAAATATGAAAATCACTGCACACGCCCTCTGTTACCAAAATATTGTAGGTAAATATTGTTGTAGTTATTGCGACTTTTATTATTATTATTATTCATGATTATCTCTTTACTGAACCTCAAGATGATGATTCCTAAAACAGAAAAAAACCATTTTGAATTTTTATTATTTTTTTTTTTTGTTCTTACTACCGTTGCAGTCAGTCATTCGTTGAAATTTATGAATAGCAAAAATTGCCAATAGCGATATAGACCATGCTATAACCATTACCGCAACTGGGACTGATTACAAGGAAAAAAAACTATTGCAAAATACGGCTTAAGGAGAAAAGAATGCAAAAGACTTTTAGGCCCATAAATTTGGGGCGCATCTTAAAGGTTTTATCTCTATAATTTTGTGTATTTCATGTTAAATTGTAATCAAAATCCAAACCACGCAGAGATTTTATTAACTTTCTGACTCTTTATAGTGATTGCCTATAACTCATTAATTTCTTTAATAATATTCATGATTTATGATTTATGTATGTACAATATATACTATGAATAGATAAAAAACTTGCGTTTAAAAAAATTTGGGGGAAAATTAAATTATAAATAAAGTTTTGCTAAAATAATAATTTTTTCTTCATTTCAAGGCGTATAATTTCGACTATTTTTCATACTTACCGAATGATAGATGTGTCGATTATTAGTTTTAGCTGAATTTTATTTTATTTTAGTTTTAATTATTAGTAATTTTGGTAAAATTCTTTTTATTAGTTTTTCACTTTTTTTCAATTCTTCCACGTTTTCTCAAGCTTTTTCACTTCTCTCAATTCTTTTTTCAAATCTTTAAATTTTCAATGAACAAAGTACGATATTTTTGAGTTAATCAATGCTTTTTATGGTTTTTATTTTAATTTTTATCATTTTATCAGAGTTTTTCTTTTTTTATAAACTATAGACTGTTTCTAAAAGGATTTTTTGAAACCTTTTTTATGTCTAAAGAAACACAATTACTTTTGAAATAACTTTTCCATATCTCGTTTAAATTATTTATATCTTGTTTGCATTTTATTCTTAGTTTTTTTAACTCTTTTTTGAAATCAGTTGTTCTTGAAAGGTTTTTCCCTTTGCGCGGTTCCCGCGGTTCACACTCTTTCTTTATTTTGCTATTTTTTTAAATTTCTTTAAAATTTTATTTCATTGTAAAATTCTTTTTGATTTCCAACTTAATTTCTCTTGAGATTTCTTTATAGTATTTTGAAAAGTTTTAAAGATATTTTTATTTATATTATTTTACAAAAGGAGTACGAACGCCTTCCAAATTCTGAACTATTTCTTCTTTAATCTGCAAGAAGAAAAAGAAATAAAAGTCTAATAAGTTCGTTTTAAAAAATACTTAAATAAATACATAAATATCGCAATTAATGCTAATAATAATAATAATGTCATTTTCTTTTAAAGAAAGTGTTCACACAGCAACTATTTTTATCAGAAATAGTTTCATGTTTTGCAAGCTTTCCATCCTTAACCTTTTAGTCCAACCTTTAACCTTTTAAAATTCCATCCTTAACCTTTTAGTGTCTGTTTTCAGTAAGAAACCGTTTTTATTAAACAAGAAACAACCCTTTTTGACAACCAACATGACTTAAAATCATTTACTTAGAAATTTAAAAAGTTTTAAATCTTGAAATCTTTAAGTTCTTTTTATGAATTTCCAGTTAGCAATTTTATTGTATTATTCAATATAATAATGTAATATCAAATATATCAATATAATAATTCAATATAATATATACATCAATATAATAATGGTAATGGGTAAGGCCGAATGATCACAACCAAAATTAAAAACAACAACAACCACCACCACCACCAATCAATTGTTATAGCAACAGGTTTGCTGCAATCTTGTACAGAAAAAAAAAAAACGACAATATTTTAATTTTTTTGTGTGTTCTCTCATCATAAAGCGCTGACAAAGGATGTCTGCCGAAAATGGTCGTGAAACAAAAAAGTGCAAAAAGATACTGCTCTCGTTACCGGTGTTGCCGCATTGTTTCACTTTTGGCACAAAACACCTCGACCATCGATATCGCCCAGCATCGGCCACCCACCCACCAAGCCGCCCACTTTCAAGCCATGCCAGAAAAAAAAATTTTTAATATTTTTTGTTTTCGTTTATTTCAACGACGCGTCGTAGCACGTGATATGTCATATATGTATGTACGTATGTATGTGCTCGTACATATGTTAAACGTCAAAACGATATGCGAAATAATGGCTGAAGTGACAATGAAGATTTAATTGTTTATAGTAAAAAAAAATAAGAAAAACAAAGTGAAGTCTATTGTAACAGAAGTAATTAATTTCTCTTGTTTTTCTAAAAATAATATACTACATACATACTTCTTTATTGACTTATTTGAATATATTCGATAGCGGTCATAGCAATTGTTATTTTAAATCGGTTTTTTTGTTGTGGTTAAAGCTAAAATATGGAGCGTAAAAAGCATTTTTAAATAATCAAAATCCATCAAAAACAGACGAAGCTTTACGCCTCAACAAGAAGCAAAAAAATTCCATTTAAACAAATTTTTTAATCATTTAGTTACTGAATGTTTAAAAACCAAATTGGCGCCTAAAGATAAAAATTTTTTGACTATTTATATATTTATGTTTATCTTTATTTTTAATCGCTAAAGATATCATAATAAATCTTTAAAGAGTGAAAAAAAAAAAATTCAAAAAATCCTATTCTTCGGCTAAATCATAAAGATTTTTATGGAACATTTTATAAACAAAATTCTACAAATGGTTACCAGCACGTTTTCTAGAGAGTTTAATGAATCTAAAAAAAACCTGCATGTTTCAAATGTTGAGCTTGTCGCTTGATAAAGCTATAACTTCTTAACTTCAAAACGTACAAATTCACGTTATTAGTTTTAAACTTTTCAGTCGAGATTTCAAATCAGGCGCGCAATTTGACACGACGTCAGTCAGCTTTCATTAGATTTGACACTTTTGCCAAGTTTGCGGTTAAAAGAGTGATAAAGAGAGAGAGAGAGAGAGAGAGCGTTAAATAAAAAGAAATTTGCATTTCTATGGCAAAATCAAGCACACACATAGCCTGATGTATAATCCCTTACAATCACACCAACACACACAGGCACACCAACACACACACACACACACATTTACCTTTCACGATTCTCGAATCAAATGTGAATAAATCGCTGGCTTGAGGGCTGCTGAAGAGGCGGCAGAGGTCGCTCGTCGGTGGTCTTTCAAGCTATTCGCATGCAAGCACGTTCTTAATCCTTTGCGCGCACGGTTTGCGCGCACGTGAGCCACTTGACAAATCCTTGACAGGTCCGGCTTGGATCAGCGAAGACTCTTTTCAGCTCTCTGGCAGCGGGAGACGTAGTGAAAGAAAGAGACACTGCCAGGAGACACTTGATGGTTGCTACTTCGGTCAATCACTAAAACAGTCAGTCAATCAGTCAATCAGTCAGTCAGTCAGTTGTTGGATTTAGAGCAAGCACAATTCTTGACACAATTCTTTGAGTGCGGCCGTGACGCAACAACTAAACACTTTACTTTGACAGCGTGTGTGTAAAATTGCTTGACACTGAACCGTTTTATTGTGGTATACAGTGACGTTCTGCATACACACACACACACACTTCGCACACACACGTATAGTCGTTAGCCAACAAAGCTTGTAATATTTTTATTGAAAAATCGGTTGCGGCTTCTTGTTTTTTTTTTTATAAGTTAAAAACGGATGCTATTAAAATGTTACCGAATGTTCCGAATTCCGAATGGAATTCCATAAAGTCACGCACACACATGCACACTCCGCTGCGCCTACTAACACTGACCTACACCGACCTACACCGTTTAATTGTACCGTTTAATGGTCCTGCTCATTAAATCCGGCAGCGTTATCGTCAATGCTTTCAAAGATAAACGCTGATGTTATCCATATTCAATTTTTTTATTTGCTTCGAAACTACTAATTTTCGCACTATTTTAAACTCTTTTTTAAAAACTCTTTTTAAAAATTTTGATTTTAAACTCTTTTCTATAAAATCGTATTCATTTCTTCGTCATCGTTTTAGAGCACTTTTTTAAAAATTTTTAATTTCTTTTTTTAAAAGAAACTAAAAACTGTTTCCGAAAAATTGTTCCCGGATAAACTGAAAGTATTCCGTTGCCGAATAATCACTCGCCCGTCTCAGACGTAACGCGGCTCTCTACGATTCTGAGATCAGCTTTCGACGAGTATCCACGACAGACTGCTGCTGTTGCTGCTGTTGCCGCTGTTGCTGCTGCTGCTGCTCACGCCCGTTAAATCCACGAACGTTATGGAATTTCATAATCGAAAATGTCGTCGGTCGGTAGCGGCCCCCCCGCCCCTCGTTCATCGGCCTGCCCTGCCCTACACCTTGCTCTTTGTGTGTCAACGCCAAGTGTGCCGCCGTCATTGACAGCTGGAATCAGTATGTCAGTCAGGCGCATGACACAAGCTTTTGTCCCTCTAAAATCCTTTCGTTTCGCTTCGGGTTTTCCAATGAAAAGCTCTGCCACTACACGACGCAAGGAATGGAATCGTTTGGGCTTCGTGCTGGCTTTCGTTGAGCTAGCAATCGTTGCGTTATATTTGACAGCTGTCATTGCTTTTGCGCACTAAGGCTGTGGGACGCTCTCTTGCTCTTGGTCACTCTCTTTCTCAGTTTCGGTATATTGGAATTTCGAACTTCCAGTTGGTTTCTAGAGCAAGGTTTTCAGGAATCTCTTTATGCTCTCTATTATTTCTTAGTTTCTTGTCACTTGTTTTTTCGTCACCTCTCTCTCTCTCTCTCTAGGTCATGTCCTCTTTCTCTCTACATACATACGTACATATAATATATTTCGAAGTTTTCTCCATTATTAGAAAATATTATTATTATATTGTAATTATTTCTTTATCTCAATTTATGCGGTAACCGTAGAGATTTCGGGACCGCATTGATTTTCAGTCATTCTGCAAATCTTTTCTATAATAATTTAGTAGACAAAAAGATATATTCGAGATTGGTTCGAAGATTGGAAAATGTATGGGATAAGATTTTAAATGCTTTCATTTCGTTAAAGACGTTAAAATAAATTTTTATCAAAATGCTTACGGACAAAGGAGCATCTCTTTAAATTGAAAGTGGTCCAAAATCGACGGATCGAACCGTTTTCCTTTAACTTTCGAAAATATTCTGTACAACCTTCGAAAACTCTCTGCACAAACATCGTGGACTTTTTCGTGGACCTTTCGAGGGCCTTGTTTATAACATTCGATAAACTTATCTACGACTTTTGAAAAACCTTTTCTACGAACTGCAAAAGCCTTCGGAAAAAAATTCGAAAGAACAGAACCTTCGAAAACTGCGCTAAACCTTCTGTACGACTTTCATAAGAATTCTCCACAATTTTCAAAACCGTTTTGTAGAACTTTCGAAAACCTTTTCTATATCCTAATGCTCAGAATATCGACTGACATGGATTGATTGAGGAATGAAATAACTAGAAATTATAACCTTCTAACAATCTTCCAACGATATAAAAGTGCTTCTCTACAATATCCTTAACCTCTTCCCGAGACGGTTTTAGCCCCTAAACGTTAAATACGTTGACGCGCTCGTGTACCTTCTTTCAGAGACTTCAGAAGATTGATGTGCCTTTTATGTGGTAATGTCTTCTAATTTTTGATGTGAGACTGACTAAACTAATTCGTGGTTAGTATTTTTGTGTCTTAATCTTTGACAAGTTTGCCGACCGGGCTTGTCTTCAAATCAAACTTGACAACGACGAGATGACGACGGCAATTCGCTCCGAAAGCCGAAAGCCGAAAGCAAGATACGATAATATTTTTATTGAATACAAATTAGACGGTCATAAAGTTTGAAGGCAATTCGACCTCGGGTCAAATGAGGTCACACACGAACACGAAGCCATGCTCTTGTCTCAACACTTTACGTGTCGTTTTAGTAGAGACGTAAAATGGGTAACAAACCTTTTATAGTGTTCCCAAAAACTTTAAGGGCTATGAAGGAAATGAAAAACGAGAAGTAGGAGAAGAAGAAGAAGAAGAAGAACAACAACAACAACAACAACAACAACGTGAGCAAGAAGCAAGAACCAGAAGGAAGCAAGACCTAGAGCATTCAATCAGAGTGAACGATTTTTAACACTTTCTAGCACTTACCGAGCCAAAGAGTTATAGCAACAACAACAACAATAACAACAACAACAACAACAACAACAGGAACAGGAACAGGAACAACAACAAAAATAAGCCCACACACAACAACCAGCTGTAAAAAGTAAGAATATATAGAGAAAGATTGTTTAATTTTGGAAAGATTCATCATAATCATCATCATCATCATCATCATCATCATTATCGTCATGGTCATCATCGTCGTCGCAATCGACCTAAAAGGAAGCGAGTAACAACCGAAAAATTACACAGCAACAACAACCTACATTTTGGAGCAGCAACAAAAAGAGAAAATTTCGTAAAATTTAGCAATAAAAAATGGTTAACAGGACGAACGGGGGACGAACGGGGGCGAAGGACGACAGCCGGAGCATGTGGTTCCAACTTTGCTTGACGTTAGTGCCGTCGTCATTCTTCATTAGTTCGAGCTGACACGCAAGATGTGACCTGAGGGGTCAAAGAGACCCTAACAGGGAGAGAGAGAGAGAGGGAGGAAGAGAGAGAAAAAGAGCGGAAGAAACAATGAAATGGTGAGACGACCAGACAAACTGTGAAAATGCAATGGACCAAAGACGAATTTCATTGCTAGACTCAAACGATAGAAAACTCAAGCGATGAAAATGATATGGCATGACAGCACATAACATTATGAAGAAAAGAGGGAGAGAGGGGGAGGGGGGGGGGGAGGGACATAAAGGGCGAGAGAGAAGGTGAAGAACGAAAGCGTTGGTGGAACGAATTCGAATGAATGAAATTGAAATTTGTACAAAAATGCGGCGTTGCTGACGTGAAAACAACGACTTTGAAATAATTGAAGTCTTTTGAAGTCTGTGCAGCTGTGTGTAAGTATGTGTGTGTGTGTGTGTTTGTGTGTGTATGGGTACGGTTGCTTTTATTTTCTGGGTCAAAGAAACCAACGTTTCCGAACGTTTGTGCATTTGAAATAATTGTGAATTGAACGGATTCGTGTTTGTGCGGGTTAGGCCAAAGGCCGGCCTTTGTTGCTGCTCGGCCTACGAGCAACGAGTTGATTAAAAATGGCTCCGATTTGGTACCAACTTGACCCGGCCTGCCTGCCACCACATAAACCACACAAAAACAACAAACAAATGTTAGCCTGCTGTAAGTGCAGAGCGCTGGGTGCAGAACGCTGCATAGATGCGGGCGCATGGTGCAAATGATGCCTCTCCCTCTCCCCTGCCCACTCTCTCACCCTTTCTCTCTCTTATCATTTAATCTTGAAGAGATTTAAAAGGCAGAATGTTACTGAAATGATTCATGTCTCTTCTTCCTTTCTCTGAATGGCAGCCATTTTCGTTCGTTTGCAACGCGCTTCATTTGATCCGGCATAACCTCACTTCTCCATTCTTCGATTGCACGCAATAAACTTCTCGTTGCCGCAGAACACTCTGAAGCATGAGTTAGAAAATCAACGACCATGAACTCAATTCGAGAGCGGCGAGAGAGGTTGCTGGGGGGGAAGGGGGGCTGCTGCAGCAGGTTGCGGTCAGTCGGCTGCCGACTGCGACGTCGACTGCCTGCGTTGCTCTAACAAACAAATATTTTTTAAATCGAATGACGTCCATAAACGAGACATTGCTATAGTCATGATCTCTCTCAAAGCCAGTCAATTGCATGACATTACTACTGCCATGAAATATTTGATGAATTCTATAGTACTCGTAGCTCATGACATCTAGTAGAGTTGTTGTTACTGCTGTTGTTGTTGTCGTTGTTGTTGTTGTTGTTGTTGTTTTTGGTGTCGTCATCTTTGTGGTTGTTTTCGTCAAAGCTACAAAACACGCTTGTCGTAGCTTGTTGTTGTTGTTGTTGTTGTTGTTGTTGGTGTCAAAGCTACCAACAAATTTGTCTTTTTGTTGTTGTTTCTCTGGCTGTGGTGTTGTTGTTTTTTCTATACTGCTGTTATTGTTGTTGTTGTTGTTGTCTTTACTGTTGTTGTTGTTGTTGTTGTTGTTGTTGTCGACGTCGAAGCCGTCGCTGTTTGTTATTGTAGTCACTAAAAGCAAAGCGGTTGTGCTTCCAGGGCTCAATAATTATTATTACAAAATAAAATCGCATGCGATAAAATGTGCAGCGTTAATTAATAAAACATCACATTAGCTACGCCGCGAAATGAGCGTTGATCTCTGGAAATATTTTACGCCACTGGAAATCTTTTCATTTATTATTTTCCAGTCTTTTTCTTTGCGGTATGTATTTTTTGCTCTTAACTTCTTCCGATTAACTTCGGAAAGAAAATTACTCGAAAGGGATGGCTCAAAATAAAGCGTTTGCGTTGAGGCAAATGAGCTCAACGCTTGAAGTCAGTGTCGCTCGTCGCTCGTCGGTGGCGGAAAGAGTTCGCGGGCGGGCGAAGGCGGCGAAGGCGGCGAAGGCGGTGACGATAGAAAGAAAAGTGATTGCGACGTACACAAAACTTTGCCTGACATTCATGTCATCAAAAGAGAATAAAGTGCAGGGAACAAAGACAGACAAAACTAACACACATACACACACACACACACGCACACGCACGCACACAATAAATAGGAAAGATAAAAAGCGAAAGCAAAAGAAAAACAAAGACTAAAGCAATTTTCTTCCGAGGACCAAAAACTATTTGCATCTCAGCTACTCTCTAAATACTCTGATGCTGATGATGATGATGATGATGATGAAGGAGAAAATTAGTAACACTAAAAATGGGTTGAAGAAGAAGAAGAGAAAGAAAAACAAGGAGATTGCGAAGGTAAGGAAGAATGAAGAAGATAAAGAGAGACTAACATCAACTCAACTCAATTCTTGAACAAATAAAATGCAAGTGACAATCAAAAAAAATTATCGCTAGAATGGAAAACTGAAGAAGAAGAAGAAAAAGAAAAAAAAAAAAAAAGAAGGAATCAAACAAATCAAAAACAAACTAAAAAACACATTTTTTTAAGGCTCCTTTCATTCCTTTTCTGTGCATTTTAGTAAAGAAGTTTTTGATTAAAACATTGTAGCGGGCGTGCTTGTTGTTATTATTTTTGTTGTTATTGCAGTTTACTAATTTTCTTCTTCTTGTTCTTATTCTTCCAGTTAATAAAATAGCAGTCGTATATGGTCAAAATTAAGATCTTAATTTGAGGGCTTGCAGATTCTAAAGTTTTTGAAATTTTTTTGAAATATTCAAAACATCTCTTAAATGGAATATTGCTAATGAGATCACATAATCAAATTTTTAAATTTGGATTTTTTTTTACGAAATTTTTGTCCATTCTCGTTACACTGTGCGATGTCACGTGCCACAATATTTTAAATAGTTAAAGGAAATTGCCCACGAGTATTTAATGTATTTAAAAAGCAACCTATATTTAAAAAGTTGATTTTGTGGCTTTAAAGTCAAGAAAAATGCACATTCTTTGCATCTTCTACGATCATGTTATTGGATGTACGTGACTTGGAAAAGCAGAAAACGATGATATTTTGTAATTTTTAACACCTTTTTGGCGTTCGAAGTGGCGAGCACGATGCTAATTTTGCTATAAAAACAGCATCCGCTGTTGCAAAAACCTCCAATTCTCGAAAGCTATCAACATGACGAAGTTCTCTGCCATCCTCTTTGGTGTGCTGATCTCTCAGTTAACATCGCGTGGCATAATCGCAGACACTGAAGAAACTAAAGGATTAAATCATTTGCGTTGCGGTAATCGTACGTCACTAAAGAATTCAATCATAATCGAACGTAATCAAACCGATACGAAATCGGGAACTAACTGCGTCTATCATATCGACTCCTACAGTCCTGATGTTCGCCAATTGTTTATTAAATTCCGATTCAATCTAACGCCACCGGCCATACCGTCAGACTCTAGTTATTTTGTGTCCGAATGCAAAAGTGATTACTTAGAGATTGGAGGTAACCGATACTGCGGTTCCGAAGACTTTCAACACATATACGTGCCATTCGATTATTCCGCTGGTGTTACTAGCATTGAAATACGTTTTGTTCTGGCACCATGCCTCCCTGGTGCCGTCCTTGCTAGTGAACCATATTTGGTAGTGATTATCGAACAGCTAGAGGCCAGTCGGGGCCTTTGTTCTGAAGAGACCAATCTATGCCCGGGTAGTAATACGCGTCCGGCACCGCCTGGTTGCCTGCAGTACTTCCCAAAGGAAGAGGATGCCATTACATCCTTCAATTATCGAGACGGTCTGGGTTTATACCCCGCCGGCTTGAATTACACCATCTGCATTCGACACCCGCCCGGCGCATGGGCCTTGAGGTGAGTTGGTGTGTATGATTTGGATTCATGATTCCATTTAATATGCCATTTCCTTGATCCATTTTCATCCATTACCATCGCGTTTCTTTCTAAACATACAGACTGCAATTCTTGGACTTTAATCTTCGTGGTTACGCAATTAACACTGCTGATTACCTGAGTATTCCCCGGAGTATCGTCGACCCTGTAAAAGCAGATGATTTCGTGAATTCACAAGATAACAGCTTCTTCGGTAGTTCCATTCAAAATAAAACAGTAATCAGTAAGGATTTATGCCAGCATCATCAAGAATACAAGTATTATTTAACCCATAATTCCTTGCCTTTATCAATTCAGGCGAAGACAGTAACAGTTTAGACACGACCTTCCGTATGCATTTCGTAAGTAATTTTGCTCCGCAAAAGCAATCTCGAGTTGGTTTCCGTTTGAAGTACAAAGTGTTGTATGAAAGAGATGCCTACGATTTGTACACATAAGTATATATAAGTGTACAAAATACAGCAGGAAACTTAAACTTCAATTTATTATAAATAAATTCACCATTTATAAATTATCTGACTTGTGTTATTAATTTTATAGGAAGCCGTTATAAATTCCATCACAATATTTAGAATAGACTCTATTTAAATTTTTTAAAATAGATAGATGAAAATGAGGTGTCGCAGCTCTCTAAATAGTTTTTTTTTGAGAAATCACGATCTTGTTCATGCATTTTCAGAATCCATCAGCTTCTAAGTCGTAGACTTTCAAATACTCCCGTTGATTTAAATCACAACTGAGATGCCAAGTAGATGGAGCTTCTAGATGCAACAGTGGCTAGTTCAGAAATGGCCAAACGATCTGCCCAAAAATTGATCCTAACGATCTGTCAAAAATTAATTTCATAATTAATATTAAATTATTATTATTTTATTATTGTTATTATTATTATTATTATTATTATTATTATTATTATTATTATTATTATTATTATTATTATTATTATTATTATTATTATTATTATTATTATTATTATTATTATTATTATTATTATTATTATTATTATTATTATTATTATTATTATTATTATTATTATTATTATTATTATTATTATTATTATTATTATTATTATTATTATTATTATTATTATTATTATTATTATTATTATTATTATTATTATTATTATTATTATTATTATTATCATTATTATTATTATTATTATTATTATTATTATTATTATTATTATTATTATTATTATTATTATAAATTATTATTATTATTATTATTATTATTATTATTATTATTATTATTATTATTATTATTATTATTATTATTATTATTATTATTATTATTATTATTATTATTATTATTATTATTATTATTATTATTATTATTATTATTATTATTATTATTATTATTATTATTATTATTATTATTATTATTATTATTATTATTATTATTATTATTATTATTATTATTATTATTATTATTATTATTATTATTATTATTATTATTATTATTATTATTATTATTATTATTATTATTATTATTATTATTATTATTATTATTATTATTATTATTATTATTATTATTATTATTATTATTATTATTATTATTATTATTATTATTATTATTATTATTATTATTATTATTATTATTATTATTATTATTATTATTATTATTATTATTATTATTATTATTATTATTATTATTATTATTATTATTATTATTATTATTATTATTATTATTATTATTATTATTATTATTATTATTATTATTATTATTATTATTATTATTATTATTATTATTATTATTATTATTATTATTATTATTATTATTATTATTATTATTATTATTATTATTATTATTATTATTATTATTATTATTATTATTATTATTATTATTATTATTATTATTATTATTATTATTATTATTATTATTATTATTATTATTATTATTATTATTATTATTATTATTATTATTATTATTATTATTATTATTATTATTATTATTATTATTATTATTATTATTATTATTATTATTATTATTATTATTATTATTATTATTATTATTATTATTATTATTATTATTATTATTATTATTATTATTATTATTATTATTATTATTATTATTATTATTATTATTATTATTATTATTATTATTATTATTATTATTATTATTATTATTATTATTATTATTATTATTATTATTATTATTATTATTATTATTATTATTATTATTATTATTATTATTATTATTATTATTATTATTATTATTATTATTATTATTATTATTATTATTATTATTATTATTATTATTATTATTATTATTATTATTATTATTATTATTATTATTATTATTATTATTATTATTATTATTATTATTATTATTATTATTATTATTATTATTATTATTATTATTATTATTATTATTATTATTATTATTATTATTATTATTATTATTACTATTATTATTATTATTATTATTATTATTATTATTATTATTATTATTATTATTATTATTATTATTATTATTATTATTATTATTATTATTATTATTATTATTATTATTATTATTATTATTATTATTGTTATTATTATTATTATTATTATTTTTTATTATTATTATTATTATTATTATTATTATTATTATTATTATTATTATTATTATTATTATTATTATTATTATTATTATTATTATTATTATTATTATTATTATTATTATTATTATTATTATTATTATTATTATTATTATTATTATTATTATTATTATTATTATTATTATTATTATTATTATTATTATTATTATTATTATTATTATTATTATTATTATTATTATTATTATTATTATTATTATTATTATTATTATTATTATTATTATTATTATTATTATTATTATTATTATTATTATTATTATTATTATTATTATTATTATTATTATTATTATTATTATTATTATTATTATTATTATTATTATTATTATTATTATTATTATTATTATTATTATTATTATTATTATTATTATTATTATTATTATTATTATTATTATTATTATTATTATTATTATTATTATTATTATTATCGGTGAGATCATCGGTAACGCATCGCTGAAACCGTCTGGTATAAAATGAAATTTTTCGAAATTTGTAGACCTACAATATTTATGTATCTACTTTTCACTTAACCCTTTATATTTTTGTGTATATTTTTTTTTACTTCTATCTGAAACTTGACTTCCTGGTCTTTTCTTATCATCCTTACATTTTTCTTTTCTGCCCACTTTTCATGGCTTTTTATGTTTTTCTTTTTATAAAACTGGCAAGGAAAATCTTTATTCAATCGAAAATCAAAATCAGCAACAAACTTAAGGATTAGAAATTGTATTTCGAGTCGAGTCGAGTCCGTTCGTTCATGCTTCAGTTACTAAAAATCAACTTTCAGTAATAGTTTCTATGGACTGCAATGGATGTATTTGCAACAAAAAAAAGCAACAAAAATATCGGTTGATCGCAACCGAACTTATGTGAACTCAACGAACTGAATTGACTCGAAATGAAATCAAATTTTACAAAAAAACTTTAATAAAATTTCCATCCATTTCCGAATGTGCTCGAAGAGAGCGATGTACACGTAGCTGAGTGTGTGTGTGTGTGTGTACATATTAATGCATTCTCTCTCACGCAATACAACGAAAAGTTGATTCAGTTTATTAAAATGAAATGAAATGTCATAAAACGAAGAGCGCTGTCAGCAAGGTTCACATAGACACACACGAACACACACACACACACACGCACACAGAGACAATGCTAAAGAGCCAAGTGAAACATAACCTCACAGACACACGCACACAGCCACATCAACATATTCACATGAATGCACTAACAAATAAACTGACAAATGCAGCAAACGATAGAAAGACTGGTACAGACAGACAGACGGACGGACGGAAAGGTCGAGAGGGTGAGATTGAGAGAGAAAAATGTTGGTTTAGTATTAGTAGTGCACTATATATACTACAGACGAATATATATACGCACGTTTTCGCATTCATGACCCCGAAAACGGTTCTTCTTTAACAAAAGTTCCGTCCGTCTGTTTTTAATACAGTTAGAAAATAAGTGTGTATATCATAAATTGTCATTGTTTGTTTGTTTGTTGTTGTTGTTGTTGTTGTTATTACTGTATCTAGCGATTATTACTATTTACTTTGTTTCTTGGGCTTGTCTTACTACAATAGAAATTCTTAATTCATACGAAATCTTTCAGAAAACATACATATAGCAGACGAATCATGCATGACATTTGAGCTTCATCGTGCATGATCACATCGACAACAATTTCAAAATATGTTAGGTAATGGTGTCAGCTGATGATTTTTTCTATAAAATTAAAGTGTTTATCGTTTATTTAATGGCATAACGTGATGCTTCTGGTCGAAAGTGCCAAGTTCGTATTAATATTTCTCTTTGGACTCTCCTAAAATATACACTTTTTGCGTAATAATCAAAGAAAACGCAGCAGTCGTGCGAATATTTGTCTCACTCTCGCACTCGTACTAGAAGTACTCGCTGCAAATTACACTCGTTCAATTCACATACAAACAATGCTTTCTTTGAAAGCATTAAATTTGGGCGCCTTTAAAAGAATTTTTTATTCACGGAATGCTCAACACAGTCTGCTCCTCCTGCTCCGCCTCTCCCGAAATACATTACAGTTACTTTAGTGTAATATTTTATTCTTCATGGGATGCTTTTGTTTTTTTTTTGTTGTTCTTTTCGTTTATGGTTTAGTGAAGTCTTGCGAATGGAACGAATGAATACAAAGACTTTATGCAGTCTTTGTGACTTTCAGCGAGAGATTTGTCATTTAAAATTTCGCATAATTTTTGAACTGTCAACATTTAACTGTCATTGTAATGTCATTTTATCTGTAAAAACTGGCAGGTTTTTGGATATAAATCGATACGTGCTAGAGACTTTCTTCTAAACACAACAAGTGACAGTTTGGTTACAAAAATTACCATTTCTAAGAATAACCGAGGACGACATTTGGCAGATATTGTATACTATTATTAATGTTAGAGATTTGACTTTAGACTTTAATAAAATTATCATTATTTTGCGCAAAATGATTGCGTTTTAATGTTCAGACAAAATGACACCTCTTGTTGAGAATTTTGGTTTTTGGTTTTTTTTACTCTACGAGCAGTTACATGTACAAAATCACACGCACACATAAACATGAGGAGCAGCATGCTCAGAAAACCCATTCATGACAATGTCACTTCGACTTAAAATCTAAAAATCCATAAAAGTAATTTCATTTCATGGTATTTCGTTTGTTTTCATGATTTTCAAAATAGTTTGCTTTTACGTCTCTGTTACGGCACGACACTTTACTCTAACTATTATGAGTTTTTCGTAACGATTGAAGGTTATTGCATTTTCTTGTTTCTTGCTTTTTCGTCTAGTGGCCATTTTTTTACTTTCGACAATAAGAAAATATTGCAAGCATTTGGCAACGTTTTTATGTTCGTATCGAAAAATGTTTGACACACACTAACTGAGATTGAATTAAACAACAGTAGAAGTGAAGGAGGAGAAGGAGAAAGAAGCAGCAGCAGCAGCAGCAATATCAGCAATAGAGCATGATAACGATAATGTGACGATAAAATGTACAACCGCAAAATATCGAAGAAAGCATGCTGTGCTTTTAACGCTCGCACACAAACGCCAAAAATGATCAACAAACTTGAACGCATGCACGAGACGAATGCACGAAGGTAAGGTTAATATATATGTATGTACACACCCACACACACACTCACAGCCGCATACATATTCAAAGTCAAACAAAGCCAAAGCTTTGCTCAATTGTCTCGACAACACTGGCCGACAGAATTTTGAAAGGAAAAGCGAGACCAAACCATTTCTATACGGTTTTTAATGCGATCCGAATGCGATATAAAATTTTTTGATCAGGCTGAGAACGAGATTAACTTTTAAGTCGAGACGCGTTAACGCGAACGAGACAGACCTTTTAGGCACAGAGATTTCGAGATGTAACTTTTTGTTGAGAGTAACTTTTTAGTCGAGACGAGATCCCGAGAGCGAAACTAAATTTTTAGTCGAGATAAAATTTAAAGGGCGTGTCACGTCGTGACGTACATTTTGGATAGAGCCGACACTCCTTGAACGAGGCCAACTTTTCAGTCGAGACGAGACTTTACAATCGAGATTTAAATAGATTTTGAGATTATAAAACACAAGACGAGATTTCTAGACGATTGACGAGATTTGGACGAGATTTGGAGACGAACGAAATTTAAAAAAAAAAAACAAAAATGTTTTGCTGATGAAAGTTCTTCGAATGATATTCGTAGCGTGATCATTCGCGTGAGTATATTTTGGTAAAACTTTGTCGGCCTGTGTAAAGCATACTAGTATTATTGTTGTTGTTGTTGTTATTGTTACTGTTGCGGCTGTTGTTGTTGTTATTTCTATTTGTTGCAATTATTATGTTGTTCAGTTTGTGTTGTTGGTGATGTGATGATGATGGCGGTGATGGTTGGCGTTGTGGTTGGTTGGTGTTGGTGTTGCTGTGGTTGGTGTTGCTGTTGTTGTTTCTGCTGCTATCCATCGTCTGCAAGTTGCGGTTGCGGATGTTGTAAATAACTGTAGATAAATGGTTTTTTGCAACATGTTGCCGATGTTGACATTTATTAAATTATCCTTTTTCTTTTTTTGTAACAGTTCAAGCTGCTACAGCTTCAGACTGTTGAAAGGTGTGCGTGTGTGTGTGTGTGTGTGTGGAAAGTGTGTGCGTTGGCGTTTGCGGTTTTGCTCAAAATAAATTTGATTTGAAAAGAATGTAATAACAAGAAAGTATTTCAAGTGATGATGATGATGATGATGAAAACGATGAAAAGCGATGAGAAAAGGCAGGAAATGAAAACAATTGCGTCACTCATACGTCATGGTGCACACACACACACACACACGCACACACTTATGGAGCTTCTGTGTGAAAAAGCTTATTACCAGCATGAGCTGTTTTAGTTTTTTTTTAAATTTCAATCAAAGAAATTCTAAAAATAACAGGACGATGTTTGTTTGGACTTTTTTTAATGAAGGTAATTTTTTTTTTTAATTTTTTTTAAATTTTTCTACTCAAAATTTTCTACTCAATTTGAATTTTTCTATCCTATATACATATGTATGTACGTTATCTATAGTGTGTTTTGGCTTTAAATATATGTACATAACTAATTCATTTCTTTGCAATTTTCTGGATTATATAGCAATGTTTTTTTATAATTTTTTTGAGTATACTCAAATAAAAGCGTATAACTCTGGCACTTCTTCATGGATTTCCATAATTTAAAAAGGGTTACTTAACTCTAAATTTCGAGAATATAGAGTAAGAAAAATATTGAAAATCGGTTTTAAAGTAACAAAGTTATAAGCGCTAGAATACAACGAGAGCGGGCATGAAAATTTCAAACGTCATCGTTTTATGGGCGCAAAAATTTCGCAAAATTTAAAGTGATCAAGAGTAAATATTTTGCTTTTTAGTACTTAAATATTTATTGTATTTAACTAGATAGTATTGTAATAAATTAAATAATAGTCTATGTGATATTTATATAATGTTTAAATATTTTTGCATTGTACATACTACAATTTTAAAGAGCCATAAAATTTTTTACTAAAATCAAGAAGAATAAAACTCAATTTAATCGTAATTCGTATAACTTTAAAGCTATTCGGTTCTTCTACTAAAATCAAACGACTTTGACAACTTCTTCTTCAATGAAATGAGTTAGTCCAAAGTAATAAATTTCTTCTCGCTTCAAACGTCCTTCATTAAAGCAAACAAATGTAACAACAAATAACATTACATACCAAAATCTTAACACACACACACTCTACCACGCCCATACATACCACTTTTGTGTTAAGATAAGTTATTATCCGATTCCCGAAATAATGAGAACACTCTACGAAAAATCAACGAAGCGAATCAACCCAACCGCCCTCAGAAACTACTTCAGTTCTCGCACGAAGCGAGATACACTCTAATGAACATATAAAATCGAATGAACATATAAATAAAATCACTGTAAGAAGATGAGGAGGAGGAGGAGGAAGAGGAGCGGCGGCGACGAAGAAGACATAAAATAAACTGAACAATTGTTAGTCCTTCATTTCGTTAATGGAAAGACTGGCAGGATATACTCAAATACATACACTCGAAAAATTTTTGGTATAAAATTTTTTTCAAAATAGAGTACATACCAATTTTGTTATAAAATTTTTACCCCTTCATTCTATAATATGTTCACATAAAAAATTGAGTAGAAATATACAAATTTTCTATTATATTTTTTGTGTTGATCTGATGCTATTGATACATAAAAATCCTTCATAAACTGAAATCTTTTTATTATGTTCTTCGGGTGCGCTCATCTTGTCGGTGTGTAAACATGGAATAACTTTAATATTTATCAACCGATTGACTCGAGTAAACATGTTTTCAAAAACGGCAATTCAGTACAATTAACCACAAATCGAAACAACATGCCGAAATAGTGACGCGCGTACATTGAAAATAGTCGTGCATATCGTCGAAAATATTATGGCCAAGAAGCGACGTCTGAAAACACTATTCGTAGTTTTGTGTCGAATTTTGCTGAGCACGGGACTGTGGAAGATGCCGTCGACAGGCCGTTCATTAACGCCCAAGACATTCTAATGAACTGATTGAAGCTAAAGGTAAGAGAGAGTGTTGCCGAGAATCCACATGTGTCGTATCGTCACCGCGCTTAGAATTGTGGCACAGTGGAACCACCTTGCGGCGCATTTTGAAAGATAATTTGCATTTGTTTCCGTATAAAGTGCCATGGAATTAAAGAATATTCCTGACAGACCGTCTACGTCGCTTGGAATAGGGCCAAACAGTGACATACCGACATAAAAGATGGCGCACCATGTAGAAAAATTGGTTTCAAATTCGTTCTTTTTTTTTTTTCGAATAAAAAAGGTTAATAGAGAAAAATATATAACATTTTTTACGAAATTTTCGTAAACATAAATTTATAAAATTAAATGTTATAAATAGGTACTTTATACCCAGAATTTTGAGAGTGTAGAAAGCAAGAAAATCATTTACAATGTAATACAATGTTTAAAAATGTTATGAAAATGGATGAGGCCAAGAAAGAAGAAGAGAAAAAAATAATAAATTGAATGTAAGAGGTTAGAAGTGGAGAAGAACGGCGACAACGAATTGTAAACTTTTTAATAAATTGATAAAAAAAAGGATCTTTTCAAAACCAAGTCAACCCAGCATAAAGTTATAAAATTAGACATATGTACATATGTACAAGCGTTATATGAGTGTGGGTATGTGTATACGATTATACACACACACACACACACACACACAAGCACGTACATACTGCACACGCTTATATACTCATAGTAATTTGACACATTTCTGGTCACCCTTTTCTTTCATTTTTCAACCCAACTAAACTCCATCAACAGTTGATTACAACAGAAAAAGCGAATGATACGGAATTTACATAAGGGTTAAACTAATTAGACTTTAGTGTTAGTGCAGGCGAAAAGAGGCGATGACCTCTTTGTTTTGCTGACAAACCACAATAAGTAGCATTAGTTTGACCCAACCCAAATGTAAACACATTCTGTCTCAATTTCCTGTGGTATCCTGTTGCATACTCTCTTCCATTATTCTAGTTTATCATATTTCATTTATTTGGTTTTTTTTTCTGGTCTTTGTTGATCGAAGTTCGAAGTAACAGCTGATGTCTTTGATAAAGAAATGAATGAAGATGAATGTTTTTCCAAAAGAAAATTACACAAAAAGGGCATACTCGTACACACATACACATACCATTACAAAAATACCATCACACACACACAAACCTTCCTTTTCTATATGGTAAGTACGTATTTCTGCCCAAAAATGATACATGATTAAATCAATGTTGCCTGCTGACTTCTTTATAAATGGAACCGTTGAAAATGAGGTAAGTGTAGTTTTTCCTATTATGATACACAAATTTAAAATGCATAGAAATAAAAAAAAAAATATATTAAAATATATAAAAATTCTCTGTATTTTCAGAATCTTGTCCTCTTTTCAGAATTGTTGTAATCATACCGTCGCGTCGCCTGTAAATAGCGTGGTAACTTTTATTTTCTCTTCTTCTGCTTCTTCTTCTTCTTCTTCTTCTTGTCATTGCGTTTTAGTCGCACAATGAAAAAGTCCCAGAACAATAAAATGAATGCGGTACATTTTCACGGGAACAAAAGAAGAGACATTGAAGAACATTGAGCAAAGAACAAGGGACAAGTGTCTAGCTTAACCTTTCTGTGCCATAGTGTGCGCTCTCTTTGTCCTCTTAATTCACGTTCACATGCCTCAATTACAACAAAAACAACAACAACAGCAGCAAAGAGCGAATAACAACAATGCCAATTAGTTTTTATTTGTTTAAAAAAACAAGTGCAGTGGCTAAAGCCATGCCGCCCCCTCCCCCTCCCCCTCCCCCGGCGTTTCAGGCTGCCCCGAAGTCGGCTTACAATGTTCTCTTCTTTTCTCCCGTTTTTGTTGGATGCGTATTTATTATTTTCTTGTTATAAATTATTTGACTTTTATGAAATAAAAAAAATTGCAACATCAATAAATTAGAATAAAGTTATACTATTTTGAGATAAATAAGTATATGTTGTATTATGAATATGCTATTGTGTTGTTGTTGTTGTTACGTGTATGCCTTTTAATTTCTTTGCACTTGAAGCTGCATGCGAGCATGGGCGCTGTTGGCAGTAGCTTTATTTATTTTTTTTATTTATAAATAAAATATATTTTCTTTTTTTGTTGGGGTCTCGCCTTCACTGAACTGAATATATCTATCATTGAACCTTTTTTGCAATTGCAGACGATTCTGTTTGTTGCCTTTCTTTCTCTTGTACGTTTGTTGTATTTTGTACATATTTCTCTTCTGTACTTTTCTTCTGTATTCTGAATAATATTTTGATATTATTGCGCACAGATACAAAAGAAATGATAGCACGAAAGTTTCATATTCTTCGTCTGGGTTCTCTTTTTTGTGAGAAAGGAGAAGAGAGAGTTGCTGTCTCGAAGAAAACATAAACTAATCGTGCATGACTTTTCAACAACGTGTTCGTGAATTGGACTGTCGATATGTTCATACATGAATCGTTGAGAACAATTTCAAACAGATTCACGAACGATTTGTCATGAACGAAAAACTCGACTGTTGTCGAACGGACGGACGGACGGACGGACGGTATTTGAAATGCTTTCATTGTAAAACGAAAAAAAACACAAATTTATCGTATTGTGTTTTTGTTATGATTTACATTCGTTTTGATGTTTATAATGATTAATGATATTTGCCACTGAACTGTGTAAACATTGCCGGAATAGTAAAAAGGCGCTGCTCTCGATTATAAACCAACATTTTACAAGCACGAGTGTGTATGTTATGTGTGTGTGTTTACATTTTGTGTGTATGTTATGTGTGTCGAATACATTTTGAGAAAATCTGACTTAAAATTTAGGCTTTTAAAAAAAAAGTAAGAAAAAAGGTTTGAATGGATTTTTCTAAAAATTTATGGGAACAAAATTGTTTTAACTCTATGAAGCTTTTATATATTTTTTCTATTAGACACTAAAAACCAGTAGATTTTATGTCGTAAAGCTTGCGAAAAATCTAAAAAAAATGTAGCTGAAAAGCAGCTCTCTGAGCGTAAGCATAAGGCTCTTACTCTCCCTCTCTCTCTCTCTCTCTCTCTCTTTCTCACTCTCTATATAGCCTAAAATACCTGTATCTCATCTCATTCCTCTCGTTTAACGGACAGCTGTTTTTGCAAGAGCTGAAATGCATTAAACCATTTAAATCTTATCCGGCTTAATAATGTCCATTCTTCACACTCAACCTCACCCTCTTTCCCGTCCCCGGTGCTTTTCTCACTATCACAATCTGATACTGTAGTAGCAAAATTTAATTTCAATACTAAAAATTAAGCTCCATCCCGGAAAATATTTTACAAACTCAAAAACAATACGAAAAAAAATCACTCGCACTTTTTGTATGAGTAAACTAATTAATGGCTTACACTGCATGCATTCATTTACAGCAGCACACCAATCCCATAGAGATCCTCAGCCACCTCTGTCCGCCTCTGTCTTACTCTCTTCGCTCTCTCGCCAGGCCATCCAGTGTGGGCCGTGCTGGTAGCCCAGTGAGAATTCGAACAGTCAGTTTGAATTAAAATGGATCTCATGCTCTGCGGTAATAATTTTCATTGAACTTATTTTGTGTTGTTTTTTGTTTGTTGGTTTTGTTGGTTTGTTTGTTCGTCATCATCATCACCATCATCATCGTTGTGATTGTTATGGTAGATGTTGTGGGAAAAGTAATGAATCGCGTTGGTTTTTATCATACGAAATAAAGTTGATGGTGCATGGAGAATGGGAATTTTGTATTAAATATATATTTTGGGTATGGGTATATTCGTAAGTGTATTTGTGTTTATATGTATAGAGATGTGTGTGTGTGTGAGGGTGGTGTACGTAACTATAGGAAATTGAGTTGATTGTGTGTGATTTGTGAACTACCTGAGAAATGTAAATAATTGGATTTCGAAGCTTTTGTATGAAGAGGAAAAGTCTACAAAGTCTACAAGGCGTTGTAATTGGCGGAAAATTTGTGGTAGCTCCTACAGCATCATATCAGTAACTAGAGATAGCTAGAGCTTTTACGTGGGTTTATAAGTTATAGTGTAGACATAGTTATAGTCCAGAACTTATAGTTCTAGCTGGTGACTTTGAACCAGACTTGTTTAACAGTCGCACTGTTATCAAGACCTTAAGACTAACATGAGAAGTCCTGCCTGCAATTCAGGAAAGGCTACTGGTTCGAGTCCCATGGCGGATGTCCACGAATCTTCTTTCCAAGGTTCTTTTTCTGGCGAACCTTCTTTCCGCGGATCTTCTTCCCTCGGCCTGTATTTCCGAATTTGCAAACACCTTTCGGGGTTCAGATCTAATTGATCAGTGTGTGGTTGCCTAATTTCCTACAGGGTATATTTACTTGCTGTATACTCGTACATACATACATACATACATACTTTTGCTATGAATTCGGCACGTACGCGTTTAAGTAGCACTGAATGATAGCTTCGGTGTTCAACAATAACAACAACAATATTAACCACGACAACAACTTCAACTACGACAACCATTGAAATATATTCTCCTTCATTATGAAGAAGAATATAAAGCTGAAAAAATGTGTTAACAATATCTACGATTATTTACAGCAATGTTTTTACCAAAAAAATTTTATTAATTGAAAAAGTCAAATAATGAAAAAAAAATTGGGAATAAATCGAATTTCAGAAATTTTCAAAAAAGTACTTATAATTTATAATTATTTTTCTTTAGATCATGAGATCGAGGTTTCACTAAATACTGCACGAATTTGTACAAAAATAAAAAAAAAATATAAAAGAGCTCCCACATATACCGTTCGATATCTAGGGACCAATAGTACCCCAATACTCACTATTTTAGTTAACCACCTCATCGTATTTCGTTGGACTGTGGCATCATACGCTTTGGTTTGCTTTTGACACAGTTTCTCTGGCATAGAAACAACTCGAGGCTCAAGGCGAAAAAATCAGCAAAAAATTAATGTAACACAAACGAATTGTAAAAAAAAATATATCCGACATCAACTTACACACTTCTGCATCCACAAAGAATGACTCTTATTTCATTGTCTCGCTCAAAGTGTGAGCAATCTCAGCAACAGCAGTTAAGAAGACTTCAAACGAATTCCTTTTCAGCAGCTACAAATCGGCGCACAGGAATCGTCGTTACCGAAATCTATTTGCCTCTTGTCGGAGCACAACTGAACACACACACACACACACACACACATATGTAACCTACTCTCGTACTCATGTGCTCACTTACTCTTTTATAAGCCCACATTATCAGACTGAAGAGAAAAATGAAGCTCGTTTGACAAGCACTCTTCGACACACTCACACACAGGCACTCACAGGCCAACTTTTACAGAGAATTTAAAGTACTGCACAGTGGTCGATTATGTTAAAATGTTGGCAGAAAATATTTCTTAAACTAACGATTACAAAATAAAGAGAGTTGTTGTTTTTTTTAGTGTCAATACGATTCTCATTCTCTCCAGGCAGGTTAGTTTTGGCAGGTTAGGATAGTATTAATTATATTCCATATACCTTATATTAGATTCAAATACTTTATATTGTTGGATTTAAAAATTCAAAAGTAAAGTTTTGTACTCAACGTACTCAACGAATTATATTTTTAGTTACAGATTATCCATAGTTTCAGAGCAATTTTAGCAAATAAATACTTTTTAGAAGTGGAGTTTTCTAGACTAATCAAACGGTACCAATCAACATTATTAAAAATTGCGCAATTACGAGGAAAGCACCTAATTTTTTAAATTTGTGTGCGGGGTTTTTAAATTTTTTCTACCTTCCGATGAAGTTTCTATATCAATGTGTAAAGAAAATAAAAAATACTCATTAAAATAATTTATGAAACTGATAACTAACAATGCAACAATGTAAGCTTTCTAATGAATAATTAGTTCGCTATTTGCGTATTCGGACGTGATACCAACGTGATTACCAATAGTTAAATACTATGCGTAAGTTTTGCTTTATATGTTCATTAATATGTTTAGATTATGATTATATATAATTTTTTTCTCCTATCGTATTCGTATGTGACTTTTGTCCACTCTTGTCCACTTTCTCGGGTCTTCCCGCCCATAACGCACTGCTTTATGTCTCTCACCACTTCCTGGTGGTCGATTGGTTGGCTCAAAGAACTTGTCGCAGGCAACTGATTTGTGTATGTGTATACTTTTGTGTATACTTTCGGAGTATTCTGATATAGTTCTTTGTTCAACTCTTTGGCTGCCGGAGAGATGGAGAACGCGATTTTCACTCGACTCAATCAACTTCATCAACGTCATTATCATAATCGTGCGCCATGATTTTTTCAACATTCCAAAAAGTAAAGTTTTGTAGGTTATCAACGAATTATTTTTTTAGATATATGTATATTCTATCGTTTATCTGTATTTTAGGAGCATTTTAGGAAACCATGACCACTGTAGATCATGGGAGAATGTTTGTTGGAAGGAAGAGAGCTGTTTTTGGAGGCTGTAAAAGCGCCAGGAGCGCATTTAAGATTGTAAGTATGACATATACGATATGTTGGTAAGTATGTGCGTATGTTCATATGTATTTATACTTTAGTGAAGATTAGGCGGCTGCATTCGACATCATCTTTCCTTTCACATGTTCTCTACAACATTTATCCACACGCACACATACACAAGCACACACACACACACAAGCACACACACACACATGCCTTTAAAAGGCATGTACACTTATAGACCTAACCGCAATAGTTTCTGAGCTTTACCCAGATAA
Source organism: Conops quadrifasciatus (assembly GCA_949752815.1). Classification (NCBI taxonomy): domain Eukaryota; kingdom Metazoa; phylum Arthropoda; class Insecta; order Diptera; family Conopidae; genus Conops; species Conops quadrifasciatus. Next base: position 6,755,046 of record OX457077.1, read on the forward strand.
CATCTGAACTGAAGAGTATAATTTAAAGTTTCAAATGTTCATCTTTTAACAATAATTGGTGAATGTATATGAATTGGGATGGAAAGAGGTGGAATATGGCGCGATGGAGGGGGCACTCTCCTTGGGTGGGTACACTCCTTGCTTAGTGCGCTTGTATTTGTGTCAGGCTTTAGCAGACGGAAAATCAAAAAGGATTTTCGCCTGTATTTTCGCAAAAAGCAATTTAAAATAAATTTGAAACTTTATCGTAACCGGTCTTGTAAAACAGGAAAATTGAAAATTGAAAGCAAAAACAACAGAGAGCGAGAAAGATGGTAGAGATTGAACAGACAGTTCTTGTCTCGACGGGCGGAAAATTCACCGAAAAAATAAACCCTCTCAAAAAGTATCAAATAAAGTATTAAAATTAATTTATATATCAATTTTCTTACGCCCATAAACACACTCGCAGAAAATACATGCGTGTATATAGTATATTTTGTACTCACATTCGTTGTCTGTGTGTGAATCTTCACTCAAAACGTGAAGAGCGGCAAGCTTTCTCAGTTAAAAATAATTCCGAGATTGACACAAGCTCTTGCAGTCGAGACAAGAACCGAGAATAACACAAGGCTTCTTAGTCAAGGCGAGAACCAGAAAACGACATGGGGCCCGAGAACGAGGTGTGGCTCTAGTCAAGACATAATCAGAGAGAAAGAGACAGACTAATACAAATTCTTATAGACATTTTCAGTGGAAACAAAACCTGACAACAACGAAACTGAGATGAATTTCTTAGTCGTGACAAGAACCGTAAAAGAGACTATTAGCGCGAATTTAAAAACTCAAGAGCGAGATCGTAGCCTTTTAGTTGGCGTATGAAATTTTACAAAATTTGGAAATTTAAGATTTTCTACAAAAAATTCTTTCTCTTCCTTCCTTCCTCTCTTTTGTTCTTTCCTATCTTTGACTTCAACATTTAAGCCTTAAGTTATTCCGAGAACAGCTCGTTGTTTTACACAAAATGTAATTTTAAAGAGTGATTCAAACTAAGTGCTCTCATTTGTTGTTGTTGTTGTTGTTGTTGCTGCTGGTGTTGTAAACTTTTTGCGCTGCATAAAATGGCGGCTGCCATGACTTTCAGTTTGCTGGCACGATATTCGACGTAATTTATGCTCCATGAAGAATAAATGCCAGAGCATTAGAAGGGCTCAAGCGCCAAAAGAGCAGCAGCAGCAGCGGCAACGGAAGCAGCAACAATAACACAAACAGCGATCAGTATCAGTATGACACCGCAAACAAGTGCAGCGACAACAACAACAACAACAACAACATAAAGCATAATCATTGCAAGAAACTTACTGCAAACAAAACGAACGAACGAACGAGCGAAGGAAGGAACGCACGCGAAGGAACGAACGATAAACTTTCAACACCTTCAGAGTAAAAGAGACGAAGTCAAACAAAAGTGAGTATAAAAATTGCTATAAGGAATTATAACAGGAAGAAGAAGAAGAAAAAGAAGGACAAGAAGAACTAAAAAAGAAGATATAACATATTTACCAAGAAGAAGACAACAAAAGCCAGGAAAAAGGGCAGAATCTTCGAAAAAACGAAAGGGAAAACACTGAAGAACATAAAGTCGTGAATAGAAAATAATAGAGCCACTGTCATGAAGACAAGAATGAAGAAGAAGAAGAAGAAGAAGAAGAAAAACCAAGGGTGATTTTAACTTATACTAAGTTTTTCAATACGTGATGAAGTTAATAAAACTTGAGTTTTGACGAAAACGACAAAGTTATGACAGTCCCAGGCGAAATAATGTAAGGTACGGCAAGGTAGGACACAACATACATATCGTACATATGTATGTAGATGGATAGATAGGTAATACCTACACACATATGCCTTCACTTGACTCCATGATAGCTGTGATGAGTAAATGATGAATGGAAGACAGCTGAAGAAGTTTTGAAATTCTTAGATTAGATGGTTTTTCTAAAGGCGGTGAAATTCTAAGAAGAGACAGATTTTTGCGGTCGAGCCAAAATCTCGAACAAAGAGAGTTTTGAATCAGTTTCTTCTGAAATTTCAGTCTTTTCTGAAAGAGAAAATTTTAAGAAATGTCTCTAAATTGATTAATTAATTATTACCAAATTAAATTAAATCAAATAATTATTTTTTAAACTCTTTAAACGGACGAAAGTCTCTATTTCGAGATGAAGTAAAATTTTTCAGTCGATATACGAGTCGGCATCACTCAAATCTCCATCAATCTCGCGCTCGAGCGCACACTCCTACACTTTCTATAGCATTATCCAGTTGTCATTGATTAAATTTTTGGTTGTTTGACACAACGTTTCAGCGTTTCTGTCTGTTTGTCGACTCAATCTGGCCCAATCAACCCATCCATCCATCCACACTTATCCGCTTGTAATCCATTTGTCTTCCATTCTGGCGGCGTTTATGTGGGTGTGTCTCTTAATTGGAAACGGCCTTGCCACCACCTGCTTGACCTTGCCTCCTGCTTAGCCGTCGCATTTGGGGGGATTACATCGGTTGTTCGAAGAAGTCAACAACTGGTCAACAAACCAACCTGCCTGACCCACCGAGTCACAATTTTGGCTTGCTTCACTTTGTCTGTGGCAACTGGCTGTCTCTCTGCCTCTTAACCTTGTCTGTAGGCAGAAATGCCTATTCCAGTGTTGCCTTTGTTTTTCTCTTAGGCTGTCACAATCTCTCTCTCTCTCTCTCTCCCTCTGACTGTCTGGGACTGTCTTTTGTATGCCTATCGCTGCAAATTCTCTGTCATTAGGGCAACTCATGAAAATGTCTCATTATTCCTTGAATTCAGACGACAGTAATGAATTTAAAGTGTTCTTTAATGCTAATGAATCGTGTTGTTGTGACAGAAGTGATGCCAAAAAATCGTACCAAAATTTATGGCAGCCAAAAAAAGAAAACAACAACAAAAAAGACCATCAATTAAAATATCAAAGAAATGTGATTTGGAAAGTTTAAAGGCGAAAACTTTTAAATACGTCAGTTTTCTAGAGAAGTGTAGTCTCTCTGAGAGAGAGAGAGAGTTAGAGAGAGGAGCAAAAGAAGGGTTGAGTTAGAACAGTCAAATCTAAATTGCTTGAGATTTTGTTATTCTAACCTTAAAGTTAGAAGAAAACTAATTATTATATACTTTTTGCTAAATATTATTTATTTTCTAAACATTTAAATGGATTACAGTTAATTTTTCTTTTATTTCTTTAACTCTTTGACTGTGTTCACAGAGCATAAAATTGAAAAGAAATCCTTCGGGTGTTACATTTTCATTTGCCACGAATTATTTTCTTCTTCTTCGACTTAAATCAGCGTTGGTCTAAATAATTTAATAACGCACATAATTTTTTAATTAAAAAGACAATCAATTTAAGGCGCTACTATCGACATGTAACTACAATACTTGACCAAAACGACAAACTAAGAAAAGAAAAGAAAGAAAGAAAGAGAGAAAGAAAGGAAAAAACACCAAAAGACAAAAAGACAATGAGAGAGCGCCTCATATCGAAAGAAACTGATTAGCACTGACACATTCTTCTTTATTATTCACGCGTAAGTTACTGACCTTTCTTCTTATATCTCATTATGCCATTTGCCTTTAGGGAGAAAAATCACCCATGTTTCGCACAAAAGCAACACTGAAAGAAACTAATTGTGAAAGAGAGTATTTCTAAGAGAGAGTTTCTGAGAGAAACTACAACAATAAAAAAAAAGCAAGAAAAGAAAACAAATCAAGATATAAAATAATTAAATCTCGGCGAACATGACAAGTTTTCTAAGTTTCTTCTTATTATTAATTAAAGTTTTTTTTTTCTTACTATTCGTTGATTGTAAGACGGTCTGGTCTGTCTCTACAATTCTTACTTACTTCTCGCTTCTTTGTTTTCTTATTATACTGTATACTGTAAAGTTATTATACTGTATTAAATCCGTTTTTTAATTAATATAAATATAAATATAAATATAAATATGTTGCTAAGATTTCATCATGATGCAAGTTATTCATGAAATAAAATTATAACACGTGTCACGATCACGACAGCATTCGATAGAGCACAAAATATTGTACGATTTAAGCATGTTTTATTTTTTAAGCTAGCGTTAGATTACTGTTGTTGTTGTTGTTGTTCTTTTTAAATGTCTAAATGGTACATGTGAACTGTGTTTACGGACCACGTGACTTCATCTCTATGTTTGTGTGATGTCTGTTGAGTTTGTCTGCAATAACAACTGAATGCATTTAGGTTTATTCATTCACTCATTCAATCATTAATTCATTCATTGAGCTTCTCTACCACACTTTAATTCTAAAAAAGGTGTATGTAATCCTCAAAAGCCCTGTCTTTTGAGCGCCTGTATCATCTTGAACCGCTTGAATGACTCGCATTGACATTCTCGCTTAATACTCACTTATACACACACACACATCGATATTCCCACATACCGTTTGTCCAAGGTATTGCTACATAATCATCGAACACCTCTCTCTGCATTCAGTTCTTGTCATTCCAATTCATCGCTTACATTCCATAAAACACACACACACTCTCTCTCTCTCTCTCTCTCAACCGTTGTCATCAAATGTATTGAATAAAATGATTATGAAAAAAAAACCGACCACTCTCGACGAACAATTTGTAACCCTACACTCTTCTTATCTAAGAGTCCTTTTGAGAGAAAGAATTATCTTAGGCGTTTAATTGATTTATATTGAAAACTACTATTTCAGTAGATTGCTGATTAAGAGTACCTACTACCTTCTGCCCCAAGACGAGGCGAGACACTTCCGAGAATGAAATTTTTTAGTGTAGAATTTTTCCAAAATATTTTCCTTTAAAAAAATTTGTCAACGAGAAAAATGTGGATTGCTCCGCTGATTAAAATCCCTTTACTCATTTAATTAGGCTCATTAAAATTGTTTAAATTTAGAAAATGTTGACCAAAATGGGGAAAAATGCCAATGTATGTAATGTCATAGAAGCCTTTCCCAGAGGAAGTCTCATTCGTAAAGGGTACGCCATCTTTCATATCGGTATGTAAATATTGAATAACTTTAACACTTAGCAACCGATTGACTTGTGTGATTTTTTTGTAAATAGTGACGCTGTATAGTAAATTAAAAATAGTCGTGCATATCTTCGAAAATCGTCGTCGACGGCCAAGAAGTACCGTCTCGTCTGACAACACTATTCGTCGTTTGGTGTCGAATTTTGTTGAGTACGGAACAGTGGGAGATCGACGAAAGGCTGTTCATCAACGCCCAAGACGTTCTAAACAACTGGTTGAGCGGAGTGAAGAGAGAGTGTTGCCGAGAACCCACATGTGCCGTATCGTCAGCATTTTGGAGCAGTGAAATCACCTTGCGGCGCATTTTTAAGGATGATTTGCATTTGTTTCCGTATAAAGTGCAATTGACTCAAAGAATATTGCCGACAGACCGTCCACGTTGCTTGGAATACGGCCAAACAGTCAAATACCGACATAAAAGATGGCGCGCACCCTGTAGAAATGCTTAAGCATTTGGACAAGTATGTAATTTCTAAGAAGGTTTGGGAAGAGTCCTTTTGAAACATCAAATTTCATTACACCTTATGAATAAAGAAACCAATTAAATCATTTCAGCCTAAAGCCAGGCTTCTGGATGACTTTTATACAGCTGATTTCGCTGTTGAGTGTGAGCTGAAATAGACTGAATAATTCGCAAGTGGAACCATTAATCGAATATACTTCACTTTCTGTGTGTAGGGTATAATGCTATTTTTTAGGCATTTCTCTCTCTCTCACACAGATTCAGCAGATTGAATACAAGTCGAATGTCATCCATACGTCCATCCATCCATCCATTGCTAGAAATTACTATTTTGTTCAGTTTTTCGTTGTTGTTGTTGTTGATGGGCTTGTACTCGCTGCTCGGGAATGACACTCTGGGGTAATCAATTTAAAGTGTCATTTAAAAAAGCACAGCAAAAGCAAAAAAAAAAACACCAGGAAATTCAAGAGCAATAAGGTTACGCAAAAAGTGTGGAAGAAGAGTTGCCAACAAACGAAAAAATTTATTTGTAGAAAATTCTGTATGTTTTCTTATATCGTTCTTTCAACTTTTCTTTCTACCTTTTTTTTTTTACTTGTAAGTGAAAAATAAGTGGAAATATTTAAAGGAAGACGACGGTTGGTTTTCTTCGTCACTGAAACGAGTAACGAGTACCGGACAAGGAGCAACGGGTAACTCTAAGTTTTTCATTCTCATGCTATGAAACTGCTATAAGAAATCACCTTATAGAGAGAGAGAGCATCGAAGAATTACAAAAAATTTCGTTTTGAAATTGTCTTTCTTTTCGGTCGAGCTTGCGCTGAGGTTTGCGATTTGTTTTTAAGGATTTTGTATTTTCTATGGAAAGTGTACTTGTCAAATCGAGTCATAAAACTTTATAAAAAACACAAGAAGTGGAAAGGGCGGACAAAGTATTACACTAAATAAAATATATTTGATTGTCGGAAAAGTCATGACGCATTTTGTTATAGGTGACTTTTATTTCAGAAAATACTCGTACATTGTAAATTTTTGCAAATATGTTTATATCATGAAACCGCTTATTGGAAACGTATCGAATTAAATGCACAATATGTCGTTAGATTAACACGCTTATTCACAAGCTCACTTTCACCCGTCGCCGTCACGTCGTCGTCGTCTAAAACAGCCGTTTGTCGTCTTTTGCTATACACAAGAACGACGCCGTCTTTTTAGCACTACTTGTGAAAAACTTTTAGTCACCTTAAAGTCACCTAGTCGTGCCACTGAAATTGACCTACTACTAGCGCTGAAAATGTTATCTAGTACACAAACCTCTTAGCACATTGCAACTGATGTAAGTGTAATTTAAGCCAAGTCACTTTTAGAACAAGTGAGCTTGTAAATACGACTTCTGCCAAAAAGTGATTTTTTAGAGACGACGACGACAGCGAGTAACTCGGTAAGTATGAAATCTTTTTTTATTCTTATTAAATAAAAGCACTTTTTGACACAGAAAAAAAAAATATGCGTCATAACTTTTCCAACAAGTCAATAACTTCAAAACCTTGATATCGATTGCAATATACATACATACATATGTACTAAGTACGTTTAAAAACATGAAAAGAATTGAAAGAAATTTCAAATCCTTTTTAGCATATAGCATTTTCCTATATTTCTTTTAAAAATCAGGTGAGATATTGTCAAATTAATTGAAAATTAAATTTTTTATGAAGCGACCTTTGCTCTACTTTTTTTTGAGGTTGCCTCTTCTAATTGTTGTTGTTGTTGTTATTGCATTGATTATCATTCTGTCTTCTGCCCAGCCGGAAGCTAAACCACTTACAATCAACAAGCACTGCTTAATCTGTCCGTGACTTCTTCATCCTTGACACTAGCATCAGGCAGATTCTCCGAGCTTCCTTCGTTTTCGACATTTTCGACATTTTCGACGTAGGTACTACAAGTAAAATCAAGCATTCCACTCTTGTTTTTTCACAGAATTTATGCAGATGGTCTAATGAAATTCGACAAACCGACGACAGCCACGACGACCAACGACAACCAATGACGACCAACGACAACCAACGACAACCGACGAGAAGTGAGATGACTTAACGTGCATCCATTATGTAAATATGTACCTACAAATGTGGTAAAGAAGTATTCGAAGGGAAAAATGTTGCCAAAAAAAAAAATGCATACATTGTACATAGTTCAAAGTCGTTGACGTACTCGCATGAATACCAAAAACCAAATTTGGTCCAAAAGATGATGTCCCCGAATTCAAAGTGCGAGTAGCAGAATGGACCACACCAAGTGAGTGAGCCACACACCCGTCGTTCGATACTCGTATCATCCATAAGCAATGTGGCACACTTGCACATTCCGTTTAAAAGAGTATTTCCACCGCACTCTCGCCATCGCACTCTTTTCAAACTCAAGCAGCAGCTGATGCTGGCCTAGCACTACGTTTTCTGGGACGACTTAGTACACCCCCTCCCCCTCCCCCACCGCCCACCAGCGTTGTCAAACACCGGAGTTAACCGAAGCCAACTCGGAATATAAAGACATAACCATTGCTGGACCATACTCACTTCTTTGTGACATATTGGTGGTGGTGGTTGTTGTTGTTGTAATGCTTGCTCATACACAGTTTCTGGAGGTGTTGTTGTTGTTGTTGTTGTTGTTGTTGTTGTTGTTGTTGCTGTTAACTCTTCGTTGTTCGTACACCAAACAGGATGCAAGTAATACCAAGTCTTAGACCAGAAGCGACATCAATCGTGCTGAGTAACCATACTCGGTTATCATCATCATCATCCGCAGCAGCATCATCATCATCATTCCCTTTGCGTCATCATTCTGTGCTCCTTTTTACTTCCTTCTTTCCTTTCCTTCAGTCCACTCCATCATTCCATATCTCCACACTGACTCTACTGGACTCTTACCCTCTCTTACTCTCTTACCCTCTCTTACTCTCTGTTTCTCCCTGCTTCTTCAACAGTCTTTACTTGACATTCTATATTCATGAATTGCCAGTTAGGTTTTTGAAATAGCAGCTTATACATATTCTAGTCTGAATTCCGGTACGCTTCTCCATTGTTCGGTCACTGCATTCGTGCTACAAGCAGGCAACTTCCGCCGCACCGCACTCCAATGTCCTTACATTCAGCACAAATAGTACTCGATATTCTCGAGCTCGGTTCTTCCCTTTTGGTCGAATCGTCCTTTCGCCTTCTAAATGTGTATTTATCTATCGGTCCATCAGTGGCCCAATCGTTTGTCTTGTCCTTCGGTCGTCTTATACTCGTAGTATGTCTGTCTCTCTGTGCATTTGTCTATTCGCTGTGTCTATTCGTCTGTTTGTCTAACTGTGCCGTTCATCTTGTCCTTACTGTGCCCGGATTGAATGCTTTTGGAATGGTAACCTTTAGAAATGGTGCCATGGTATGGTATGTTGAAGGCACCATCAACTATTAATGCAATTTTCAATATGACTCCGTTTGTGGGTGTGCGTGTGTGTGTGTGTGTGTGCGATGTATACGTAAGCAATACTTTAATAGTTTAAATGGCTCAAATGTATTCCGGACAACAATTTCAATATCATTAAAAAAAACGACTCTCAAAACTTCTTTGAAATACGCCAATAATAGTTAGAAATAGTTTTAAAAGTTTACATTAAAATACTTACAAAAAATTAATTCTAGATTACTCATGAAAGATTGCGTTTAAAATTTGTGTATCCTGCCTTCTTCTGGCCATCATAACTCGTCTCCTTCAGAACGGATTTTTATAACCAATATTGCTTTTTAAAGCCGTTGTTTAAATCTAAATATTTCTTTTGAAATAATAAAAATCGCTTTAAAAGTGCCGAAGTTATATGACTTTACAGAACCGATTTTAAACATTTTTTTCATTACTTGGCGTTTTAAAAAGAATGAACATTTAAATAAATAGTTTCCACAATTTTTCTGTTTCATAAGTAGTTATAGATAAGCAGTGCCCACAATTTCAAGGTCGAGAAATTATGGTCTAGAGTTATGAAGAATGACACCATGAAATTTAGCCTGACTTTAAACCCATTCTTTATTGAGCCCTAAAAAGTAATACGAAGTAATTGAAAGACATGGTAGATGAGAAAAATTGATGCTGGGTAACTAGATTTTGAACAAAAAGCGGGAGGGGGCGGAGGGCAGGGGGTCTGTGCATGTATATACATAGATATGAAGTGCATTAAGATTGCTTTTTTCACTGCTTTATCAAATTTTAGCGAATTTTGTATCGTAATATCGAAAAGAAACTTCATATAATTGTCCAGAACTTGCCGTCGTCTTCCATAATCTTCCAGAATTTTCAAGCTGACATCATCAGCGCTACCATCAGTAGTTTTGAAGATAAATAGATCCATACAAAAAAAGCTCGCCTGACAAATTTTCATAATTTTCAAAATTTTTGTGATGCGACCGACAGACAGAAAAGGAAAATGATTTCTAAGTGCAAAGTATAATACTGTGTGGTTATTTTTGCTTTCTCTAATTCTTCTACTTCTAGCTCTTCTTCTTCGTTTTCACACATTTTAATTTTAATTGGACGACACTCTACTCTGAAGACTCTGATTTTGGTCGTCCCGACAGTTCGGAGTCGTTGCTTTTAACACCCAAACAATGCATATCGGTCCATGCTTATGGCATACGTACATATACACTCACACTTTCTGAGACTCGTACATACAAACGACCAGAAGACCAAAAGACTCATCGACTCGGTTACTGCTCGAAAATTTTGAGGAACAGTGACCATTTCAACAGCCAACAGACTGTTTTGATGTTCATTAAAAATTCACTCACACTTAGGAAATGTTCTAGCACATGATCAAACATACAAGTATACAATATACAAGCTCACCCACACGAATGATTCTTCCTCTTCTTCTTCTTCGTCGTCGTTGTTTTCTTCTACTTCTTGGCCGTCTACTTCTGCTTCACTGCACTCTCTCGTTGCTTTCGTGTAGCATCGCATAAAACAGCATCCTGGCGAATTGTTCGAGTCATTCGAGCCGAGACTCATTTAATTTGTGAATTAGAAGCTGGAGTTGTTTCATCGTCATCATCATCATCATCATTGTTGCTAACGTTATCGTTGTTGCTCTTGTTGTTTCTGTTTCTGTTTCTGTTTCTGCTGTCTTTCATATTGTTAGCTTTGCAAGGATTTTTATTTTAGGTGTTAGACCGACCGACTGCTCTTGTCACAGTTTGCCGGAACGAAAGAACACCACGATTGAAGGGAAAATATTTTGAAAATTTTTAGAGTGGAACTTCTTTAGGAACGTAGGTTTTCGTTAACATTCGCAGAGCGATCGTGAAACGACACTAAAAGGTGTCGGAACTTAGTCGGTCTAGAGGGGTGAAAATGCTGAAAATAATTACGGTTTGGTAAAAATTATCAAAGAACATCGGTTCACAAAATATATGACATGAAACGCATTTGCAACATGGTCGTATGAAGTCACATTGGCGCTTCTCACCAATATGCAACATTTTACTGTTGCAATTATTAGGAAATTATGTGAAATTAATTTAGGAGGGGGTCAGTAGGTGTACGCTCCCCCCCACAAAGGGTTCACATTGGGGTATTTTATACAATATGCGTTATTTTATTGGCGTAATTTCGACACCACGAGATTTGAGGAAGGTCAGTAGAAGGGCTCAACTGGATGAAGCACCATCGGTCACGTTAGCTGGACTTTTGACATGATGTTCTGCTATCTAAAGGTCATTGCCTTAAATTTTTGTAACTGTATGCTATATTTTTTAGGTGACACTAGTTTTTTATGTCTTTCTTCCTTTTCTATCTCTTTCTATAAGCTTCTCTCTTTTTGAAGTTTTCAAGAAAATTATTATGATTTCTTTATCTCTTCGCATCTTTTTTTTTCTTCTCCTAGTTCTTTTTTTTATCATTCAATTTTTTCCTATTTATTTTTATTGTTTTTTTTTTGTTTGAAAAGACTCCTAACTTTACTTCTGCTCTCTGGCCCTTTTTCTTCCTTTTGAAAAGGGGAAAATTCCTTCGGAAAGTATTCAAATTGCCAAAATGTGAAATTGGATCTTATTTGCATACTGTTCAATTAGGAAGAAGGAAAACGAAGATGCTATTAGAAGCAGAAGAAGAAGAAGACGACGAAGGTGAAGATAAGCTTGAAGATGAAATAAGAATAATTTCAGAGCTCTATCGTCAGTTTCGCCATATCTTTCTTCTATAGATTCTTGAAACAATTTAAAAATTTTTTTAAAGGAAAAATAAAACTCTAAATATTCGTGATCGGTCAGCCCTTTTGCGAAACTCATCGTATAGATCAGACACGCCCTCAGATATTGAGAAAATCCTGCGTTGCGGCAATGGCCAATAGATCTCGAAAAATGTCCACAAATTGCAAGTCTTTAAACAAATTCCAAATCTTTCAGTGTAAATAAAGTAAAATTATGCCAATTTTATTTACAAACATTTTTAAAAACCGGCCATATTTTATGCATCTGCTCAATTTCGATAGGACGATAGAAGTCTATCAATCAAAGGATTAAAAAGCAAATCCTTTCGGTTTATCGATTGCTGCTCGAACAGCTGCTGCAGCAAATTTTTCGTTTCGTGATTCCTTTCGAAACCACGAGTAGACTTAATTTCTAACGAAATGCAACTAATAAAATTCTAGCTCTCGGAATAATAACAAAATAACAAAGGAAAATAGTTCACAGGCTCTCTCTCTCTCTCTCTTAACGAGATAAATATCAACAAACAAAGAGAGAGAGAGAGAGAGCGACACGCCGAAAATTATGCATATAATTTTATACATATTTGTCTTTTGCAGAAGTTCTGCATTTATCAAAGTATGCAACACTTTTTGTGCCAGGAATTAAAATACACGAAAATCCGACAATTCGAGAAAAACTTCAACGGCTCCGAGCACCAAGTGAAGAGAGCGCGTTCGGTTCATGTAATGAAAATACAAAAACAACAACGCGCACAACGCGCCAAAAATAAATTAAATGATAATAATAACAGATTTCAGTAGAATTGCGAATAAGCGAGCGAGCGAGCAGTGAACAAATAGCACAAAAAAAACAAGAATTCATTTTTCTCATTCTGACTGTCACCCTTTCTCTGTCTCTATGTCTGCCTCTTCTCCCTCCTTGTTGTGAGTTTTCTTTTTTTTTTTTTTTTTTGCAATCTTTTAATATTATTGCGAGATACTCTGGATACTGCAGCATGTTGCCAGGAATGTACGTAAATTTCAACAGCGTTGTCCACCGGAGGGCATGATAAAATCTGATGAAGGGCGTTGCGTGGACGGTGTAGGATACGGGCGGGTGGTGCGGAGAAAGGAGGAAGGGGGTGTGTATACCAATCCGGTGTAATTTTGTGCATGTTTAGACTACTAAATGGTGCACCTAAGAAATGCAAATATTACGAGCATTAAATGAAAATGCAAATGGAGAGAAATGAAATTTTGTTAAAAACACACAAACATACACACAACACAAATAGAAAAAAAGATAAGAAAAAAAAATATTGAAAAGAATTAAGAAAAAATGAGAACATTACTATACGGAACTACTTTTGGCAGTAGAAAAAGTGCTGTCAAAAGTGCCAAAAACATGGATGGTAAATTTCATTTTGTAGAGATTAACAGACTTTTTGGTTGAAACGTAAGAAAAGTATAAATTTACATACCAAAAAAAAAAAAAAATGCCGTAGATTAACGAATTTTTAGCACAAGCCGTAAAAAAAGGCTTGCAAAAAGCCTTAACCAGTTTAAAGGAAGGAAAGTTCTGAACCTTAGAGTATTTATGAAATATTAATATTGTTTTATTTATACATATATATATGTATGTATTATATTAACGGTCTAGGTCATAGGTTCCAGGTTTCATGGTGTTTACTAATAAAATAACAATAACAGATCAATATTAAACAAGTTTGGTGAAAACTCAATCTGATTCTTGCGGTTCATTCTGCAACAATATTTTATCGACATTTCACACACACACACACACACGCGCACAGCGCCTTAAATCGCCCTGTATGCCCAGAAAGAAAAAAAATCGCTTTCCCGTTCATTCATTTTTCTTTTTCCCCTTTTTTAGGGCACAAAAGGGTATTTTGTATGGACTGCGAGTAATGAATGAATACTGATTTTTGGCCTATTTTATATTTACTTCTCGACCATGATAATAAAAATAATAATAATGCGACTACATAATAGCAGAAAAACAATATTATTGACGATTTTCTGGTTCCATAAAAATTCTAACTGTTGCTTCAATCGATAACAAAACTTGGAATTTTCGTATTTCGACAAAGCAGCGAAATTATCATCGGCGCGTGAGCCTTTGTAAGTAATCTGCTAAAGCGAATTTAGGGGCGTCGCGATGGCACAAAGAATGATGTGACGTCAATTTGACGCATTAACGGAGCTGAGATATTTGTCAAGATGATTGTCAACAGAATGGCAACAACAACAACAACAACAACAACAACAACAGCAACAATAACACCATTGAATGCACTACCAAAACAACAACAACCGCAGCAAACCAATAGAACGATATGAAAAATGAAAAATATTCAATATGTACAATTTTTATTGTTGCCTGCCAACAATAAGCCAAGAGCCAAAAAGTATGCAACAAATAAATAATCAAAGTATGTACATCATTTCTTCTACAGTGAAGACGAAGAAGTGAAAGCTTGTGGGAAAGCTTGAAAACAACGAGAATCAACCAATCGAGAGAGGTGAGAACGAAAGAAAATACTTAACAACAAAATCAATAACTACAACAACAAAAACAGCAATAACAAACACAGCAACGACAAACGAGTAAGGAAAAAATATCAAAGAAATCGAAGAGAAATTGCTTGAAAGAAAAGACGCTGTTGTCACGTGGAGCGAACGAGCGAGCGAGTCGTTAGCAAATTGTCTATTAAAATGTTGCAACTTTTTTAACGGGCGTAAAATAAGTTAACTGTCAATTTGGTTTTCTGTTTTTCTTGGATTTTATATTTGCTTTTTTACAATACTTTATTTTTGGCAGGTTCAGAAATAAAAATTTACTACGCAGATTGTTGTTTTTGCCCCTCCCCCCCTTTTTTTAAACTTTACTGCTGACGTACAGCATGACTTTGAAAAATTTATGTTTTCATGATGATTATTGTTTTTTTTTTACATGTTGCCGGCGATACTGCTGTTGCTGCTGCTGGGCTGCTGCTTGTTTTCTGAGCTGACGACAGTTATTTTCGTTCGCGAAAGGAGTAAACAATATCCTGAAACCATAGTTGTTGTTTTTTTTATATAGTTTTAATTTTATTGTCAATAGGTTTGTTGTTGATGTTTTGTTGTTTCTGTTGTTATTAATGCAATTTTCTTGTTGTCCTATCATTCGTTATTGATGTTTGTCGTTGTTAATTTTTTTTTGGACAAATTTTAAAATATTTCTTTGTAATATTTTTTACTTTAAGTGTGAACTACAAAATAAACTACAATTTTAATACGGTCAATAATATTTTACTCGTTCTTCGTATCGATAACGAATTCTGAGAACACTTAGCTGAAATTATCATTGGAATTCAATGCAACGATTAGTTACTGGTTAATCGTTACGAATATTTTACCCCTTTTAAAAACCCATCGATTATATTTAACGAAAAATAACGACTAGTGTTTGTTAGCAAATTTCGCGACCATCTTAAAATAACGATTAATTCGATTAAAACGAGGGCTTCATCAATGTAACTCGTTACTCGTTAGAGTAACAGTGAAAAGCCGCCGAACAGTGAAAAGCTATGACATAAACTCGCATAACTTACGTACCTTCCTTCCTCCTTTTCCTGCTTTATCTCATCTGATTGTTCATCGAAAATTTTTTCCATTTTTTTTTTGGAAGGTCAACCATCGTGACTTTATTAACACTGAGGAACGTCACGAATTGAATATCATCAAAAGAGAATAATATACTTTTCTACCTTTTGATAGCAGAGTAAGGAATCATAGCGCATTCAATTCTCCAAAGTATTCATTAAGAGCAAAAAACCTTTCTCTATTTGAGCAAAAAACCTGGCAAAAGAGTCTGGCACAATAAAACCATTTATGAAAGGTAAAGGTTTGCATTATTCACAGATAAAAGAAAGAGAAAAGAAAAAAAGTGCTCGAATAAAAGTACGAGTATTTTGGAAGAACTGACTTAATCATTGATTGCAACTGATTGATTACTCTCAAGCGATTTGAACTGGACCGATTTCAAAATAAAAATTCTTAAATCTTATCATGGCAATTTAATTTAATTTTGAAATTATTATACTCAATTGTTTAAATTGAATTTGTTGGAAATACTGAGAGGAAATACTGAGTTACGAAATTGAGTGCACAAAACCTTCATACGTTGGAGAAGAGCGTCTACAAGAGCGAAGAGGAGCGAACGATTTAATTATCGTTGATGGCGGTCTCTGAGATTTTGTCAGGCAGTGTTTTAATGTTGTGGGCATGACGCCAAACCAAACTTAATTTTATTACCAACAAACTTTGACTTTATTTGCCACTTTTTATGACACGACAGTCGCATGCCGCAGGCTGCAGGCCAAGACGTATGTACATATGTATAAACGAGTTTCAGTAATAAACTGTCAGAGAGACATAAACACAGACAGAGACAGCGAGAGCGAGAGAGAGATAGAGACCGCACATGGTCTTTTTCTTTTTTGCCGAAAATGAAACGGCAACGCGGCAAACCATACAGCGCCTCGTTTAGGTACATCCGCGGCGAAACCGCCGCCGAAACGCTTCGTAACCACGAGAATGAAAAAAATTGCTATTCGCGGCACTTCCGCGTTGCCATCAGCGAGTTTAGATCCGGCCAGCCTTCCGCTTCCGCTTAAGTAACTGAAAACGAGATAATTTTATAATAATCGCCGACAAACCAACGGAAAGCAACAGCGGAAGCAGAGTAATAAAGAAATTAAAAATAAAAAATGCAAATAAAAAATGTTAAAAATGGCAACATTAAATGAATCGCACAGAATCGCTGTCAGAAAGTAGACCATTGCAAGCGTCATCAGCAAACGGTCACGCCAAAGGCGAACGAAAGGCGGCCGCCGCATTCAGTTGTCAAAAGTAAATCGTGGCGCACTATCGTACTTTATAATCCATCATAAAACTAAAGTGTTTCGGCGAAGCGAAGCGACCCACCCAAAAACACCCAAAAACGGAGTATGTACTCTCGTCTACAGTTTCTGGCTTGTTTCCTTTTTTTGCCGCCAACCTATCTATCTTTCTATCCCTTTCCCGCTGTCCCCAAGTTGATGCTTTTGTTATACTGCGTCCTGATTTTTTTACCGTTTGTGCCGTTATTATATATTTTATTGTATTCTGACGTTTCTCTGGCGTTTCTGTCTGCCTGCATTTTAGTATCGTAGTCGCATTGTTGGCGCATTTTCGGTACTATTGTGTTTCAATTGTCCAACCTCGTTTTGTCTCTTCTCTCATGCCGTCATCAGGCCTCCTCAAGAGTGCCTCTCAAGTCTTTCGAGTGTATGTGTTTATGTGTATATATGTATATATTCTCTTTATTAAGTGCTTCGCCCATTTTTTTGTACTTTTGTGCTCTCTGCTGCTCTCTGCTGCTACACCACTCAACTCATGGCTATAATAAAAATTAAAATAATTGTTGACGTGGAAGTTTTCCGAGCTGACAGTCTTTATTATTATAACTTGAGTGCCGGAAATTGAATTAAATTAATCACTTTCGCGTGGCCGACGAATGAATTTGCTTCAGGCTCAAATCTTTCAAGTAAGCTTTTTTTTCATTAATCATTCATTTTGTAAGCAATAAAAGAGTACGAGTATATGAATCCATTTGAACAACATTTGAATGCCGCAGAAGAGAGAACGTAGAGCGTAGAAAAGAACGTAAAAGAGTGTCCTTGAAATGAACTTTTAAAGAGTTAAATTTTAACAGATTTTTGGTATCTTTTAGTTAATTTTTTACTTAACGCTAAATTAATAAAAAATTTATAGTCTTTTCTCAATCTGTTTTTGGAGAATGCAAGGATTTCTTTCTCAGCTTTTCAGGGCATCATAAACCATGAGAATTGATAAAGAAATAAAAGAGTTAGGAACGAACGATTTCTCTTAAAAACGCATACATTTTTTTTAAGAACTTTATTAGCTCAATTTCATTAATATACAATAGAAATAAGTACTCGCTTATCATATACATATAATAAAATAATAATAATAAAATACATACACCGAGAAAAATGAGAAGCAAAACAACTGAATATTTTGTATTTGATTATAACATAATATTGCCTTATTCAAAAGTACGCATTTAAATCTA
Organism: Conops quadrifasciatus; assembly: GCA_949752815.1. Taxonomy (NCBI): domain Eukaryota; kingdom Metazoa; phylum Arthropoda; class Insecta; order Diptera; family Conopidae; genus Conops; species Conops quadrifasciatus. Next base: position 6,772,974 of record OX457077.1, read on the forward strand.
AGGTAAAACATATTCATTTTAAGCGCAAAAATATTAGGTTCACCAAGTGACTAGAAATATTTTCAAAAACATCTTTATTCATCGAAAATATTTAAAACTAACAACGTGTTTATTACTTTTAATACTAAATTGATTTAAAAGCAAATAATTCTATATTCAATTTAAATATTTATTATATTATAATCAACAACTCACAAAATTTATTTTAATGACAAATTATATAATTTGAATATCCGTTTTCTGGTTTCATGTTTGTTTGAAATATTTTCGCTTTTACTTGAAAATCATAGTGAAAAATATTTAATTAAAAGTAATATTATTTGATTTTACTATCCTAAAAATCATCATTTATCCTTAAAGTGACTTGTGCTATTTTACGCTCACGCTCAGTTGCAATGTGCTAAGAGGTTTGTGTACTGGATAAACAGAAAGTGAGCTTGTGAATAAGCGCGTAAGTTAATATCGAAGTTTATGGTGTTTAAGAGGCCCTAAGGAAGGAGAGGGGGGGGGGGGGGGTGTGTTGTTTTGATCTTTGATCAACTCAAGTGGGAATGAATTAATCAGTCAATTTATACTTTTATGTATGTATATGCGTATAACATTATACGCCTATAATACACAAAATGTGAGCTCGAGGTTAAATATTTAGTTAGCAGACAAAGCCTGACATATAAAGTCTGTACATACCAAATATGTATATCTGTGTGTGTGTGTGTGTTGAAAGAACTTCAGTTCTCTGCTTAGAAGCGTTCTTTGGCGTCATATTCGTCATGAATAATTCACGATGGTGGCGATGAAAACTTTCTTTTAAGTTAATACTAAAAAGAAAATTAAAAAAATTCAAGAAGTAATTAACTCGTTACTTTTGAATTAACGTTCATTTCTTTGAGGGCTCTGCCGCCTTCAAATCGATATACAATAAACTCAATGCTTTTCCTTGAAATGCATTCAACACACGGAGAAATGCAGTCAAACACTTACGAGTAAATGCACTCATACATACCGACGTCTTTTTGCCCCTGGCTTGTCGGTACACATACTCGTACAACATACACACACAGATCTCTCAAGAAAACTCAAGAAAAATTGCAGAAAATGTCACGAAAGCTCATAAATTTTCTTTTCCTCACAAGAAATATTATTGTATTTCGACTTTGTTGAAGAACTTTATACATTTTTCACTTCGAGTCGCGTTGTGTTGGCCAACAATAAATGTGAACCATGGAAAAAATATTTGTGGTTAGAGACGTCGTTGTCGTTATACTCGCCGCTGCAGACACACAGAATATGGAAAAAATATGAACAAGTAAGAAAGAGAAAGACTCTTCACGAAAATGTTGGTAATGATGCCACCAAGAACTTACAATATTGTCTCTACACTCGCGTCGCGGTGAAGCATTAAGTGATGGTCGCATTCTTTTACGCACCTGCACCTCAAACCTCAACCGGTAAATCATGCAGCATGTCGGGGTTGCCATAAATTTCTAAAATGTCGCACAATGATGCATTGAATTTGATAAGAACTTATGATGTTTTCTTTTTGGTGTTTTTGTGTTTTTGTGCACAAAAAGCAGAATAAACGAAACGTACGACAGAAAATAACAGAAATCATTGCTATGATTTATTTGTTCATGTTTAAAATTTTTAAATTTTTTTTTTAGAAGAGAAGGTTGTAACATTGAACTGTTTTAATTTCAGAGCAATTTTTTTTGGGGCAGTTTTCCCTTGAGTCGATTTAATTCGATTTCTTAGCGATTACAGAAAACCGAAAAGAGAGAGCAGCTCGTTAGAGCAGTCTTTTAATAATCGTTTCTTTTAAAATGAGGCTATTAACAGGGTAGAAGCTTTTAAGCATCAATAGAATTAATCACTGTTAATAATACAACAGCCGTCAATCAACAGCTGATCGTTAATCGATAATCATAACCTTAATTTTACTATGTTTTACTTAGTTAATAATCGAATACCTTTAATTAGCAGTTAAGAAGTTTTTAAGCATTAATAGAATTAATCACTGTTAACGATACAACAGCCGTTAATCAGCAGCTAATCGTTAATCGATAATCATAACCTTAATTTTACTCTGTTTTACTTAGTTAATAATCGAATACCTTTAATTAACAGTTAAGAAGTTTTTAAGCATTAATAGAATTAATCACTGTTAACGATACAACAGCCGTTAATCAGCAGCTAATCGTTAATCGATAATCATAACCTTAATTTTACTATGTTTTACTTAGTTAATAATCGAATACCTTTAATTAACAGTTAAGATGTTTTTAAGCATTAATAGAATTAATCACTGTTAACGATACAACAGCCGTTAATCAGCAGCTAATCGTTAATCGATAATCATAACCTTAATTTTACTCTGTTTTACTTAGTTAATAATCGAATACCTTTAATTAACAGTTAAGAAGTTTTTAAGCATTAATAGAATTAATCACTGTTAACGATACAACAGCCGTTAATCAGCAGCTAATCGTTAATCGATAATCATAACCTTAATTTTACTCTGTTTTACTTAGTTAATAATCGAATACCTTTAATTAACAGTTAAGAAGTTTTTAAGCATTAATAGAATTAATCACTGTTAACGATACAACAGCCGTTAATCAGCAGCTAATCGTTAATCGATAATCATAACCTTAATTTTACTATGTTTTACTTAGTTAATAATCAAATACCTTTAATTAACAGTTAAGAAGTTTTTAAGCATTAATAGAATTAATCACTGTTAACGATACAACAGCCGTTAATCAGCAGCTAATCGTTAATCGATAATCATAACCTTAATTTTACTCTGTTTTACTTAGTTAATAATCAAATACCTTTAATTAACAGTTAAGAAGCTTTTGAGCATCAATAGAATTAATCACTGTTAACAGAATAGTGTTAATAGAATTATTCACTGTTAATAGAATACTGTTAGTAGAATTAATCACTGTTAATGACACAACAGCCGTCAATTAACAGCTAATCGTTAATCGACAATTAAAAAATCGTTAATTTATCGTTAATAGCAATGTTAACTGTTAACAGAAGATCAAGCATTATTAGCAGAAATTGGTAGAATTTTGCAACCAATTAACTTAACTTTAACTGTTCTAATCCACAGTCTTAACATTCTATTATAATTGCTTTATAGAATGTAATGAAAAATATTGACACCTCGAGAACTTTTCTATTAATATTTCATTCGAGTTTCGACGTTACCAACAAAGTTGAATTTAAACTTGAGCCAACTTTGTTTAATTTAAAACAAAAACATTTGCTTAATGCAAAAACAAATAATTTTACAAAAACATAAACTCCTTTGTGACTTTTGCTTTGTTTTGTTAACAGTTTTGAAACAAAAAGTGATTAAAATTTCCATTGATTTTGCACCTGAACAATTAAACTTCAATATTTATTAGACCAATTAAAATGGTCCCTTTTTCTGTTTCGGGCAGACAATCATTTCTTTGCAATCATTTATGTGCAAAAAGTAGCTTCTTGTCCCTCAGAAGCTTCTCAGAAAAGTGCACTGCTATTGTAAGTATTCAGTTGATTGCACAGTGCGGCTGATTGAAGCTTCAAGTGGTACTAGAAAGTCTTCTATTCATTGTTTTTTTGTCAACAAACTGTAAAGACGTTTATTTGAAGAAATACAATAAAGAGAGGGGAAGGTAGGAATGGCGGGCAGTGTTTTATTTAAAATTCCAAGAAAGTAAAGAGAAAGACCAGAAGTCTTCAATAAAACGAAGTGAACCCACTGAAGTGCCGTATCAGTATCTTATCAGTCGTGCTGCAGGGTGCTTCCCGATCCCGTCGGCGCACTGCTCATTTATTTTGTGATAGTGGTAAGTGGTAAGGTAAGTGGTTACACTTCAAGAAAACTAGCGAGCAAAGTGTTTCGGACGATTTTGTCCTTAGATTTCGCCGCGGCAAAGATTCGTTTTGCCGACTTCGTCTCGACTGGAAATTTCTGTCTCGTCCCGATTGAAAAGTCTTGTCTCTTTTTGGCACCTCATGAGGACTTCTCGTCTCCTCATAAAGAGACGCCATCATAGGCTGGTAACAGTATCGCGTTCCGACTGAGAAAGTTTCACTCGTCGCGACCGAAAGTCGTCTTCCTTTTTTCTCTGTGTACCAATTACTTAGAGGTTCCTCAGCAGCTATAAATGAAGATATTCATATTCATTTCGTTTTATTATTTTCCTCTTCATTCCTTCAGGTTCAACCTCTCAGATCGTTTACACGAAGACCATGAGAACAGTATCGAGCAGCCTTCTACAAGTCCTCTTTCTCGGCTTAATTCATTTGTTGTATGCCCGAGACTGGTGGGAAAACGGTAACTTTTATCAAATCTATCCACGCTCCTTTCGCGACAGCAATGGCGACGGTATCGGCGACCTGAATGGCGTCACCGAGAAGTTGCAGTACCTGAAGGATATCGGCTTCACAGCCGTCTGGCTATCGCCCATCTTCAGATCGCCCATGGTGGATTTCGGCTACGACATCTCCGACTTCTACCAGATCCACTCCGAGTACGGCACCATGCAAGATTTCGAGAACTTGATCCGGCGCGCCAAGCAAGTTGGCATCAGGATTATCCTCGACTTCGTGCCCAATCATACCAGCGACGAGTGCGAGTGGTTCCAGAAGTCGGTCAATCGCGAGCAGGGCTATGAGGACTTCTATGTTTGGCACGACGGTATAGTGAACGCGAGTGGCGTCCGCCGGCCACCGAATAACTGGATTAGCGCTTTCCGCTACAGCGCCTGGCAGTGGCATCCCAAACGTGGTCAGTACTACTTGCATCAGTTTTCGATCAAACAGGCCGACCTGAACTTCCGCAACCCTCTGGTGGTGGCCAAGATGAAGGAGGTCATGCGCTTTTGGCTGGACAAAGGCATCGGCGGCTTTCGCATCGACGCACTGCCCTTCATGTTCGAAGCGCAGGGCTTGCCGGATGAGCCCGTCATCGACGATGTGACCGTCTGCCCCGATCCGGACGACTGGTGCCACCTCAACCACACTTACACGCAGAATCAGCCCGAGTCGATCGAGATGGTCTACCAGTGGCGCGAACTGACCGAACAGTATAGGCGGGAGAACGGCGGCGAGACACGGGTTATACTCACCGAAGCCTACACGACCTTCGAGAACCTGATCCGCTACTATGGTGATGGCGTCCGAAACGGTTCGATGGTGCCGTTCAATTTCTACTTCATGAACAGCATAACTAAAGCTTCGAAGGCAGCAGACATCATTCAGAATGTTCAGCGCTGGATGAACGCCATGCCGCGTGGTGTCCTGGCCAATTGGGTGCTGGGTAACCATGATAATCCGAGGTTCTCCACGCGCCTGGGCGTTGGTCGTCTGGATCTTTTCAATATACTGTTACAGACATTGCCCGGAAATGCGGTGACTTATTATGTGAGTAAAGGGTTGAATAAGGGTTGGGTTGGTGGAGAAAGTAGTTATGTAAGAGAAGGTCTTTCTCTTATGGGAGTGTTTATGAATCCTCCTCCTGTGTCTTGAGCCCCCTTTTCGTTACTTTTTCAGGGCGAAGAGCTCGGCATGGTGGATGGAAAGATTTCCTGGGAGGAGACTGTGGATCCTCAAGGCTGTAACGCTAATCCAAATAATTATGAGAGTTACTCACGCGATCCGGCACGCACTCCTTATCCATGGGATGCTTCGCATAAAGCGGGTACGTCAAACCACTTCCTGTTGCGTTCGACACTCACGAAAGAGGAACTACACCTTTTTCAAATGTAGTTCAGAATTTTTTAATTTCATTCCAGAATTTTCCAGTTTGATTTCAGAATTTTTCAGTTCAATTTCAGAATTTTTTAGTTTAATTTTAGAAATATTCATTTGTAGTTCAGAATTTTTCAGTTTAGTTTCAGAATTTTTCAATTGTAGTTCAGAATTTTTTAATTTCATTCCAGAATTTTCCAGTTTGATTTCAGAATTTTTCAGTTAAATTTCAAAATTTTTTAATTCAATTTCAAAAATTTTCAATTTTTCAGTTCAATTTCAGAATTTTTTAGTTTAATTTTAGAAATATTCATTTGTAGTTCAGAATTTTTCAGTTTAGTTTCAGAATTTTTCAACTGTATTTCAGATTTTTTGAGTTCAATTTCAGAATTTTTCAATTTGATTTCAGAAATTTTCAATTGTATTTCAAAATTTTTCAGTTCAATTTCAGAATTTTTCAATTGTATTTCATAATTTTTCAGTTCAATTTCAGAATTTTTCAATTTGATTCCAGAATTTTTCAGTCTAATTGCAGAACTTTTCAGTTCATTTTCAGAATTTTTCAATTTGATTACAAATTTTTTTTGTTGAATTTTTCAATTGCATTTCAGAATTTTTCAATTTGATTTCAGAAATTTTCAATTGTATTTCAGAATTTTTCAGTTCAATTTCAGAATTTTTCAATTGTATTTCAGAATTTTTCAGTTCAATTTCAGAATTTTTCAATTTGTTTCAGAATTTTTCAGTTTGATTTCAGAATTTTTCAGTTCAATTACAGAGTTTTTTAATTTGATTTCAGAATTTTTCAATTGAATTTCAGAATTTTTTAATAAGATTTCAGAATTTTTCAGTTCAATTTCAGAATTTTTTAGTTCAGTTTCAGAAATGTTCAATTCAAATTCAGAATTTTTCAGTTTAATTTCAGAACTTTTCAGTTCAATTTCAGAATTTTTCAATTGTATTTCAGAATTTTTCAGTTTGATTTCTGAATTTTTCAGTTTAATTTCAGAATTTTTCAGTTCAATTTTAGAATTTTTCAGTTTAATTTAGAATTTTTCAGTTTAATTTCAGAATTTCTCTATTGTAGTTCAGATTTGTTTAGTTCAATTTCAGAATTTTTCAGTTTAATTTCAGAATTTCTCTATTGTAGTTCAGATTTTTTTAGTTTAATTTCAGAATTTTTGTGTTGTAGTTCAGAATTTTTTAGTTTAATTTCAGAATTTTTCTATTGTAGTAGTTCTGAAAAATTGTAGACTGTTCTATCCAGTTAGGCGGGATAGTTTTTTAGTTAATACACGATCCCGAGGCGAGATCCCTAAACCAAACATGGTTTTTCAGTCGATACAAAAACCCGAGATGAGGCAAGTTCTTCTCAGTCGAGACGAGAACCCAAAGCGGGACAAGGTCCGTCAGACAATACTCCCAAATTGACATTATTCCAAGCTGAACGCAAACTGAATTTCGGTATTCATTCAACGAATTTGAATTCATTTCAGGTTTCACGTCAGGCGACCGCACCTGGTTGCCAGTGTCCAGTGACTATAAAATCAATAATGCTTTAGCTCAGCTACGTGCTCCCAAGAGTCATTTACAGATTTTTAAAAAATTAATACTACTTCGCAAGGAACCATCCATGCAGGATGGTACTCTACAGATGCACGCTGCAACGGATGATGTATTGATATACTCACGGTAAGAAGTCAGGGGGGGAGGGCGGGGCTGTTGACTCAAAAAGCTCGAATAATAGATACCGTTTCGTTTGACAGAAGAAACCATGAAACGGATAATCCATGGTTTGTAATCGTTCTGAATTTGGGAAATAATCACACCAGGATTGATATCAATAAATTTTTCGAAATGGGTTCCAGAGCGGAAGTCATAACAAGCTCTCTACAATCCAAATTCAGTGAAGGGTACGTACGCAAAGAAATCACGATTTGAAATATGCAAATTCTTCTTTGGGAAATTCTGATTTTTTTTCTTACTGTATCTATCTATTTCTCTCGTTGTCTCTATCGGTAGACAATTGGTGTATCCCGGCGTGTTCGAGGCGGAACCACAAGTGGGTGTAGTGCTGGGTAATATACCGTAATAACGATGAATAGAAACAACAGCAACAACAAGCACGAATGGATAAAAAAGAAAGCAGAAAAATATTAATGTTATAATATTTTATCGGATTAAATTTAAAAAAAAAAAAACCAAGTTAAAAGTAAAAAAAAAAATATAAACATAATAAAATATGAATATAGAAAATATATACTTTTTTGAGATTATTGTTAAAAATTCTAAATTTTAAAATAAAAACAACAATTTCTACTCGCGTCCAGAATTTCTTAATGAAATTCAGAAGCTTTGCTCGCAACTTTCCTCACATTCTAGAGCTTCGGCGTTGATAAAAGAAAAGGAAATCATTTAATATTCAACTGGTAAAATTGTTTTTGAAAAAGGTTTATCTTCAGGTAATGGCTTAAAAGATTAGCTTGACTTGAATTGAATCTTCACAGCGACGATGAACTGCCAAAGTCGGCAATTTAAATACAGAAAATGGAAGACAAGATATTCTGCTTTAACGTTTTAACTTAACCCATACTCGCCTGCCGTTGAGCTTTTGCTACATCAACGCTGCATTGTTGTAAGTTGTAACATGCATGAATTCATGCACGTTTGCTTTACTAAAGTTTAGGAAGAAACAAGTATCATCACGGTTGATGAAACAGAGAGTGTGAGATTCTCTGAAGGAATCCTGGCAGGTTACACAAAGCCTTTCGCAAACTTTGAGCGCAAAAACTCTAGTGTTACATAATCCACACTAAAGTAATATTTTGGAAATTTGAATAATTAAATGTCGTACATATATTATAAGAAAAAGGAAATTTTTTTAAAAATAGTATGTATTACTCAATCACTTTCTAAATTTTTTATAAAAAAAAAAACATTATCCAATACTGCTGTAGTATTAAAAGGCTTTAATAGAAATCAATTTGTCTGAGACCATGGCGACAGCTGCATTTAATCAATTCGCATGATGTCATTTTTCACGTCAAACAGTCATTAAATCTATCAGTCATGTCATGAATATATTTGCTGTTTTTATCTTTTTTTTGTTGCTCTTTTTTTTACAATCATTCAGTGTTGTGTTGAATATAAAATACTGACAATATTTGCCCACAATACCGGAAACAGACCGCCAGAGCACACCCATTGACACGAGACGTAACTTTATCTGTTACTTGTACTAAAATTCATCCTTTATAGTCACTTCATCTGATTATTTCAATCGATTCTCTGCTACAAAAGTTAATAGTTACATACAAGCATATAAAAAGTTAATGTTCAAAGCTCAAGCGCATTGACGTTTTTTGTTGTAGTGTATTTCTTGTTCTTGCTCGATGGAAAGTCTTTTTCATTTAACTACTCTAAAGCAAAGTATCAGTCACAGTGATATATTTAAATAATATGAATTTATCAGAGTCCCAGTCACTCTCAATCCCAAAATTTATATTCACGAGCGTGAAATATCATGCGTGTTTCGTTAATGATTTCTTGAAGGCATAAACAACAGGGAGACTCTAATACACATCGAGAGACACACAAAATATGCATAAATCTTTGCATACTTTGAGGCAAATGCTACAAATTGAATGAAAACAGAGACGGAAAGAGCAGAAAAATAGAATAGAATAGAATAGAATAGAAGAGTAGAATAGAAGAAATAACCGGAAGCAAATATATATAAAATTTACATCTGGAAATTTTTTTATATTTTTTTACATAAAAACTAAGGAAAAATCAATTTTTTCAGTATATATAACATTTCGGCTTTTAGTTAATTTTTTACACAAAGAAAGTACAGCTCTAGGTGAAGTTTTTTGTTTATAAAGAGCGAATGAATAATCAAAAGTTTGTAAAAAATGTAAGCGCTCAGCTAGAAAGTGTTGACATGTTATTAAGAAAAAATTTATTATGGTAAATATTTAAATAATATTTTAGAAAACAGATCAAAAACATTTTACACATAACACATACAATTTTTTTTAAGCAAATAAATTTTATATTGTAGTAAATAAATTTATACACGAGTACAATAATAAATTTTGTTAGGTACCAAAAGGTACCCAAAAACTGCTTAAAAAACATGCTTAATTTAGAAGAAAAAAAAAGGAAAAAAACTGCTCTCGATATTGTAAATTTCTTTAATTACGACATATTTGTACAGCTATTCATTCGGTAACGATACAGCGAAATCCATATCTATATAGATTTGGATATACATAAAAAACCAACCTATCTAGGATAACACTATTAGATCATAGTTATTTGTTATTTTTAAACTATATTATATATACAATATATAATATTTTATACGTTAAATACAATGTATATACTAAACTATGTCTGCAAGATGTGCGTACGTAAATTCAGTAGTATTTAGAAGCTTGTTACTAGAAGACACACACAAGAAGAAGTTAGTACCGAAGTTTGGATTTTTTCACAATAATAGCTTTCTATAGGTTTGCACAGTCCATAGTCCGTTGAACATTGGTGAACGTGCCATAGTTTGAAACGCCAGAAGACCGGAATTTTTTTAACCGAACTTATTGAGTAATTACGTAAGGTATACTCTGTCTGTCTCACCCTTCTATCGGTTGTCATTATAATCCGATAATTTCCATTATTTCGATACTCGTAGCCTCAGTGGACCGAAAAATGCGTATAAAAATGCGACTCTTTGCCTTCATCATTTTATGCGCAAACAGTTTCAACACCTTCGAGTGCGCAAAGTCCGAATCTGGCAAATTCGGACGTATCGCCCGAGGACGGTGCGCTGTGCTCAGTCAGTTTCCGTACACCGTCAGAATGGATGTGAATAAGGAGGATGGCGAATATTTGTGCGGGGCGGCGCTCATCGGCGCTAGCTGGCTGCTAACAGCAGCTCATTGTGTTCACAAGTCAGCAAGTCGGTTCGATGTGCGCTGAGACCATAACCTAAAGACGACGAGTATTTTCCTTTCATTGCAGACTGACATCGCTAAGGGTGTACCTGGGCTGCATCTCTCACGACACAGCCGACGCAGTTTACGACGTGGCGCTCTCCGACATTAGGATTCATCCGCTCTTCAAATGGGGCTATATGCAGCACGATATCGCTCTGATAAGGATACCGCAAACCATGTTGAACAAGAACATTGCAATCGTGCCTCTTCCCAAAATAGGACCTATTCAGAACAATTACGTGAACGCGTATGCTACAGCCTGTGGATGGGGCTTTACGGGGGCGAGTGGACAAATTTCGAATAGATTGCAATACGGACGTTTCCAGATATTGAAGGCAGAGAAATGCCGATATCTCAAACTCCCAAAGACGGAGATATGCACGGCCAAGCGTTCAGGTTTGGCGTCTACTTGTCTGGGCGATTCGGGTGGACCGTTAGTTTTGGAGCAGACTGGCGAACTGGTCGGAATATCATCGCATGGTATTAAAAGAAAGTGCGAGAATCAGTTTTCAGTTTTTACGCGCGTTAGCAGTTACCTGTATTGGGTTGAAGCCGTTTCGGGCATTTCTTATGGCAGAACTACGAAATACGAGTATAATAGAACAAAATTAACTACGAGGTCATAAGATCTATATATGGATGTCCATAGATATATACCTTTTCAATTTTAATGTCTCACTTTATGCTACCAAATTTAAAAACTTCTACTTGTATTTATGTATACATATCGTTGCAGTCTCAAACCAATTGTTAATTGTTGATTTTTAGTCAAATAAAAATTAAGAGACATCTTTTTTCCACTTCCCATAAATTGAGTCAAGAGTTGCTTCAGAAATTTCGTGCAAAAATATTATCGAAATCATCCGATCTTCACTTTGCTACGAATGTGAATTTTTTCGGAGCTAAATATTTCGAAGTTATCAGGAGAAATATTTTGAAAATAATTCCAAAGCATTTTATAGCAAATAGTCAGACACAAAAAAAAAACTGATTAAGAATGCGTACTATTACGCTTTTTTTAATTTATGGTCGCAGAATTATATGATAGAATTTCATCAACATGAAGGTCCGATAGTTTATGGACAGTGCAGACTTGCACTGCGTAGAAAAAAAACTGATTAAGGATGTGTACTATTACGCTTTTTTAATTTATGGGCGAAGAATTATATGATAGAATTTCATTAACATGAAGGTCGGATAGTTTATGGACAGTGCAGACTTGCACTGCGTAGAAAAAAAACTGATTAAGGATGTGTACTATTACGCTTTTTTAATTTATGGGCGAAGAATTATATGATAGAATTTCATTAACATGAAGGTCGGATAGTTTATGGACAGTGCAGACTTGCACTGCGTAGAAAAAAAACTGATTAAGGATGTGTACTATTACGCTTTTTTAATTTATGGTCGCAGAATTATATGATAGAATTTCATTAACATGAAGGTCGGATAGTTAATGGACAGTGCAGACTTGCACTGCGTAGAAAAAAAACTGATTAAGGATGTGTACTATTACGCTTTTTTAATTTATGGTCGCAGAATTATATGATAGAATTTCAGCAACATGAAGGTCGGATAGTTTATGGACAGTGCAGTGTTGGCGTAGGTAGGTGCGTAGATTTGTATTTACGTGCAACAAACAGAATATTGTTGTGACTGTCTGCAAAAATACAAATATCTTCGTAATCTCTTTTTTTGTTATTTAAGTATTATTTTATTGTTGGTCTTTAATCTGAAGACTGAGTCGTTTTTTTGTCTTATTGTTGTTGTTGTTGTTGTTGTTGTTGTTGTTATCGTCGTACTACTGTTGGTGTTGTTGTTTTTGTTGTCGCTTTTGCTTCATCTTCTCACTCATAACTCAACTGTCACTGAAAGGATGAAACATCAGACGAATAAAAAATGGTTTAATAAAAATAAAGAGGTTTAAATGACAAGCAAGAGGAGCACTGCTGTCACAGTGGCAGCAGCACAAACAACAACAACAACAACAACAACAACAACAACAATAAGTATTGGCAAAAGTCATAAGACGAAAGAAAGAGAATTTCTTAAAATTAAATTATGTATTTCGTTTGCTGTGACAGTAGCAGGAGCAGCGCAGCGCAGCGGCAGCAGCACAACAGCAGCAGCAACAGCAACACCATACAGTAACTGCATTCGGGCTGTCAGCAACATTTCTCTTGTGAAACATCTGATGATTTTTTTTTTTGTTTTTGGGAAAATTATTTGGTATGATACATTTGTTTATGGCTGGATTGTGGTGTGTGTGTGTGTGTGTGTGTGTAAGCATATTCCATTTCTTCAGCTTAATAAAACTAAATGAATTGAAAAAAACGTGACATTTTGAGATTTGATGCATAAAGAAAATCTCTCAGAGATTTTGCCATCTTCATCAAATCTTAATCAAATCTTCATCAAATCTTCAGTCTGCAAAAATATTTTTATTTAATTTTTTATTTAGATCGTCTAAAGCTGCACTTATTTTGAATGTTTTTTGGTCATTCTTTGTAATAAAAAAAATTAAAAATTTTCAAGAATAAATTTTTGCTTGTTTGTACGTCGCGACGTAGGAAGCATTAATAAACGTTCGATTTCATCTCTTTTATGTAATGAATTTTTTATCATTTAACAACACATACATGCACACATACTTTATGACTTCTCCAGACCAAGAAAATATTGATCTCTAGCATTTCAATGAAAACAACACTAACAGCAATAACAACATGAGGATTAATATACCGCCAGCACAACCAATTAATACTAAAACCAAGCCTACAAGAGCACACATACATACTCGTACGTCCTCCAACACACTACACACACCCACCCATACATGCTTAAACACAGCCACTAACAACATCGGCATCGACACATCAACAAAGCATTAAAACAACAAACCACATACGAGTGTACACCACGCAGTTTTATAAAAAATAAGCGTCTGTCAGATTGCTCAGTCTCGTTGTTGCCACCAAGAGATTGACAGAGAGAGAGAGAGAGAGAGAGAGAGAGAGAGAGTGGCGCAAACGATAGAGTAATGGTTGAGGGAAAGCGCAACAACAAACTGACAAACTGAGACGCGGATTGTTGGGCGCACTTGATGACGTCTGACAGACTGAAAACTAACGAACCAAGCGACGGCGAATAAACGCCAACACATTCTCACTCAGTCTTTGGAAAGATTTGAGCCGTGTTCGCAGCCACCTACCCCTTCCTTCCCTACCTTTTCAAACATCCTTTAGCCATTTCATTTTGAAGGGTGTATAAGTCATCAAATATTTTTTTGAGGCTTTGTAAAAATGTGAACGACAAGCAGCAGCAGCATCGTCCTGTTCAGTTAACCTTAAAACAAAATCGGTACACTGAGAAAAAAAGCGGGAAAGAATATACATATTTACTATCTTTGAAATTAAAATTTAAATAAATTAAGAAAAACAAAAAAAATATGCAAACATAAATATGTATGTGCGAAAAAAAAAACAACAACAAAAAATACTCTTAATAAATAAATTTTTTCTAACTCTATAAAAACAAAAATTATTGTAATTTTCTAAGAATGTCCACCTAAATTTGTGTTTACACAAGAAATAAATTTTAAAAAACGCACTTTAATGAATCTACACTTCCTTTTCTTAGACTTTGGATGATCGCTCAATTAAATCAAAGCAAAACGTTTAAAAATAAAATGTTTTTTTATGGTTTTTTACATTCGTGTTAAATTAAACCTCATTAAAAAAGGCAAAAATAATTCGTGCTAAATCAAGCTCGTGAAAAAGCAGACTTGGGTGTGTATTCATTTAAAGTATAAAGTATAATAAAGTATAAAGTGTTTTTTTATAATAAATTTTATTTATTATTATACTAATATCTATGTATCTTTCTATATATTGTAATTTCCTAAGAAACTGAATAGATAGGAAAAATTTCTGAAAATCCTTAAAAAACTCTTGTCTCTACATTAAAAGTTTTTCGCTCAGTGCTCATTAATGCCACTCCAGAGACTCTGCATTTTTTCTACAAAATAAGAGCAAAAGCAATCTAAATCTAAACCTTTTAGTGGTTTGGGGGGCGGGGGGGGGGGAGTGGGTGTGTATGTGTGGTTAAAAAAGTAAAAGAATTTAATTCTAAAAGCCGCAATCACTGCAAAAGGTTGCGAGTGGACGGAAACAGTCACCACATTCCAAAGACCTTGCTTCGGAAAGTCCTTAAAAATGAGTTCAAATTAATAACACTTCAGCAAGCATTCAAGCATGTCTCGAGCACTTTCGTCGACGCACACCGGAACCATTCATAAACCTTCTCCCTCTGGATAAATGCACTAATTTCGCGAAGAGAGAGAGGAAGAAAATTGTAATCCATTGTCATCGAACAGCTTAAGAGGAATAAAAATACTGATAAGTATATTTTTTAAAATAAAAGAAAATTCTTAAAATTTATTTATATCGTATTCGATTTTGATTCCAACAGAGCAGCTTTTTTTTCAAAGTGTGAAAAGAGAGTAAGAGAAAATTAAGAGAGCGTAGTGAAAGTAGTGAAAGTATGCTCAGTATGGTTTGAGCTTTTGTCGAACGATGTTACCAGATTCGATTAATATTCGTCGAATGAGGTATATGCTAAAAGCCAAATTTCTTGCCAAGAAATTGTACTTAAATGTCCGAGTATTTCAAATAATAGCAATTAGAGCTTGTTCTTTTTATCTGAGCTGTGAAATTGCAACTAAATTTAATCAAATATGAAGCAATTAATCGTTAGTGAAAATGCAGAAATCATTTAATCATCAAGCAAGATTAAATCCATCAAAGAGAGCATGAATAGAGCACAATTTTGCAATAATTGCCAAGAAAGTCAATTAAGCACCAAAAGAGACTCCGATTATATCAACTAATATTCATCAATTCAACATGCTATTCACAAAGAGCAATTGTGAGAGAGAGAGAGAGCGAGAGGATCGTATCCAGGAGACATCGCACAATAATACATGACTATGCCCCAGTAGGAAAGTGTGCTACACAAACATTCGAGACTATGCTGCCGCCGTATGGGAAAAAAACAGCGAGACGAGTTGAGAACGAAATGAGATTGAACGATAAAATACAGGAACAATGGCGTTTCCTACAGGGTGCATGACCATATAATGCACTGATACAAACATTCAAAACGATTTTACACACATACCTATTGCCTCAGTCTCTCGCAAACTTTCGCATTGGTTGATTTTAGCATTTTGAGGTTTAGGTTGTTGTTGTTGTTATTGCTGTTTGTTTGTATTTGCTGCTATAAATTACCAAAAAGCAATAGAAGGCGTGAAATACAGGGTTATAAATCATATAATACCAATTAATAATTATAAAAATTTTCTGGTAATATACAAAAGTTTAAGAGATTTTCTAAGGCAACATCAGAAACGTCTTACGACGGTTTTTTGACAAAGCTAAATACAATTCTGATAGATTTCAGAGTTTCTAAAGTCCTCCATTGCCTCTGTTTTCGAAATTATACAGAATCTAATTCCATTCTTCATAGAATAAAACCGCTCTCCGCGGTTCCATTAATATTGTCTCTTATATATAATACTTCAATGTTAAACATATTTTTCATAAGGGTAGATTTAAAAAATCGATAATGTTTTTTTTTTTCAATATTACAAAATACGAAATTTTTCGGAGCTTAGAATTTTATTTCAGCTATAAACACTCTGTATGTAGAGAGTACGCAGTAGTAAGAATTGCAAACGGGATGTACATACATAGTATATAACTTATTCAACACGTATTTATACACGTATGCCTTCTAATACATCTAGCATTTCTTGTAATTTCTATTATAAAATACCGCATAGTGGGTGCGTGTGGGCGTTGTTGTTGTTGTTGTTGTTTTCATTATACTAATATTGTTGTTATGAACAACTTTAGAATTTGCTTTCATAAGCCTTTACTATGTTGGTGTTGTTTTGTTGTTATTTTATTATTTATTCTAAAATTTGTATGTATTCATTTACAAGAGCACAAAGAGTATGTACGTACTAATGTCATGGCACAGTTCGCCGAATGACATAAAACCAAACCAACCAATTATAAAATTTCCTCTGTAATCTTATGAGATTAGTATGTACCCAGTAGAAATGTGAAGGATGCACTACTTTTTTCATCAAACATATCATCACTTATTACATGCTTTATTCAGAGCAGCGAACTGGTAATGAGCGCGTTTTGTGCACACAAAATTACGCAAATTTTCTTCTTAACAAAGGAAAAATCGTTTATAACTCGTTATAACTGTTAAAAATACTATTGTTTCAAAATCAACTAGTTCTCTACATTCCTTTGATATTGCAGTGTTCAATTTCCTCAAAGTTTTCGGCCGTAGTCCCCGTCAATGAGATTTCTATAGCGGTTTTTTTTTAACTGAAGACATATAAACAAATAATTCGAGAGTGCAATGAAATCCTTAAAGTTTGTTATTTCAATTCACCTTTACTTGATTGCGTCATACTAAGAAAGTGGCAAATGGCAAGCCATTGTTTGAAATTAAATTCATGAGTTTTTAATAGAAATAATTAATATTCAGTACAGTTATATTGCACTGCTAAATGCATAATTGAATGAATGAATGAGTTTTTGCTGTAATACGCAAATTTCTTCTCGGGGTAATGAATTAGTTGATCAAATCCTTTTCTTAAATTTACTCTCGCTCTCTTTAACCCTTATCCGAAGGCATAAGTACAAGTACTCAAGTATATTTGCGCTCAGAGAGCAGCTCTTCAGCAGGGAGTGTAGGAACAGAATGTGGCGATCCGACGACGGCGAGTCTATCTCTCTTTCTCTCTTAGTGCCACGTCTCATTGACTTCGGTCAAAGTTTGGTGACATTTGAAGTCTGGGTGTTGCGAAAATTATACTAATTGTGTACAATCATATGGTTTTTGTTTAAATTTTTTATAAGAATTTGGCACCATCTCTTGAATTTTAAAGTTATAGTACATACTCATGTATGCATTCTTACATACGAGTTTAACATTCATTCTCTCGCCTTACTTCAACAAGAGCTCGCAAAGCCCATGCGGTCTGAGTTGTGGATCTATAATCCATGGAAATTTCTTTCTCTATGAGACTCTGTTAGAAACTTAATTGAAGACGTCACGATTCTTGTGCCTGGCATGCTGTGTACGCATTGTAGTGGCCTCTGAAAATACTTTTACCATAAAAAGTACTTTTATTACAATTAAGTAAAAAAAGTTCTTCAAAAAACAAAAGTGACTGCTTAATTTAAACTGTACAAACATTAAACTGTACAAACAACGAGTAAAAAGATACCGTAAAACCGTTGTTCTTTAGTTTACTCGAGTATGTTAATGTTTGTGGACTATTATTTCATTTATTTATGTTGTTGTTAATGTTGTTATTGTAGTTGTTTTTGTCATTGTCCGTGTGTTTTATAGGCTCCATCATCACTCAGCCCTTCTTTCGTTCGGGCGCTCATGATGGTCCCTCCGGGCCATCATCATTCATTCATTTTATATTCTGTATTCTGGGCTCGGTTCGTGTTTGTTTCAATTCTTTTTTTTTTGTTTATCTATTCCTTTTTTTTAACTATCTGTCCGTCTGTCTGCAGGTCTAAATGTCCATTAATTTTGACCTCGTTTAATAGTAGCGAAACGCGTTTGCAAAAAAAGAAAAAAAAAACGAAAGAGAAGAGGCAAAAAGTCATTCATGATGATAAACTCGACTCGTATTCCTTAGTGCATTCAGCCTATGAATGAGTAGCAAGGAGTATCCTTGCCGTTGGGTATGTCAACAAAAGCTAGCTTAAACAACAACCACAACAACAACAATCACAATACCAACCAGAAGCAGTAAAAAGAAGGCACAAGGACGGTACATATAAACCACGTAGATGGATCTCCCAGCAAAAAAAAAAAAAAACATTGCAGAAGAAAAAAATTAGTACTATTTTTTAACGAAATCAAACAGTATGAAAGTGTTTGTATGTATTTATCGTACATAATACATATGAGTGTGTGTAAAGCCGCTAAAATATTGCCTTTTTACAAAAAAGTAATGATCATCAACAATGTAAATATCATTTATTTATCGGAATGAAAAAATTAAAGGATTTGAAGAGTTAAGATATCGCAAATGATAAAACTCTCAGTAGTTTATCTCTCTACGATCCTTACTCTCGCTCAATTTATACTTCTGCTTCTCTTTCAATCACTTTTACGCCCTCTCAGCGTCTCTCTCTTTGTTATGGAAATCATCTGAGTTAGTTCAAGAGAGGAAGAATTTTTTAAGCTCTTTAATATTTTTCAATGAAAATACATCCCTGTAGAAAATTTAGCAGTACTAAGCAGTGAAGTAACCACTTACATCATCAAAGTTATGCTCAGCACACGCTACAAAACCTGTTTTTCAGGTAAAATAAGCTCGTTTTTTTCAAAAGTAACGCTAACGAGGTAAGAACTGTTTCGAACTAAGTATCGAAGCTGCCGTGAGTTTATATTCAGCAATGTTCGGGACTCCGAAAATTTATTGATGATGAATCATCTGTTGAATAAACTACTTGTTTTTATTTTGCTGTATTTGTATCCTTCATGAATCATTTCTAATCATTACGTAAAAATTGCTACAATAATAAAATATTAAAAGTAATTAAAAATGTTTTTTCTTTTACTGTTCAGTATGATGATTTTTCATTGCGAATATTATTTTTAAGTATCCGTGTTAAGAACGTATAATGAAGGTCATTCCAAATGTTTTATTTATAAAAGTCATGACCCGAACAGAATCCAACGCTGTTAAACTTTTAACTAAGTAGATGCTTTCATAATGAATGCTGGTGGGTGTTTCGGTGTATGCGTCGGTGCACGTATATATCGAGGACAGTCAAGAAGACGGAAACAGTTACAAGTGTCTGTGTCCAAGGTTCCAAGAGATCATTCACAGGCATTTCCTCAACACCGGCATCGCCCACAATTGAGACACGACACGGGAAGGTGTTCATGAATCAAGTGTCGATTCAGTGCAATAACAGCAAAAACAACAACAACAGGCCAGCAACAGTAAATAAACCCCTCCCAAAATCGCCAGCCTTGCGTCAGAAAAAGAAATCAATCCTACAAAACGATGCTTCAACTCGTTTTAATGATGCTTTCGTAATCAGGCCGTTACGCGAAACCAATACAAAAAAAAACGGAAATTAAATAAAATCTTTCATTTTTTTGAAAAGGGGGAAAAATACACTTCTTTTATATAAATACATACATATGTATATATGTTTTTTCTTTCAAATTTCCCCGAGTTTCAATTTGTTTGGAAATTCGAAAAGGTTTGAGAAGCCGGGAAAACGTCAAATAAAACTAACTGATTTCGTTTCAGATATTTTTCACAGCACTTGCGCTCCACTTATTTTAGGTTGCGCCACCACCCACAGAACCTTCCTTTTTCAACTTTTGCCCATGTCATTTCTTTCATCATGACAGAGAGACAGCTGTCACCAAAGACAGCTCAAGCTGTCAACAAGGTTCATCGAGTTCACACAGCAAATGATTTCCATTTCCATACCTTCAATCTTTACAAATCCTTGTGAAGTGTTTGTTTGTTTGTTTGTTTGTTTGTTTTTTGTGATGATGTGTTTTTTGGGGGTCCGTCAATGTTTAGAAAATATCCGCAACATACTTCAGGTTAATCAGAGTGCGATAAGTTGATATTTTATTCAGTTTCATTTCGCTTTCTCTTGCTTTTGAGTCGGAATGTGTTTGTATATACTCTTTGAAGGGGGACTCTTAGACACGTGAGCAACGCGTTGATTTCTTCTAAAGGAAATTATTACCGAAAAAGTTTGACAAACCGAACTTTTTGCATCCTAACAGACGATTCAACACGGGTTTAATCTGTCCCATTTTATAAGTGTTGATTCACTAATTTTATAACCTTTTGACATTTCGTTTAGAAAGGGTCATTTTTAAAAACTACAGATTTGTTGCACAGAATTTTAGCAGTTACTTTCTACAGTTGCACAAGTATGTTTTCGAAATCGAGAAAAAATTCACAAAAAGAATATGTGCCATCTTAAAAATGGATTACTAAATAATTTTTACTAACATTTAGTTAAACACCGATGAAAATTCAACTAAAATTCTCTCTAAATTTTTTAATAAGAAATTAAAAAATATTTAAAATTGTGGAAAGTATATACGTATCTACTAAATCTCTATTGATTTCTAAACTACGTATTTTATGACATTGACACTTAGAACAGAGTGTCGGTTGGCATCTTTTTTTTCTTTCTGGTTACCAGAAAACTCACTAAAATTGAGCATAAGAAAAAATGATCAGAGAAGGATAGCAAGGAGGAAAAAAGGAAGGCAAGTATATTCTTTCTTCCGCTAAAGAAACTCTTTTTTATCTTTGGCGAGCGGTTAATTGAGCAAGCTTTTCATTATCTCTGAGAGAGCATGCTTAAGCGGTGATGCCAGATAACGGTACAAAAACAAAAAAAAAATTTTTGTAAATAAATTTTAAATAAATTAAATCGGTCTTTCATGTATTGAGAGACATCTCATTCCCACATCGATATATTGAAAATATAGAGTTATCTCTGTTCCTCTCGTCTCCAATTTATGGGCAGTAGAGGCGAGATTCGAGGTCGAAACTCTCGACTCTTTTAGTCGGGACAGAACATGTTTTCTTTTATCAAGACGCCCATTTGGAAGGGTCTTAGATTTTAGAGAGATAAATCTAACCATTTAGACAAACCACTATGAAAGTGATCTAGACAAAAAAGTCGGGAAAAACATGAAGAACAGCGATTTTTATAAAATCTTGCCTTCTTATGTTACACTGTAGTCATTCTTAATGCATAGTAGCATCAATGCACAGAAAGAGATTATTTAGTTGACTATAGACAATCTACTCCATAAACTAGTGACAGATAGATGCATAATTTTATTTCTTCATGCCATGCCATGCGGGAAAAAACTAAAATTACAAAAAATTCTAATAAAAGGCTTTCTTGCATTTCTCAAGCAAAATTTCCAAAGCGAAAACGGAATCCCCCAAGCTCATCAAATTATCGGTTGAATACTTCGCCACGCAACCTTCACTTACGTACTCTCGCTCTCTGCATCGCTCTCTTGATCTGGATCTTGTTCTCCGCCGTGTTCACTGTGCCCTCTTCTTTGCAATTAATGCATAGACGAAAATCTTAGGAGAAAGAATTCTGCATGTTTCATGGTTTCGCGATAGAGGTCAACTAAGTTTGTTGATCTTGACTCTGATCGCGACAAAGGGACTAGCAGCAAGAAGTTAATTATCGTCAACCTGTCGCATTCGGTACAATGATGGCATTTTTTTAAGATACCAAAGAATTATTAATTGCCAACACTTTCAATTTGAATATTAATACAATGTATTTTGTTCGTATAAGTTGAGATATATTCGCTGTACCGCAGCGTGTTTTTTATCATTACTGCTTTTGTCCACAGCTTGTTGTTGTTGTTGTTGTCGTCGTAATTGTCTAACTCTTCACGATTCATGTTTAAATTCATTAAACAAAAAAAAAAAACAAAAAATGCAAATTTGCACGCAGCCAAAGGTTTTAATTATAGCAAAAACGTACTAGTGGGATTTTTTTGCGAAGTTCATTAAATTGAATTTTTTCAAAAACAAACAATTAGAAAATAAGGAAGCTCCACACTTTTTTAATTAATCGCCGGGAAAAATAATAGACAATGTATTACGCAAAGTTACATTCATACATATTATTCATCATTATTTTTATGTCATGGTTTTTTTGTCATTATTTTATAATGACAATTATAAGTACAATTTCCTTTTAACACAGATTGACAGATTTTTTTTTCTTCTTTTGTCAATCTGTCAAAACTAAAGTGTTTTAATTTTAGGGCAAAACTACTGCAAAAGAGAACTAAAAAGTGGTTGTTCTTAACAATTATTAAGAAATTTTTATCTCTTTTTATAAAGATTATCATTAAAGATTATTACGATTATAATAATCACATAATCAGCATTAAAATAAATAATATTTATTTAAATTTTTTCATTTTAATTCTTGTAGTACTTTTCGAAACAGATAAATTAAAATCTTTTAATCTTCAATGTATAAATTTAAAAAAAAATAATATTTTTGTCTTTTTATTAAAAAAATTCTCTTTTTGATTTATTTATAAACTCAAAAAAAAAATCGGAATGAATAATTCAGTAGTACCGCAAACTAATGTATTTTCACATTAATTTTTTACGATAAATATTCTAATTTATTGGCACAACTTTCTAAGAATGATCACCGGTTGGACCATCCAGTGAAAGAAACCAGCTCCATTTCACTCTTCGCCTCTTTCTTGCTCTTCGCGGTTTTATTTGGTGCCGTTCTCTAATTTTGTGTGGTTCTCTCGCTTGCTCTTGCTCTCTGTGTACTCGTACTCCTTTACTGCTCTGTTGAAAGTACCCACTGGTGAATTTATATCGTAATAAAACCGCCCATACTATTGCAAGCGCATGACAAGCACATTTAAATAAAAGTGTTAACTTTAAACAGACTTCGAATGCATTGTTCATTGCTAGACAAATATAATCGTTACTACGTTACGATTCAATTTACCGGGCATTTTTTATGATGTCACCAAGAATAAAAAAAAATTTAACAGATTGTGCCAAAATTAATTTCGTTTTTTTTAGACATCACTGAGAACAACAATGGCGAACAATAACAGCAACAACAACAACAATAAAACCAACTAACAATGACAAAAGCAAACCAACCATGATAATAAGACCCACGAGATAACTTTATCCAATAGAAACTAATAAAAATAAATGAAGAAAACAAAAAATAAAAGGAATTCCAAAAAATGGAGAACAAAAAGACAGAAAGTAAACGTTTTGAAAGAAACGATTCGTCGAAAAAAGGACTGCACCAACAACGACAGCAGCAGCAGCAAAATCAACAACAACAACAACAAAAACAACAACTTCTTCTGGCTGGTTTGTGTTAATAAAACAAAAGCACAAAAGGAATTTATTTTAAGAAAATTTTTCAACAAATTTTACCTTTTGTAAAAGCTAATAATAAACATAAAATAATGAAATATTTTATTTTAAAATAATTTTTTCATTCTTCCCCTCTGAGAATTAACAACGAGAGTACTTCGACGCTAATGTAAACTCATACGAAGTCTGGTCAGCTACAGTTTTATTGCACTTCGAAAACGTTCAAAATATTTCTTATCAATTGACTTGAATTATTTACAATATTAATCAATTATATTGATATTTCATTTCAAATGACGGAGAATTTCAGACGAATTAAAATTTGAAAAAATAATTAATGAGTTCTTTTGAAATTTAATAACATACAGTTGATAAAGACTTGTTCTTTATCTTTTCGGTTTGCTGATTTTTACCCCTTTCTTTTCCGCATTTTTACCACAGTTCCTGTCTTTTTATTTTGTTTCGAATTGTTTTTCTTGTGAATTATTTTTTCTGAAGAATGACAAATTTTCTTAATATTTAAGAAACACAAAAAAAGAAAATTATTAAAAATTATGATTGCGATTGAAGTGTGAAATTTTGCGTTTGCTTACTTTTGTTCTGCTAATTTTTTTCGCTTTTTTTATGAATGCAGTGATTAACAATTCATTTTTCGCATGCTTTTTTGTTCAAAGTCTACGAAATGTGTGAAAAGAACATATTCCGAAAAAAATTAACAAGTTAGAATAAGCAGCTTTCTGTGATTTGTATTTTGAATAATTGCGAGAATCAAAAAAAGGAATGATAGATAGAAGATATGTAGATTCATACGAACCGTCGCAAAAGGTAACAACAAGCCTTCTCCAAGGCATAACAAGTCAAAAGCATGCAACTCAATGCGGCCTTCCCTTTCAAGAGTAATTTAGGAATATTTTCAATAACTTCTTCTTGAGAAAATAGTTCCACTGTTCGTCGAACCTTGGACTTTTTGTCGAATGTTGCAAAGCGGCTGTCAAAAAATTGTTTAAATTTCAAGAATTAAGTTGTCAGACGCCGCCAAGGTACACAGAAGCTTTATCTTAATTGAATAATTGTTTCTTCTACTCTTATCACAAACAGTTTAATGCTTGTATAAGAAAAGAAAACAAATGATAACAAGAGTTAAGGTCAGGATATAAACTAAAAACTAATTCTCTCTGATTCCAAAAGAAGCAGAGAGAGGAAGCGAGGAAGAGAGAGAGAGAGAGTTAGTAAAACACAGAGAGACAGACTCTTCTAGGGTTGCCAGATAATTATTTGGATGTTGTTGAGTTTGATGTTACTATTGGACGATCGCAGAGTAGAACAAAAGACGATATCTATTAATTTATAAACTGCAAGAATATCACACGAACATTTCCAAGAACCAGAAAGACTCGCTCGAAATGCCGACGGCCCTTTAAATCGATTAGAAAACTTTGAGGGGCGTAGAGTGTAGTGCAATTGGAAACGTCTAGCACATGACAACGTTTCCAATAAAAGTATAACAACATAAAAAGTAGGTTAAAAAAATAATAAACTTCTTATTTGAGAAGTTGAAAATTTTTGTGAGCGATTTGGTTTCTTGTGTTGGTGGCAGCCCTACCGCTAAGTCTTAACCATGAGCATGAAAGCGCTAACAGCGCTACTATTCCGTCAAACAAAGTCAACTGCCTCGATTTTAATTGCTTCAAAAGAGATCGGCCTTCAGTCGTCGAGAGACAGCGATCGTGAACAGAGAGAAAGCGGGCGATATTTTTTTTAAATGTAACACAAATAGACGACCAACGGTGCGATCTTTTTTAATAATTATAAAACAAAAAAAACACACACACATATGTATATACAAAAAAAAAACAAAAAAAAACCACATGCACATATACATATACAAAAAAACAAAAACAGTGATAAAAAATTTTACAAAAAATAAAGTAATTTGGACTCAAAGTGATCGATAAAGATATACTATGTGTACTTAACGATATATTTACGATATTTCAAAACAAATTGAAACAAAGCAGTTCTAAAAGGAAGAAAGAAAGTAATGATTCTCTCTCTCTCCTCTTCTCTCTCTCTCTCTCTCTCTCTTTATCTAAACAATTTATATATTTTGCGTAAAACATATAGAATATTTTGAGTACGAAAAGAGTGTTTGTGTGCCGAAACAAAAATGTTAAAAAACGCTAGAAATAATATGAAATATTCTCGTCTCTCTAACGACACGAATGCAACAACAACACTAGTAACGGAAGCGACCACGAAAACAAATACAGCTGATGATGGCGCCGCTGCTCAGAACAATTCCATAATGATGTTTGATGAGCATGATGAATATAGTATTATCAACATGAATGGCAGCAGCAGTAACAGAAGCAGTAACAACAGCAACAGCAGCAGAGACAGCAGCACTGATCGCAACGCCAACAACAATACAATTAAACTGAGTAACAATTACACAAAAAACAATAAACACATAAACAATAGAGACGTTGACCATCTTTTGATGGTCGCTGATAGAGTAAAGGGAGACGATAATGATGAGATTCGTCTCAGCAGCAGCAGCAAGAACTATTATCACCAACGAACTGCATTGAGTGAATACGAAAATAATAAGAAAAGGAAGCACAACCGAAGTGCGAGCAGTGAGAACAACGACGACAACGACAACGATAACGACAACAGCAACAGTCGCAGCAACATCACGAGCGCTAACAGTGAAAGTCATCAGTTTTTATTGGATCATGAGCAAACAATGGAAGTGCCATTGCTCGATAACAACAACTACAACAATGCAAGTATCGCAGAACTGTTCCGATGCTGTGACGTCGCTGTGACGAAGCGACGGGGTGTATGTGTGTGTATGTGCGTGTTTATACCGATGTGCATGCAAAGTGATACAGTGCAAACATTGACGAATGTTGTTGTTGATAGCTATTTATTTATTTGTTCTTTTCCGGCTGAGAAGAACAAAAAAAAAAAAATTTCAATTCAAAATAAATTTAAGTAAATAAAATTAAATAATTTTTTTAAAATCTGGATTATTTATCTTAATCCAATATTTTAAATATCTTAATCCAATCAGAAGTTACCGATTTTTTACCGTCGGTTAAATCAAAAACCGCTATTTTCAAACACAGCCCAGCGTCGTCGCTTTCTAAGAGAAATTTTAAATAAATTTTAAATTACTAAATTTAAAAAAAAATCAATAAAATAATTATATCGTACGTACCCAAGGATTCTGAGCAATTTCTTATCATGAATTCCGAATTTAATCGAATTTAAGAAATTTAATCATTTTACAAAAATTTTCTTTTGAAATTATTAATTATTGGCATTCCCTTTAAATACAAATTAGTTAAATTCAACAAAAAAGTAATAAGAATAAGTAATAAATAATTAACTAATTAAAAGAAATTGTAACAAAATTTGCACAGAAGCATTTCATTATTTAGATTTCAAACACATTCTTATAAACGAAACGAAAGCACAATAATTGAAGCATATTTTATTAAATTTAAATAATAAAACATATTTTCAAATTCTAAAATATTAAAAGAGCCGGCGGCCTAGTGAGAAAATATTAAACGAAATTCACAAATTTTCAAAATTTGTGTCGCATAGACATAAGAAACATAAATGAAACACGCATGACATTTCATCATCGTGCATGAATAGTCGATCGTCGATTTTAAACGAATGACCACGAATCGCACGAAATGACCATCGATGACGAAAAAAGGCAGAGCGATGAATGAATT
The DNA here is from genome assembly GCA_949752815.1 of Conops quadrifasciatus. Classification (NCBI taxonomy): domain Eukaryota; kingdom Metazoa; phylum Arthropoda; class Insecta; order Diptera; family Conopidae; genus Conops; species Conops quadrifasciatus. Next base: position 6,800,483 of record OX457077.1, read on the forward strand.
GCCGTCGAGGACACAAAAATAAAAATTCATTTGAAAAAAAAAATCCAAAAATTAGATATTTTTTAAAAAAGGTATAAAATCTAACAAACCAAGAAAAGAGCTTCGCAAATTAAGTAAAATCGTAGTCTTCCAAAAACCACGTGCCTAACTTTTCGTCAACGATTCATAAACGATTTGTCTTTAATCAAATTTTTAGACTGCAGGGCACCAGCAGCAGCAGTATTTTAATGTTGCTACGCGTATGTAAACGCGTATGTATGTATCTATCTGTAAATATTTAAAATTTTGGATTTATTTAAAATTTTGATCAAATAATTTCGGAAAATTCCGGAAAATTCGACATGCAAACACAAGCACAATAACAACACATAGAACAAACACAATGCAAACAATAATCGCCGCATTTACAGAGTCGCCCCAACAACAACAACAACAGCAGCAGCAGCAACCAAAAATTATAGCCAGCTCTTCAGTGGCGTTGTTTTTTTTTTTTGTTGCTCAATTCTTTGGCAAAGAAATCATCATCGCAAATACTTCCAATTCCAAAAATTGCGTAAATCATTCTGCATTGAAAAATATGTACATACTTGTGCTGCTGTTAACTTGTTGGTGGTTTGTTGTTGTTGTTGTTGCTTGGGTGTAAAAAAAATTCTAACATAATTTTATAATTTATCTAATTTTCTTGTATTAAGTCTTTTTTTTAACATTCTTTTACAGAATGAGGATTACGACGATGTACAGTGGCAGCAACGGCAACGGCACCACCAGCAGCAACAGCAGCCTCACATCTGTCGCTGTCAGCAGCCAGGATTCGGCGTCAATCTGATGGATAAATCCGCCCAAGAGGCAAAATTTAAAATCATACTGGCAATTTCATTATGTATCGTTTTTATGGTAAGCTTTTACAAATCAACAACAACAACAACAATATTGTCTAAACGAATGTATTGGCCTAGAACAACACAAATTTACAAAAACCTCTTTAAAACATTTAGTATTATAATCGCGTTTGGATTCGCGATGAGAATCGCTTAGAATTTGCATACAACCGCTTATCATTTAAAATCTCGCTTAATCGATCTCTCGTTCTGCAGATAATCGAATTTCTCGGCGGCTATTTTGCCGGCAGTTTAGCGATTGTAACGGATGCCGCCCATTTGGCTTCGGATTGTATTAGTTTCGTCATTGGTTTGGTCTCAATCTGGTTGGGCGGTAGACCGCCGGATCGAAAGATGTCTTTCGGTTATAAACGTATGGGTAAGTTATTGAAGCGAATATTTTTGAGAATGCTTGCGATAATTTTCACCGGCATAAAAAAAGAAAACTCAGTCATAATCCGATCGGTCATATCAGTCATATTTACACACAAAATCTTATACATAGAAAAGACACAAGGATTTGTTAAAATAAGGGGAGACAGTCAAAATCCCGAATTACAAAATCCCGAAACGACAAAATCCCGAAAAATTTTAAAATCCCGAAACGACAAAATCCCGATGCGACAAAATCCCGAAACGACAAAATCCCGAAAAATTTTAATACCGAAATGAGAAATCCCGAAAATCACGAAATAAAATTTGAAATTAATGAAAAAATGACATTTAAGTCACAATTTTTTCCGAAGCGTAGTACGCGCCTACTTGCCTTTTTTTACAATGGCAGAAAAGCAAAGTTGTAATATCGAGAGAATTTTGTTGTCTGAAGGTTATAATCTACAATATGCAAAAAACTTCACATGACCGTGAGGATTCTGCTGATTGAGGGTTATGATCTCTGCCGCGGCCGAAGGCCGCCAATACGCAGAAAAACTTGTATGCAAAAAACTTCACATGACCGTGAGGATTCTGATAATTGAAGGTTATGATCTCTGCCGCGGCCGAAGGCCGCCAATACGCGAAAAAACCTGAATGCAAGAAACATCACAAGACCGTGAGGATTTTGCTGATTGAGGGTTATGATCCCTGCCGCGGCCGAAGGCCGCCAATACGCAGAAAAACTTGTATGCAAAAAACTTCACATGACCGTGAGGATTCTGCTGATTGAAGGTTATGATCCCTGCCGCGGCCGAAGGCCGCCAATACGCGAAAAAACCTGTATGCAAAAAACTTCACATGACCGTGAGGATTCTGCTGATTGAGGATTATGATCCCTGCCGCAGCCGAAGGCTGCCAATACGCGAAAAAACCTGTATGCAAAAAACCTCACATTATCGAGAGGTCTCTGCTAAAATTTTTTTAATAATGTTTTTTTTAATTTTTGAATAATAATTTTAGAGAAGTAAAATAAGAGTAATTTTTTATTATTTTCTTGGAATTGTTTGCTAGTGGTTTTAATATGTTCAAGAAGATGGAGAATACCGAAAAACTAGTTTTGGAATTTCGGGATTTTGTTATTTCGGGATTTTGTCGTTTCGGGATTTTGTCATTTCGGGATTTTGTCGTTCGGGATTTTGTCGTTCGGGATTTTGTCGTTCGGGATTTTGTCTTTCGGGATTTCGTTACCAACCCAAAATAAGAGTGTTACTAAAGGGTGTTTTTTTTTAGCTTAGATAGAACTTTCGATAGGGACAACTGTCAATACAAGCTGTCCTTCTGACTGCTCTTGTTGTTATTTTTGTTGAGTATAGTCTGGCAAATCATCATGAATAGACTCACGCTTGAACAACGCTACCAAATTATAGCTAGCTACCAAATTTATCCAACGAAACAGACCAATTGTTATATCGCTATAACAAATTGTGTTTAGCATTAAGGCTCATTTTTGGCTTAACGGGTTTGTTAATAAGCAAAATTGCCGCATATGGAGTGCGACGAATCCACAAAAGACTCTAAAGACTCCATTGCATCCAGAAAAATGCACTGTTTGGTGCAGTTTACATGCTGGTGGCATCATTGGACCAGATGCCATTTGCCCGGTGGCCATATGCCCGCAATAATTTTCAAATGTTAATGCCATGTGTTGATCTTTCGAGTGAATAAAACAATTTTATTAAAATTAAATTTTTTGTTTTATGTTTTAACATTTGAAGTTCTATCGGGCTTAAAAAAACACCCTTTACTTCTTGCGAAACTTCACTGAAGTCAGACACCGATTGTTGTTCCAACAATGTAGTCCTATTATTATTATAACAAATGATAACAATTATCCGTTATTGTTATCATTATGATAACAATTCTACCCGTTTTTTTTTGTTATTATTGTATTACAATGTAATACGAAAGAAATTCCAGTCGTATTAAAGCGTTCGTATAGAAGTTTATCGATTGAACATAGTTATTTCGAAAGAAATTCTTATCGATAAACGATAAGAAAACACTCGATTGACACTCAAAAATGTACCTACTTTTTAAGAAAATAAATAATCGCAATTAAGCAAAGCCAATGTTTTAGCGCTATTAAAGAAAATTATAAATTTTCTGTTAATTTATAATGACTCCGCTTGCTGAAAGACTCTATGGAGTCTATTCTAAATATTGTGATGGAATTTATGAAGTTTGGTTTTCTATAAAATTTATAACACAATTTAGAAAATTTATAAATGGTAAATTTTTTTATAATAAATTTAAGTTTAAGTTTCTTGCTGTATATTGTACACTTATGTGTACAAATCGTAGTTATCTCCTTCATACATTTTTTACTTTAAAAGGAGACCAGCTCGAGATTCCTTTTGCGCAACAAAATTACTTACGAAATGCATACGGAAAGTCGTGTCTAAACTGTTACTGTCTTCACCTGAATTGATAAAGGATAAAATTATGGGTTAAATAATAGTTGTATTCTTGATGATACTGGCATAAACCCATACTGACTACTGTCTTATTTTCAATGGAGCTACCGCAGAAGTTGTTCGTTTGTACATTCCGGAAGTCATCTGCTGTTACTGGGTCGACGATACTCCGAGGAGGAATACTCGGATATTCCGGAGGAATACTAATACACTTTTTGTGTAAATAAAATTTTCCCCTTAAAAATATATACATATAAATATTTTAATTTCTTTTTATCCTTATCATCTCTTATATATTTATCTATATATATATATCTTTATCTGGGTTTTATAAGAGCTTTTGACACAAAGTAGTGTTTTTTAAAAATTTATATAAGTCTTATAACGTAAAATCTACTTGAATTATAACTAAACTGTTTTTTTTTTAATAAAAAAATTGAAAACATTTTAACCCACCTCTTAAAAAACCCTGATAAAGATAAAGATAAGAGCTCATGAAGACAAAAGAAGATTAAAATAGATACATAATCATGGGTTCTAATTTGAAAGAACTTCACAGAACATTCTGTTTGTAAATATTTAAAAAAGTCTTTCTGGGGGAGGGGGGAAGCTATATATATACTGATTCCGCTATAAAAACCGCATCCGCTGTTGCAAAAGCCTCCAATTCTCGAAAGTTGTCAACATGGCGAAGTTCTCTGCCATCCTCTTTGGTGTGCTGATCTCTCAGTTAACATCGCGTGGCATAATCGCAGACACTGAAGAAACTAAAGGATTAAATCACTTGCGTTGCGGTAATCGTACGTCACTAAAGAATTCAATCATAATCGAACGTAATCAAACCGATGCGAAATCGGGAACTAACTGCGTCTATCATATCGACTCCTACAGTCCTGATGTTCGCCAATTGTTCATTCAATTCCGATTCAATCTAACGCCACCGGCCATACCGTCAGACTCTAGTTATTTTGTGTCCGAATGCAAAAGTGATTACTTAGAGATTGGAGGTAACCGATACTGCGGTTCCGAAGACTTTCAACACATATACGTGCCATTCGATCATTCCGCTGGTGTTACTAGCATTGAAATACGTTTTGTTCTGGCACCATGCCTCCCTGGTGCCGTCCTTGTTAGTGAACCATATTTGGTAGTGATTATCGAACAGCTAGAGGCCAGTCGGGGCCTTTGTTCTGAAGAGACAAATCTATGCCCGGGTAGTAATACGCGCCCGGCACCGCCTGGTTGCCTGCAGTACTTCCCAAAGGAAGAGGATGCCATTACATCCTTTAATTATCGAGACGGTCTGGGTTTATACCCCGCCGGCTTGAATTACACCATCTGCATTCGACACCCGCCCGGTGCATGGACCTTGAGGTGAGTTGGTCCATTTAATATCCAATTTTCGTCGTACCATTGCGTTTCTTTCTAAACATGCAGACTGGCATTTTTGGACTTTAATCTTCGTGGTTACGTAAATAACACTGAGAGCGTGCTTGAAGTGGCTCACGCTGATTACCTGAGTATTCCTCGGAGTATCGTCGACCCTGTAAGAGCAGCTGACTTCTGGAATGTACAAACGAACAGCTTCTACGGTAGCTCCATTCAAAATAAAACAGTAATCAGTAAGGATTTATGCCAATATCATAAAAAATGCAAGTATTATTTAACCTATAATTTTTTTTCTTTATCAATTCACTCGAAGGCAGTAGCATTTTAGACGACACGACTTTCCGTATGCATTTCGTAAGCAATTTTGCTGCGCAAAACGAATCTCGAGCTGGTTTCCTCTTGAAGTATAAAGTGTTATATGAAAAAGATGTCAACGACATTTATACAAAAGTATAATTATATACAGCAGCAAACAATTAAAAAGTATCATAAATAAATGTACTATTTGGATTTTAATATTGTTTTAAATCTATATGTTACCATAACATTTGTAAGAGAAGACTTCTGGAGTAACGTGACTCCTGTTATCTCGTCGTTCCGAAAGAGAAGGCAGGCTCAGGTCTGAAAGAACGACCATACACAAACCAGAACCATTTAGTATTGCCTTTACTTTATCCCGTGATGTGTGATGTGGTATCCTTTACATGGGAACCTTTTGATGGCAAACGGTAAACACTAATTTTTTTTAGAGATTACGATACAGATAAGCTATAAATGAGGTCGGTTGACAACAATGGTAGGTACACCGTGGGAAAAAACGTAGTAAAATCAAATAATATTACTTTTAATTAAATATTTTTCACTATGATTTTCAAGTAAGAGCGAAAATATTAAAAGCAAACATGAAACAACCAAAAATATGAAACCAGAAAACGGATATTTAAATGAAATTATTTGTCATTAAAATGAATTTTGTGAGTTTTTGATTTTAATATAATAAATATTTAAATTGTGTATAGAATTATTTGTTCTTAATCAGTGTAGTATTAAAAGTAATAAACACGTTGTATGTTTTAAATATTTTCGATAAATAAAGATGTTTTTGAAAATATTTCTAGTCACTTCCTGAACCTAAGATTTTTGCGCTTAAAATGAATATGTTTTATCTTAAATTTAAATACCTACTTCTGCATATGGCAATTATTATAATCAAATACAAAATATTAAATTGTTTTACTTCTAATTTTTTTTTTATGTATATTTGCTTGCAGAAATGTGCAGAGAAGATAATTCTAGGCATATTTCGTTGCTTTTGTTGCATATTTTCTGTTTTCTGACATATTTCAAAACTTGCGCAATGGTAGAATGTAAGGAGCACTGCAGTGAAGCGAATTTTTTCTACATACGGGGGGAGAGGGGGCATTTGATGCAGACATTTTTCTTTTTTTGATAACGTTTCACAGCACATGATTTAAGAGCATATGATTTAAAAGCACATGACCACATACATTTAAAACTTTTTGAAATTTTTTCTTGCATGCTTATTTTGCAATTATTTGTCTCTTTATCTATATTGCATATTTTACTATTCTAACTGCTTGAAATGATATTTACCGTGTATTTAGTATTATCTTCTCTGATGATGCGGTATCTTATAGTCGTTATCTGCCAAAGAACTTAAAACTTAGCACATTTATAAGATATACTGCTCTTAATTTTCTTACTTAGTGATTTCTTTTGAGAAATCCTTCCTATCATTTGAGTTTCTTTTATGAAACATTTTTTAAATATTTTTTAAATTTTTTAAATAAATATATGTATTATATATTATTTAAAATAAGCGCGTGTAAACTAAAGAACTTTAAAATACTTAATTTATCTTCGTTTTTTGTTTTAATAAATTGAAGAATTTATTTTAAAAGACAATATCTCTTCACGTGAGAGCCGGCAGAAAAAAAACCGAAGCATCAGTTTATACAAAATGCAATCCAATTAAATGTACCATGCAGATGCAGCAACAACAACAACAACAACAACAGCAACAACAACAATAAACTTGAATCCAATTGTAATCAACGGAAAGAAACTCTTGGTTAAAAATCTGCAAAATTTAACCGAAGGCAATCGACAGTCCGAATGGAAGCTGAACGAGGGGGAGGGGGGGGGTGGGTGGGGGTGATGGTTGTGACAGAAGGTTTAAGGTGTGAGGATAAGTTAGCAGACATTTTACATGTCAACAACATTTTTTAAGTAAACACAACATTACATTGTGCCTTTTATGTTAACTTTTGTTTTTCTTTATTGCAAAGCTCTTTTGCAAACTTTTTTTTTGGTTTCTCTACGGTTTCGTGAAAATTTTTATTTTTTTATTTTTTATATTTTTTTAATTTTAAACATTTTATTCAATTTTCTTTTGCATAAAATATTGTATTAACTGGAAAAACAAAAAACACCGTGTTCTCATCATCCATCATCATCGTTTTCAACACCGCCCATAATCCTCAAATCAAATAAATAATTCCTAAAAACCGTTATGACCGCAGAGGTTATGGGTGCTATTATTTCGATTTGGAGCATTTGGATTTTGACCGCAACTCTCGTCGCGGCCGCTCTACAACGTCTCTATTCGAACGATTATGATCTCGATGCAAAAACGATGCTGATTATTTCGGGCGTTGGTATCATCATCAATATTATGTGAGTAAGACAATAGTTTTTTCAATACTTGTTATTGTTTTTTTTTTTGTGTAATGAAAAATTTGTGAAATGAATTTTCATTTCTGGTCATTGCGATGCAACCAGATTCTTTGCTGCAGTTGCCTTGACACGAAAATTAACCTTTCATAGCGTCATCACGCTTCGTTCAAGACGCACACAAGCATCATCTCACGTTCTCATGCTCCGACACGTTACGACTCATACATGCTGTCTTCGTAACATAACGTTACAACACCAAAAACATCATTCATACAGACTCATACTCATTTGACAGGTGACAGGTGACAGTGGAAAGCTTAAAAAGACGCATGCCTTTAATTTCAGATTTTTTCCAATCGCATTTTTTTATTGAAATAACCTAAAGAAGAGCACTTCCTCTCTCTCTCTCTCTCTACTTGTTCCGCTTGATCCTTTGCAGCATGGCCCACATTTTACACGGCTCATCAATACTGCCAGGTATGGCAGATCACGGCCACACCCACTCTCAACCCAACCATAAAGATATACATAAAAATGCGGTCAGTCTAAAGCAACAGCACACCGAAGGGTAAGTTTATTCGGATAAAAAATTAATATCGGAAATTAATTTTTTAAATCTTTCGATTTAATTTTGAAAGTATGTACTCGTACCTATTTTAAAATATTTCTCTCATATTTAACTATTTTTTTTTTGATCTATTGCAGACCTCATGAAAGAAATCTAAATCTACGCGCCGCCACGATACACGTCATTGGCGATTTAGTTCAGAGTATCGGAATATTTTTGGCGGCAATCTTTATACACTTCATTGTAAGTTCGTAAGAAGAAGAAGAAGAAGAAGGAACCTGCACAAATCATCTCTCATATATTTCTTCCAGCCGTCTGCTAAATTCATGGATCCTGTGTGTACCATTCTATTTTCTATCATAGTTCTGCTCACAACTGTCGGTCTTTTCAAGGAATCGATATGCATTCTTGTGGATGCTGTACCCAAAGAAGTCTCAATAGCTGAGCTGAGTATGGATCTGACTGAGATTGATGGAGTGAGGTGAGCGTAATGTTTTTATTTAAGGCTTGACAACAGAACTCTCGTTGACCTTGCTTTCTTTCTTACAGGTCGGTACATCATCTAAATGTCTGGAAACATACCACCAACTATAATGTAATGATGGTGCATTTGGTTGTAGGTATGTATGTAGGTTACGAGTACTTCTCTTTCCTTGTGGATTGTTTTTTTTTTTTATTATTTTATCTATTTTTTCATTCTCAATCTGATTTTATATACTTATGTACCTTATTTTGAATCTATTTGAGACCTATTTTTGACCGCCTTGAGATCTAATTGTGAGCCATTTGCGGTATATAGTAGCCTTCATCTACTTAAAAGCTACACCGAGGGAAAAAACATAGTAAAATCAGATAATATTACTTTGAATTAAATATTTTTCACTATGATTTTCAAGTAAAAGCGAAAATATTAAAAACAAACATGAAACAACCTAAAATATGAAACCAGAAAACGGATATTTAAATTAAATAATTTGTCATTAAAATGAATTTTGTGAGTTTTTGGTTTTAATATAATAAATATTTAAATTGAATATAGAATTATTTGCTTTTAAATCAATGTAGTATTAAAAGTAATAAACACGGTGTTTGTTTTAAATATTTTCCATAAATAAAGACGTTTTTGAAAATATTTCTAGACACTTTCTAAACCTAATATTTTTGCGCTTAAAATGAATATGTTTTATCTTAGATTTAAATACATACTTTTGAATATGGCAATTATTTTAATCAAATACGAAGTATTCAATTGTTTTTCTTCTCATTTTTCTCGGTGTATGATCTAATTTATATAACCTTTGTAATCCATTTGGCATTGCATTATTTTTGATCTACTAAAAATCGACCGTTTATCTACTTGAGATCGTTTTCTATTCTCCTCTCGATTAATCCAATTCTAACTGTTTATTATGGTTTTTTTAAAACAAACTAGATCAACCAGATCGTCTCTCTTTTCTAACCTATTTTCGATCTCCAACGATCTTTCTTTAATTTTCTATTTTGTTCTATATACGATAATATCAAATCGAAAAATAATCATTGGTAAAATCTCTCTAAACCTTTTCATTTTTAGATTTGGCCTCTGATAGCGATATTATTTTGGAAAAAGCAACAGCAATGGCCGGCAGTCATAATTACAACATAAAACATTCAACGATACAAATAGAGCGCACTTCATAACTCAAGAACTAAGAACAAAGAACATCAAATGTTACAAGTATAACGTATTTGTACGAGTATTTATACAAGCCCATACATACATATATCGTATATCGTATTGGTATAGTCTAGGAAAATAGTGGCCAAGAGAGATTTCGACATCAAAAAACAGACAACGACAGCAATAAAATAACCAAAGACTTTTATGGTGCTTTAAAACGTTTATGAATAAATGATGTTATAAATAGTTCCCGATTTTCGTTTTATAATTTCGAAAGTGAATAATAATAAAACTATGTATTTATTTTTTATATTAAAAAAAATTTACTCCAGAAATATAAAAATATATAATTATGAATTAGTTTAAAAAATTCAAATAAGTAGCTTTAAGAATTTATTATATAAAAAGTATGAAATCAAAGTAAAAATTTCTTGCATAATAAATGTACCTATTCAAGGTATTGATTTTTTAATCAAGAACTCTTTATTAATGCTTTAAAATAAAAAATCGAGAATTTTGTCATATTCTTTTGCTATTATATGTTGTATAAAAACGACCTCTGTTGTAGATATTTGAAGACTACGTCGTTTAGTTGCATTTTCTGTGTGGAAACAACAACTATGACTTCCTAATAGAGGTTAGAAGTGTGTTAGAAGGACCACCGCTTGATTGAAGCGATGCAACAAGACGACGGATGTCTCCGTTAAGACTACTTCTTCTCTAATATTCTGATATTCTGTTTATTACAAAAATTTTACAATATTTTTAGTGGAAAAAAAAATTAAAAAAATAAGATTTAATTGCCTTTTTTCTCTCGAATCTCAAGCGTTTTTTTCTCTCTGATTACTACGAATATTATCCGATTTTTGTTCTATGATATGAAAACTTCAGACCGTGTTTACTTCCTTGAGACTTTTTTCCAGCAGCAGAAGGATAGAATCATTGGAAAGGAGAGCAAGAGTTCTGTACTTTTGATTTGTTTTTTATTTTCTTTGTGTCATGCAATGTGCAAAATGAGAGAAAAAAAAATAACATCCAGAAATTATGAATGGATTAATTAATTGTTACGAGTACGAGAATATTACGAGAATATAATTTTCACTCACTTGAGTTGCGTGCGAAGCGAAGGACTACAGGAAGGACTATGCTGAATGCATGTATGACATACGCCCAGACCATACAAATGCACATACGTACGAGTGCATGCACGTATGCGTAGCAAATAAATTGTAAATTGCTTGTATTTGTGAGTTACTCGAAACCGCAGCTCTTGAAATTATACGAAATCCAAAATGTGTGTTTCCGGAGAGAGGTCAAAGTGCGTGGAATGTGTGCGTACTCGTATGAGCGTGTGTGTTTGTATGCGCAGAAGTATTTGTGTGTGTGTGTGTTTGTGGGAGTATGTATTTACATATGTATGTGCGTGGATAAGCTGCCTATGGGCGCGTGAATGCTGCTCAACTAAAGGATGTGTTTCATTTAATGTGAAAATGTTGTTACATTTGTTCACTGAAGGATGTGAGGAAAAACGGGGCAACAACAACAACAACAACAACAACAATTACTACAATCGCAACAACAGCAAGAGCAACAGTAACAGCACAACGGATGAAGTTTAAAAGCAATAAAAACGCAACAGCTAAAGTTAAAAATAATTACAATTAAAATGGCAACAACCCAAACAGCAACAGCAACAACAACAACCCAAACAGCAACAACAACAACAACAACAGCAACAAGAACAACAACAACAACGACGACGACGACGACAACGACATGCTATAATAGCATACAAGAAGCCTTCCGGCCGAGCTTATGAAACAGTGAGAAGAAATATAAGAAACTGGAGAGAGAGTGAGAGAGAGAGAGGGAGCGTGTATGTGTGCATCATTCTGGGCAGTTTACAAAAGACCCTGTAGGAAATGGCGACACCGCCTTCATCTATTTATTCCAAAAAAAAAACCTTAATGAAAAGCGGTTTACACGAAATTCTAATGATTTCCATTATCCTCTAACAATTTTGGTTTGGAGTCTTTTTCGTTCTGTATATGTACATATATACGAGGTCTGTTCAAAAAGTATCGCGAATTTTGAATTCTCGCGGGTTACGTATATTCGATTTTCAATTTTGGCATTATGTGGCGTTATGTTGGTACTCATGTCACTCACTTATTTTGACAAGTTCGGCCACTTTGAGTGTTCAGTTAATTTTTGACAGCTATTTTGCTTGAACGCGTTTTGGCTCGTCTTCGATTTTTGCCAATCAAGCCGATTGGGATGATTTTAAAATGAAGCAACAAAGGTGCTTTTTCTTCTCTTAAATTAAGAAACCGAAATTATTTTCCCAATAATTTTGACCAGTCAGACCACTACATTTCTATCGTACCTTTTACAATAACTACAACAATGCTATCAATTTATTGATCTAATCATATTGATCATTAGTAAATACTCGTATATCTTCTCATATCATTAGAAAGCTGATGCTGTAGCTTCTTCCGCAAGTAAGCGATTTCTTAAACTACATTAAAAAAGATAACCTTGATTTATTTTCCTACTGGCGTGGTTTCTGTTCGGTAAACAGAACCGTGTGTGACCGTGTTTGTGTGTGAGTATATGCGCGTATTAAATTGAAATTAATTATAATGAAGGCAGAAAGAAAGAAAATTAAAACTAGCTGTCATTTTTAAAATTCACTCAAGCGAAAATCTCTCACGGCACGGCACGTGGCCGGCAACGCTGTGGCTGCGGGCCGCCTGGTTGACTTTCAAAGGATCTGTTCTCCTTCTTCCGTAAAATTTTTTTTTCTTGAGAAATTTTTTTCGGATTTCGTTTTTTTTTTTACTCTCATCTCATTTTTGCCTTCATTGCAAACTCTTATTCAGTCGATTATTAATTAAATTGCGGGCGTAATAAAAAGGGCGGCTTCTTATTTAATTTATATTTCAATTTGATTATTATTATCTTTTTGTGGGCGATTGCAATTTTGGAATTGTTATTGTTGGTCTTCTTAATAATAACTTGATGTTGTTAATAACAACATTATTGTTCATCGTGTTAACAATAACATAATAGTTATTATTAATACTGCTGTTACTTTAAAACTAAAAGATTTCAATAGAATTCACGACCAGAAATAATATGAGCATTGTTCTTACCTGAGTACCTGCTTCCTCTCATTTTCAGCTGTTGTTGTTTCTGCTGCAAATGATGTTATATTTTAGAGTGTTCTAGTATAGTTTAGTTGACGTTTTCGACCTATCCCGTTAATGCAGTATTTTCGCTGAATTTTAATAACAATTGCGCCGCCATTTGCAACATTATTCGCCACACAAAAACTATAAGAAAAGGAATATTTTTATGACTGAAAGGACACGCCCCTGCCGCTTTTTTTCAGTTATCTTCTTCATCATTAAGCCGTGACATTCGTTACGACTTGTATGTTATGACTTTGTAACGTCAAAGAAGCCAATAAAAGAGTTTGTGACCAAAGCAATGAAAAAGAACGTCATCAACAAATTGTTTATATTCAAATAAAGCCATTTCTGAAAGTTAAAATGCTATGAAAGCAATACTATGAAAGAAATTTTATACCATTTAGAAAAAAAGTTATTAATTTCAACAATTTTTATTACAAGTTTAAAATTTAAGACACAAATTAAGCGGAAAATTTCAAGAATACTCTCAAATAAATGAAGAAAAAAATTAATATATAAAATTCTATGAAAAATTAAAAATGAATAAAAATTACAAATTGTTTCTTACCAATGGAAAATTAATTATAAACATATAAATTCCTTTTTTGCAATTTTATAGCAACCTTTAAAATTAATTGAAAAATTTTCAATTCAAAAACTTTGCAAGCTTCTTCAAAGCGTAACGAATTCAACGAATTTGTGTTGCACAATATTATTTAATACAATACATTCGACAGGTTCTAGAATTGATTTGAGGCAAATTAGAAATTAGAAACTTCCAAATTTAACATAAATCAACTGTCAAATAGTCTTTTGCTGGGAAAAAAAATTCCAAATTTTTTAAAAAAACTTCCTTTAGTTACGATTCACAAAGTACTTTGTGAAATAAGAGAGACGTAGTATTATTTTAAGGGATATCTCGAAAACTTGTTTATTTGATTTTTTTATTTATTTTTATACAAAACATAAGAAACATATTGTTTTTTAAGCAATTTATTTCAAGTATTTTGCAAAGTTACAGAATAAGTTTCTTAATTTATAACATCTTAAAAATAATTCAGTTTAAGTTAAGCATTAATTTTCGTAGAATATTATGGAGCAAAGTTAATCGAGGCTAAAGAAAACGGTCAAGAAATTAGTTTTATATAAAAATATTAAATAATAAAGAGAACTTTTTTTTAATATGAAACCAAAAATGTTAAAAATTAAAAATTAAGAAAATTAAAAAAGCACTTTGGTCAAATCTTTGTGATGTTAATTCAAAAAGCTAGCCTTTTTTCACTGCTCGGTCTTATTCTTATTGTAGTTCAAAACGACTATACGCCTCAAAAGTCGTTAAGAGCAGAAACACAAAGGGTGTAATAACTTCTAAACCTAAAACTTTATTACTGTTTTATAATTTTTTTTTTTTAGAATAATCTTTTTCAAAAGTTACTATTTTTTACTGTTCGCTCTTACTTTTTTTAACTTTTTCGATTATATTAGAATACGATTTGTTTATTTTATAACATCTATGAATATATACATCGTAGTAGGTATCCCTTTGTCTATTTCCTAACCTAACACTGTAAAAACTTATAAAAAAATAAGAAATGAAAATTATAAGTCATGAAAAACCAAAAAAAAAAGAGAAACATTTAAGTAATAGAGTTAACGATGAACGAAAAAAACTTAAAAAAATGGCAATCATAAAAAAAGTCCATAAACATTTACCACAGCACCGAAAACGCCAATGATTATACGATCAAAAAATAACCATAATCGTTACTCTATGCGTTGCTTAATTCATTTCAGCCACGAATTCTATAAATATCTGCGGTTGATCCTTCGGTGAGGCGAAATCAGGGAGGTGTCGCCATAAACTTGCGATTCATTTCCAGGCGATAAACTGCCGTCTCCACCAGGCGGTGTACCGCGTTTGTCTGCGACCCAGGAAAGAAGAAGAGAGAGCATCAGAAGATAAAATAAAGATAAGATAAAGATGAAGACGAAGACGAACAAGAAGAAGGAAAAGAGAAGGATTTTAACAAAAATGCTAAAGAAAAAAATGCGAAAAAAGTTTGTAGCAATTGCCATAATTTCTGTAATCTTTTGCGTAAAGCGCTAAAAGCGATATATTACAAATACGATGAATGGACGAACAGACGGACGGACAGAAGAATTAAAGCTACATTTTGTTTTTGTTGTTATTTTGATTGTTTTTTTCTTTTTTTCCTTTATAATTTACCGACGCATTAAAGTCATTTTTATGTCGTTTGAGGTTATTAAAACTTACCGTAATACGGCGACAGATTAGGATACAGAGTGGAACAAAGGGATGGCGGTGTACGTGACATTGCATCCTCCACCCTCGATGGCGATAACTTATTTCTCATCGGTGTGGAAAAAGCTGCAAGAATGTAAAAGCAAATTCAATTATTTTAAAGCGAATAAAGTTATCTAAAGGTTTAAGTATTATTATTTTAAAAAATCTTTTTTCATTCCATTCCAAGCCATTTTAAAACTTTTCTAAGGCTTTCTTTCTTCTGAGGCCGTATCTTCCCTTTTTTAAAATAACCTTAGGAATTACTAAACTTTTTCAGAAGATCTACCTTACGATGAAACGAATGAAAAATCATTTGTTCCAACACGGTCAACGTGACCGTCTGCCCCTGCCGCTATTCTCTATCAAATTCAATCTAGTGTGTCTCTTTCTAATGCCATAACAACTCTTTCAACCCTTTTTAACATTGCAGGATTATCATTTGCCACAGACATCATCCCTTACACAATAATACACACTATAATACCCTTCAGCATAAATGAAACCTGATTTAATTTAGCATTTTTGCAAATCATTAATTTCTTCATCTCTCAACGTCTTTATAATTCACATTTACTTCATGTTAAATGAGGCACATAAGGACGAGATTCGCAGCATTTCGATAACTTTGCGCAGTGGCGATATCGTAACCGATGAGGTTTAACCGAGGTGCGATTATTGCTAGTTGAAAACTTTAACCAATACTCCGCTGTGTGGACGTGAAATACCGTCCGCTATAGCAATTTTTGGAAGCCCGAGAGGGCTAAATTAAGAATACATTAAGAAACAATTACGAATGGATAGAAATAGTTTAAGAATAAAATAAGAATAAAGTCATACGTTCCAAGGACACAAAATAATTTATATCTTTCCGCACAATACTATCAAAAGAGGCAGGAATGAATATGAATTTAGGCAAATAATTTCGTTAAGTTCTATCAACATTTCTTAGTATCTTTCAAAATCAATTGTAATAATCGTAAATTAAATACATTAAATTTTTTTCAAACCAAAATTGCGCTGAAAATGAATGAAAAAGGCGCAAACTTTTTAAAGTTTCGCCAAAGTTTTTTGCTTTTATGTTGATTGTTGATTGTTTTTGTCGTCGTTGTTGTCGCTGTTTTATTTCTTCGAAAACTTCGAAACAATTTCTTAGCTCAACAAAATTATCTTCAAATATTTTCATATAAACTACAATGAAAATTAATGTTTTTCCTAAACTTTCAAGAAGCATTTCCGCTAAAAGTTTTAACGTCTTAATCGAGGAAATTGAAATACTTTTTAAGACAATTAAATTTTGGCGTTAGCCATATTTTAGCCAACGCTTTGAAGAAATGCAATCCGCAGAAAATTAAGAAAAAGAGGAAAAGAAATTGGAAAAAAGAAGTCTTTTTGGGGGAAGACCAAGCAACAAGCGTAAATATTTAATAAAGAGCAAGCAGCGTTTTAAAGCAGTTCGTGAGAGGAATGGAGATTAGAGAGCTAGAGAGAGTGGAGAGAGGGCGGAGATTACATAGGCCAAGAAAATTGCGGCGGTATAATCTTCTAAACCAAAAATCAAGCTATACTTTTTTGAAAGACTTTGACGTGGCGCTGACGAGGCGAGATTTGCACGATGAGTTATTTCTTTATCTCCTATGGGTTTTCGAGCTATCCTGTGTGTTCTTTTTGTACCAAAAATAGAAAAAAAAATTAGTTGAATGCTTATCGCGTAGACTTGAAACGTGATGAAGCAATTATTGTATAAGATTAAAAACAGATTGAGAACAGCGTCAAAAACGTACGCCAAACCGATTCACAATTTTGTGAATTTTAAATTAATCAATCTAAGAAAAGAAACTCCAAAAGAAAAATTACAAAATTTTTTCTATGGAACAATCTATGTAACAACAACAACCGACAGGAAGCAGCAGCGCAGCAATTAATTGCCGTGACAGAATCTCAAATTCAGGCAGCACCACTGACAACTGACAGAGAATCTCGTAGAAGGGAAGGGAAAGATAATAGACAGAATGAAAAAAAAAGACTGAAGAGCAAACGAATTGTTAGAAAACTTTTTTGGCGAAAGCTCGAAAAGTTCTCAAAAGGCACACGAAATTGGTCTAAAACGCGAGCAAAGTTGATTCTTGAGAAAAGGGCTTCTTTTTCGTCTTATTCTTCTTCTTGTACGTCTTTGCCGTATCCTCATTTTTGATGGTGACAGAGTGTGTACATAATAAGTAAAGTGGATGATGGACAAACCGACGGATGCACGCACGCACGCACGCACGAACGAGAAACGAATGGGAAAAAAGAGAGGGGAAAAATTGGCATCAAAGAAAAGAGAGGACTTTGGGGCGCTGATTTACTTTGCTCTTTCGGGGCATTAAATGTTTTTCATGTCATACAAAAAGTCATTAGTAAAGTCAGGCAGCTTTATTTATCACGACGCGATGCAATCCACTGCGTTGCTTTGGTCAGTTGCGATGCGAAGCGACGCGACAACTTCACGTCTACACTTCTCAACAACTGCCGACTGCGCTCGCAAGCCATCGCGTAGACAACAACAACAATCGCGTGTACTGCTTACGGCTCCTTCAGCAAGTTCTTATTCTATTCTATTACTCTCTCCTCGTTCCTGTGCTCATCGTTCCATTGCACGACGCCCTCTTGCTCGTCGTTCCTTTAGTCGTCGTCGCCGTCCAAAAGTTCACGCTTGAGTGTTCATTTCAATTAGTTGCTTCATTTCTTGAATTTGCAAAATTTTGTTAAAATTTGGAGTCGCTCCAAGACGGAAGGGCCAGTGTCCCACTTCACAGGGACAGTGGGTGGCGAGCACAAACATTAAGGAGCGACGGGGAAGATATCTAAGAGCATTAAATTTATCAGTAAGCGCGAGTCGCGGAGGAGCTGTCTAACGAAAGCGTTTACATTGGCGATTAGCTTAGAAACGCTGTTTTCGCGGTATGCGGTGCCCCTTAGAAATGCACTCGCACTATCCTCCACCTCTAACGGCCCCATCTTCAGTTAATTAACCTCAAAAGAGCTCGTAATTCATTTGAAGCATCGTCGGCCATAACATTTCATGGTTGCCAGCCATATCAACCAACCCTTCTTAACCCTTGAATATTTGTGATGTGTTTCTGAAGTTACGAATGCGACACTCTGCGAAACCGTAAATAAATTAATTAATTTACCTACAGTTGATTTATTTGTGTATCTTCAGGCAGCAACCGAATTGTAGCGGGGAGATTCCTCAGCCAAGTACATAAAATTAAGCTCCTTTTTTTTTGGAATTCCGTTAAAGTTTTAATTTAATTAAATTTGATAATCTAATGAAAAGTCTAATCTTTTGATTGAATTAATCCTAGTTTAATTAATTTCAATAAATATTATCATTATAATAACCAAAAAATGAAAATATTTCTAAAATAGACGGCAGGAAAATTTGGTAAATAATATCATATAAAAAATATTAAAACAGAGATACTATACATAGAACTAAAATCTTGAATAACACACAAATATTGCCTTTTATTTTATTAATATTGACTTCTTTCAAAGTCAGTATTTAGCAGATACAACAACCATCACAACCACCGTGAAGTGCGTACCTATTTATTGTTTCTCTTTTTTGATATTTTTTATATGAAATTATAAAAAAACAATAACGGTCATAGAGTGCGAGGAATTTCTGCGCAATTTTATAAATATATTACATGGTTTAAAAAAAAAACTTAAAAATGGTTTAACCCACGAAATTGCCTTTTATTTTATTAATATTGATTTCTTTCCAAGTCAACATTTAGCAGATACAACAACCATCACAACCAACGTGAAGTACGTAACTATTCTTTGCTTGTTCATTCGCTGTTGAAACCAATAACGGTCATAAAGTGCAAGAAATTTCTTTGCAATTCGCAATTTTATATAAATTGTTTAATAAAAAATTAAATACAATCCATTTGGAGTCTTTAGAAAATAATACGTATTATGCGTAGATATATATTGTATAAGTTTTTTACAAACTCTTTAAATCTCTTGAAATTTTCTTAAAAATTTTACTTTATTGAAGCTATAACTTATTACACTTAATAATATTTGTTTGTATTTTCTTACTGCAGATATTTATTCGGTAACATTATTTCTAGTCTACTCGTTACCGTTACGTCGTATCTATTATCTGTGATGTTGTGTGGCTGTAATTCATATCGCGCATGCAAATCTTCTGGCACGTTGGCAAACGGAGAGACTTGCAAATTTACATACCGCAATAGTTAAGGGTCTCTGGTATTCAGCACGCTTCGACGCGACTGTCGTCACCTTGGCATGAATGACTGCAATCGTGGAAGGGAGAAGGAGGCGGCGCGACGCTGTGGTGCGCGGTAGCCACAACGTTTTAAAG
The DNA here is from genome assembly GCA_949752815.1 of Conops quadrifasciatus. Lineage (NCBI taxonomy): Eukaryota > Metazoa > Arthropoda > Insecta > Diptera > Conopidae > Conops > Conops quadrifasciatus. Next base: position 6,820,407 of record OX457077.1, read on the forward strand.
CCGACGAAAATGTTTCTTTAACCGCCATCATCAGCGTCATCATTGCTGTAAGCGTCATTAGTGGCCCCCACAAAAGCTTGGTGTTGGTAACCACCAACGACACATTCAAAACCGTAGTTTATCTTACCCTCGACAGATGGAGAGGGAAGAGAAGAGAAGGTGAAGACTAAGTGCAATGTCTTTTACGTTATACCGCATGCTGAATAATTTCGAAACAACTCGATGATGCTATAACACTTCACGGTTCCGATCGTTCGGAGATAGTGGAACAGTGCGGTTTCGCGGTAAGCTAAATCGTCCGATCTACGTGCTAAAAAAGAAATTAATTCTCGCGATGAGCATGATAGCACGCGGAAAGTTGTCTGTGAAAAAGACCTGAGCAGGCTTTTTTTGTGCGGTTACAAAATATATTCTTCCATCCCTAAAAACTAAGAAACACGAATAAATCATTCAAAGGACAAAAGTCTTGGTATCATTAAAGGATTCTAGGAATATCAAGAGATTTTTTGTAATTTTCTATATGGGACTTTTTTATAAGGTCTCCTCATACCGAACAATATGTATCTTTTAGAGCATTATACTTAAAAAATTTTGGAATAATCGCACCCTTGACATTTAAATGCTGAATCCTTGAAAGCTTTAACCCTTGTCTTTGAGTATATTAAGAGTAAAATCACTGACTAAGGTTTAGGTACTCTTCTTTCAAAGTCAGCATTTAGCAGATACAACAACCATCACAACCAACGTGAAGTGCGTACTTATTTCTGTTTCTCATCCATACATGAAGTGCGTACCTATTTCTTTTTCTCATCCATAGACTGACTAAATCATTTGTTTCCTTTAGTATTTTTCAAATACTGCTATCGCTTCATTGCGACAAGCTTTCTAAACCTTTCTTCCTACCTGCTCTCTTAGTAGAGAGAGAAAAAGAGAGAGAGCCTTGCATGTACCGACATGGTAAAGTACTTAAAACTGACATGTTTGTTACTTGCAACCATCAGAGACTAAAGCGATATGAAAATTGTTAATTAAACTTACCGTCACTGTTGATCTCTGTAGCACCCTGCTGCGGCAGACTCCAGACGAATACTGCAAAAAGGAAAAAACAAGAATAAAAAGCAAAGAGTTAGAAAACAAGGAATACGTGTACACGAAAGAGACAAACATAACGAACTAACGGAGGTAGTTTTTCATTGGAGAATGCAATTAATCAAGTTTACCAAGGTGCTGAGAAGGTAAAGGACGGTACAGGACGCAACAAGGAAACCGAAAATATTCAAAAGACCCACAAAATACAATTGCAGCACCCTCAAATCTCAAACCTACACCGAAAATACAAAAAAAAAGTTTAGAAACAACGAAATCAAACACATTTTAGGATACTTCTATCATTTATCGTGTCGTTGCCAAAAGTAACTGAAAATAATAACGACTGACTCCGAGGAGAGATTGATAAGTATCCGTGTTAAGCGAGAGAGAAGATTTGGCAGAGGCTAAATTTGAAGATTACGGCGGATCCAGCCGCAATTCGAAAACCAAATCAAACAATTTTGTCGTTGAAATTGTGAATAAATCCTCTCCAAATGAGACCGTTTAGCGCTCAATGTGCTGTCAAGTCTGCCCAATAATTAAGCATAACTCTGCCTTATGATCGTTCATGTTTCATTAAAAGGAAAGAAAAAACGCTATAGAAACGCTTTCGAATAGCGCACAGACTCCATCAAAAGGCACTTAAGCACCTCCATTGCCCTCATGCGGCATCAGCCACATCATTTTCAACATTTTTTTAAATTCCTGCGAAGTTATCGCAAGTGGTCGAGCTAAAGTATCATCACATAGAATTTATTGTATGTACAGAGTGCGCCATCTTTTATGTCGGTATGCGACTGACAATTTAAACATTAAATTGTACTGAATTGGCGTTTTAAAAACATGTTTACTCAAGTCAATCAGTTGATAAATGTTAAAGTTATTCAATGTTTACACACCGACATAAAAGATGGCTCACCCGTTATGTTGTTTATAATTATTATCGAAGATGTATTAGCAAAAAACAGAAATATAATTTTTCATAAATACAAGAAAAAGTTTTTAAAACACAATAAAAAAACGCAATGAATTTATCTAAAATTTTTACGTGTAAAAATTTACAGCAAATTTATAAAATTTAATAATGCGATTGGCGCTAAAAATACAAAAACACGGGTACTTATCAATCACCCCTTCTTCTTATAGGGGTATACCAGCCAGAAAAAAGTAACAACAACAACAACAACAACAAAACAACAACTCAACAACAACTCAACAACAACAAAACAACAACAGCAGCAACCAACAGGCACACAGATTGACACCAAAACCTTTTTTGTGGCTGTGATAATGGCTGAAATTATTTTCCGCAACGACAACAACAACGCAAAAAAAATACAAATTATAAAAACAGGAACAACGACCACAATTTCAACAGGATAAACATAAGCTAAAGCTAAGAAGATAAATGAAAATGAAGAAGTAGAATGAAGGGCGACGAATTTCGTTTTAACAGCAAGAAAAATATATGCCAAGTATAATAATTCTGTGATGATAAAACAACCGTCCAAACTAGGAACCAAATCAACTAAAAAAAAAATTAAAAAAAGCTATATATACATAGCAGGAGCGCATTTAGGGGTTGGTTCACGGATCCGCACCTCTCCATATATTCATTAAATTTTGCATAAATTTCTTTTAATTATAAAAATAATCAAAAATATTCGCAATTGAAGTGACTCTGGACGCCCCAAAGCAAAAGCTATATACGCCACTGATACATACTATGAAACAGGGTGAGTATAGTCTAGGTCAGATAAGACAAAAGATCAAGAAGATCAAGAGAAAAACCTGTACTGTCTGTCTACAGGATGCCAACTGTGTGGTGGACTGCTTTTGGTAGATTAAAAATAACGAATGCTGGTAGAGACCGTTTTTGACAGGGTCTCCTGAAACAGTTATATCAAAGTTTTCGGTTGTAAATGAATTTCAACCGAAATGGTTTTTATCTGGCAATATCTTCGTCATGCCTTATGTGAATGTGAAGTCTGGGGAAAAAATGGAGCTATAATATTTTAGAAGGACGTTGCTGTTTTTACCTCAAACCTGGAAAGTTGCGTTTATTAGAGAGGCGCCTTCTGTGCAGAAGAAGACCTTCTGTGTAGAGCAAAAATTTCATGTAATTCATTAAATTCAATAAATTTTAGGGAAAGACGGGAAGAAATAGTATGTCCTTCCTCTACTTTTCGATAAATCAATAAAAATAAATTTACAAAAGTTTGTACAATATATTTTTTGTATTCTATTTTGTAACTCTTAACGAGCTACAAGAACCTGTTAGTTGTGTATGTGTGTATGTTGTTGTTGTTGTTCTCACTGGACCAAATATCACAACAAAGTGTGAAACAAATGTGTTATATACGGCTACATCCACGGTTAATTTAAAACATCCCGAAGGGACAAAAGAAGCAGCCAATAATTGAGAAAAACGACGCACGAGACGAACATATGTATTTTGGAAAATTTCATTTTGTTGATTTCATTAAAACTTTCATTTCAATCAACATCAACAACAAACAAAAAGAATAGACCAAACCAATACCGAGCAAACCATAATAAATCAATGTAAAAAGAAATTTTAGGAAAAACTGGCGTCGAAGAAAAAAAATCCAAATAAAAGGATAAATAGTTCGACGAAAATTCAAATAAAAGCACAAATAAAAGCATAAATAGCTGGACGGCATTTGTGGTACCGAAAATCCAACAAAAACAGTCCCTCCATTTACAACGACTGACAGTTTAGCGCTATTTTGGGGCTTACATGCAGTAAAAAATGAATTATTTTGTCAAGCAGTTAATAATGTGAAATTCTATCAAACATTTGTCAGAGGAGTCGAGGACGATATTCGGCATATGATATTGTATTGCATCCATTACTAATCTTAGAGTTTGTACTTTGGCTTAATATAATATAATATATCCACAGAATATAAACGATATATACCGGAAATGCCATAAGCTTCATGCATCATCTGCTGTATGATCATGCATTACTATCCACAATAATTACGAAATACATACTACTTTTATAACAAAAAACAGTTACAGTAACAACAACAATACTTACCCAATAGAGTACCAACAAGAATTAGTAAAATCGTGACGGCTATACCCACATTCGATGCTAACTTCGAAAAGAACGTGGATGAATTAATGAACGGTTGAGTGGAGCATTTCTGCTGTAATGCATTCGAGCCAAGCACCGGAATCTGTAAGAGAAAGAGAGAGAGAGAGAGAGAGAGAGCGCAAATGAGAAAATTTCAGTGAGCAAATATGTACGAAAGAGAGAGAGAGACAGAGACAAAAACAAAGAGAGATGAAAAGTTCATACAGTTCAGTACAAATCATGGGACAATAGAAGCAAATGAAAACCGGAAACCGGGAAATGGTATTAATTATTAAAGTGCAAATAGTAACTTGTTCGTTGGAAGAGGGAGAGAATAATTATAATCGGAAGAGAGCGAGCAAGTGGTAGAAGGAGACAGTAGGAGCGAAGACAATAGGAAAATGTACCGAACACATTTGCGTTAGCAAGTACAAGCTTCGGTTGTTTGTGAATGTACATATTTGAGTGCATATTAAAAATAATAATGATGATAATGGAAGAGGATTTAGCAGCGCTTTAATATTTTAACAAGTTATTTATGTTTATTATAGTACATACTAAAATTTTTTAGCGAAAGTAATGAAAATAATTATAAAACGATTAAAAATAAAAAACTTAAAATATTAAAATGAATAAAATAAAATAGAAATATTTAAAAAATTTTAAAATATTTTTAAATATTAGAATAAATCAATATTATTTTAAATTATAATAAAATCTTAAAATACTTAAAATAACATCCAATAAAATAAAAAAAATGTAAAGAAATGTTGTTTAATTTTTTTTTGTTTAATAAATAAAAAAATTAAATAAAATAAAATACTTAAAATATTTAAATAAATTTTATACAGTTTTATCCATCCACTCTCTCTCTCTCTCTCTCTCTCTAACTCTCTCTCTCTCTCTCTCTTGTATTCTCATCTTACAGCTTTAACCAAAAGAAACCATTTTAAAACTTTGTATAAGCCTTTTAAATTCAACAATAAGCCTTCGACCAACAGATAATTTTTTTCCTATTTTCTGCCAAGAGATAAGTCTCGGTATCATACAAAAAAATAAGTTCTTTAAGCGAAGATAAAAACAGATACTTTAAAAAATTATTTAATTAACAAATATTTTCTTTTTTTTAACACTCTTGACAAAAAAAGAATCATTGAAAGTTTTATTAAGCCGACAAAATGTAGTATTGTACTGAATTTATATAGAATTTAAAAAAAAAATTTTAAACCAAAAATTAGGAATTTTTTTTCAGTGCACGAGTAGACAGACGTCAGCAAATTATTAACAGAAAATTTATAGAGAATGTATTTTCTACATTTTACTCCGTTTCTTATCGGTTTTCAAAAAAATTTTCTTTTATTTTGTTCACTTCGTTGCTTCGTTCATTATCGTCCATTACCGTCCATACCGTCCATTGTTTTCTACTACTATTTTTTTTTGCTACCCTCTTTTTTTCTCACTTCCATACATTGATTTTACCTGAATTTTTAATAGCGTAAACATCAAAGAAAATGTAATTAAAGGTTAAAAAAAAGAGTTTGGTAACAAGAAAGGGTTGCGCGTTCGGTTTTTTTTTTTAAACTGTTTTTTTAATGCTAGTGTTGCCAATGTTGCAAAATTGAATGTTTACAGGTTAAACTGTCGTTGCGGCAGTGTGGGTGTGTGCGTGGGTGTGTATGTGTGTAAGTACTCATAAGGTGTAACAACCAGAAATTTAAAGAGAAAAATGAGAAAAGCTGCAAAAGGGGAGTAGGAGCATAAAGAAGAGGAGGAGGGCGAAGACAGGGAGGATGAAAAACTTACAATGCACCGAAACGAATCAAGTAATAAATTTTTGCTACGCTTGCATCGAACTTTTCAAAGTGAAAATCAATTTACTTTGGTTTGTTAGAAGAGTATTTTTGGTTTTTGTTTTTCATTTTGTTTCATCGCTCTACACATCGTTGCCAGGCATGCGTTCATGTTTTATTCGCAATGCAATCAGATAACCTGCTTTCTGCCTCAAACTCTTCATCTGTCGTCTGTTCATTCTCGTCGGCGCCCTTTCCTTCCTTCATTTTCTGTTTTTTCTACTTTCCACCTCTCCCTCTCTCTCTCTAGCTATTTCACTAGCTCTCTTCATATTTCCCTCTCTCACTCTCTTTTTCTCTCTCTCTCTCTCTCTCTGATACCTCGCATTGTCGAATCGTTTATTTTAGAAAATTGTTGCTGCCGGCTGAATTCATTCATCTCCAACGAAATACTATCAAAAAGAAAAGGAGAAAAACAGAGACGGATAGTATATTCCCGCGTAGTGTAAACGAAGAAGAAATTATTAAAAAAAAGTTTGATAACTTTGGAGGCGAAATTGTATGAAACCATCGCCAAACTGAAAATGGTTTAAAAGATGTATGAGCAAATGATGCACGAGAGTGAACGAGATAGATATAAGTGATAATATGGGAAGATCGATAGTGTTGAACAAGAGAACACATAAAAATATTAAGCTGGTATTACTATTACCTAATTTTTTTCGTATTGTTTTTCAAGTGGCGCGTAAGCTAGATAGCTATAGAAAATCCCTCTTTTGTAAGAAAGGGATGTAATAGAGAATCGCCGTAAAACATTTCATACATACATATGTACATATACTACTTGTAAATTGTTGTTGTCAAAGTTCTTTAGAATTTGGATCAAAAGAAACGTCAAAAAACAATGCCTGAAAAATTCAATTTTTCTTGAATTTTTATATCGAATGTACGCACACTATAGCGCATACTTCGCACTCATGCCTACTTCCATTGGCAGCGAAATCTTCAGCTTGACGAAAGAAAAACAATCCAGAAAAAGTGAAATGTCATACCATACTTTAGAAATAAAAAACCCTTACGTTTTACACTGAAAAGAGTAGTAAAAGTGTTTACAACAGTTTTGAGTGATTAGAGGAAGGATTAAAAAATAACCTTATTATTCGCGATTATTCAGAATGTTATGTTGGAGTGAAGGTGTACGCCTATATTGCCATTTCAACGGGAAAATTTTTTTGTGGAGAATTTTGTGGAGAATAAAGTACGTAGAATAAAGCACACTAACGAATATAGTACACTCAAACATTTCTCACACCATCCTACACCGATAAAATATGCTTGCTACTAAAAATTATTATTCGCACAACATCATAATCATCATCATCATCATCAAAATCATCAATTAAATCAAAAAAGAAAACAACAAATTTGAGCTGACAAAATGTAAAAAGTATTCTTCTTATCATTGTTTGGACAAGAAGTGTTGCCATACTGTCAACTACGCAAATGTGACAGAATAACAGTATTTGCAGAAAACCGTGCGGTAACTAACCCTCCCCTCCCCTCCCCTCCCCCCACCCACTCCTCGCACGTAACGAGAAATTTATGATATGAATAACTCACTCTTAGTCTACTTCGTTTAATTGAAAATGCCTTTCGCATGTCTTTAAGAAACCATAAACGAATCTCGCATGACTTTTTACCATCATGGATGACCCGCGTTGGCATAATCATACATGAAACGTCGATGAGGGCTTTAAACTAATGGTCTGATTGTCTTCGTTGGCATAAGCGATGATTCTGGGATGATTTCGGGGTGGAAAAGTCTGAATTTTATAATGATTTTTGGAAGATTCTAATTAAAAATAAATAATAAATGTAAACAATATCGGTTTAATATTATAATTACTTATGTAATAATTAAAAAACTGCTGTTTTTTATTTTTTAAAAAATAAAAATAAACTCTAATAACTAAAATAAACTCTATCTACAGGCCCACAATCCACCCCCGATTATTTTTAAGAATTATTTTTTTGTAATGAAAATCTTTAATTTCAAATATAAACAAAGTAACTAAAACGCATGCAAAATCGTACGTACATACATACATACATAGGTACATATGCACCCATATACGAGTACAAAATGATAAGGTACAAAATAATAGAATACATATATTCGTAATAGAGATAATTTTATCTACTTTTTTGCTTTAAAATAGCATTTTAACAAATACTGCTCGTATTATTTTATGTTCTGCGGATGTGCCTTTTAAATCGTTCTAAAAATTAGGTCATCATTTCGCGCAGAAAATGGTGGCAACCATGACAACGACCATGATAACAATAATAAAAAATACAATAAACGGTCGGTCAATCGATGAAAGGGTTAGAAAATCGCTGAAAAAGGTTAGAAAACTAGAAAAAAAATAATGAAATTGTGTGATAAAGTGTGCAAAATGTTAGGAAGGCCTTATCGACGCACATGCCAAACAGGGCTAGGGCTATTTTGAAATGAGCACCTTCAAAGTCTTCAGGATCAGTTATCAGTTCAAAGAAAGTGAGTGAATTTCGTTTACAAATGAATCTTAACGATGGTATGATTTATGTACCTCAATTTCCTGAAGTGTTTGCGGCGAATGAATGTGGACAAACAATTGTTCATCTAATGGCAACTCTTTGTGCAACTTGATTCGATATTGCAGAGAACCATGAGCTTTAGTATGCATTGCCACTTCTAAAAATGAAGGATCCGATGGTTTTAGCTGTAACAAAAAACAAGAAGAAGAAGCAGGATATTATTAAGATTTTTTAAAAAAAGCAAGTGATGTCAAATAAGTTTTTGTGAAATAGTAAATTTTTTAAATAATTAGACTTAATTTTTTATTTTCAGAGTATTTTGTTATTAGAAAATGCAGTGCGTCTTGCTTTTTTCGATAGCACTAGCTATTTAGATCTCTCTAACAGTAGATAGAATTACTGTCTATTTAATTTTTAATGTTATTCAATAGTCCTTTGTATGATCAAAGCAAAATTTTCAAAAAAAAGGAGAAAAGAATACTCCTAATAAATAATAAAAAGGGAAGAACAAACTTTACATATACCTTCAGAATATAACGGGTGCGCCACTTTTTATGGCGGTATGTAAGCAAAAACTTTAATATTTATCTACCGATTGACTTGAGTAAACATGCTTTTGAAATGTCAATGTAGTACAATTTAAACCATGAATAGTGACGCTGTACATTGAAAATAGTATGCAGTCACATACCGACATAAAATATGGCGCACCCTGTACATTTTCCGAATCTTCACAATTCTAAAAAGATTCTGAAAATTCAGAAAAATTCTAAAACTGCGAATAGTTCAATTTCGAAGCAAACGTATCAAGACAAAACCGTAAAAATATTACTAAGGATAATTACAAAAAATCTTTGTTTTAAAAGTTTTTTTTGTTTATAAGTTTTTTAATTTTTTAAAAACTCGTACTTATACATCATACAAATAAATTAAAGAAAAAACGAAAGAAGAAGAGCTAAAATAATGGAGTTATTTAAATTGCAAATGCAAAATTATTTACACAAAGAAATAAAATACGTTATATTTCGGAACGACAAAAGTAAAGATTGCACCGAGAAGTGGTAGAATGTACATATATATGTACGTATGTATGTACGTACTACATACCATATAAACTACTTTGCCTAAATGTAAGTACATATCTACAATTAAATACATTGCCTTTAATTTAGACAATTTATTTATTCTCTCAATCGATATAATCTATAAATGTTTTCACACTTTTCTTCTTATAATCTTAAAATTAAACAAAAATGAAAGGCAAAGTCAGAAGGAAAGAAAACCTCAAGCAAATAAAACCTCAAGTAAGTATTCAAGTATGTTATGTATTTTCAGTCCATTACACACAAATCTTCCTGTGTACGAGAATTCTTATGCTACAATGACACACAAAAGCTTTCTCTACCGCAAATTAAATATTTAATAGTAATTGATTAAGAGTTAAAATAGCATTTAGCATTTTGCACACAAGAAAATGAAAATATTTACTATGAAATTTATTATTAAACTGAAGAAGACACAAGATCATTTTTAAAACTAAATTTAAAATAAATAGTCATTTATACAGTATATAGTATAAATAGAAACCTATATATAATTTAATCCTTAATTAATAGCATTTGGTCGAATAGCAAAATAACGTTCGATAAATATATTTTATTATATAGTCGAGTAAGAGAAAACTAATCATTATTTTAAAATTATTCTTAGCTTTAAGTATGAGAAAAAAAAACTATAAATCTTTATCTTACTATCTTTATACTACTATCTTTACTGAACTGAAAAGTTATTAACAGATTTTTAAAATCTTTTTTTTTTTTTTGTTGAAAATCTAACCAACGACTACTAAAATCATAGAAAAAATTGTTGAATTGAATGCATTCAAAAGTCATCACCATTTTATTAACACACATAAACACACACACACACACACACACATACTTTTGATGACTGTTCCTTTCAAACGGAAAACGGAAGAGAAGTAACCACAGAAGCCATCATTTCTACGACATTTCATCCCTCCCACTACATTTTTATGCTTCTTTCTTAAAAATTTGTGCTTTTTTCCCGCTTTTTTCTTTTTTTATGGTTTGTGTGTGTGTGTGTGCGTTTGAGTGATTTTACCCGGCGGATGTCAACACCACTGACATTATCGTCACCACTACCAACCATCGCCATCACCAACCAGCGCATTATGGCAATAATTTTTAGTATGCGACATTTTTTCCTTTTTTTTTTACAGTGCTCTAGCAATTTTCTATATGCTTTTGTGTGCAAGTGTGACAATTTCCGTTCTTTCACTCTCTCTCTTCCTCCCCTCTTTTCCCTTATGCTTCTCTTTTCGTTTTTTACTGTTCATATAACGGTTATGCCAGCATAGTTCTCGCTGCTCGCTTTTATTTTCTTATAAAATCTATGTAGAAATCTTCAACTTTCTGAAGTGTGTAGTTGCCCACTAAATTGTCCATGAACCAAAAACAACAACAACAACCACAAAAAACCTCAGCAACTACGAAAATTACAGAAATAAAGAAAATGCCAAAAACTATAAAATTTTATACTCGTCTCTTTTTGAGTGTCACTTTTTCGCGTTCTTTTCTTGTCGTTGACGACCCGTCATTTGTTCATTTGGCCCCTGAAAGTGTTCTTGTTGGACACTTGCAAACTCTTAACGCCAGAATTGAGTGCTGTCATTTTCATCTCTCTCTTTCCCTCTCTCGCTTTTTCTTTTACTGCCTTCTTGATTAATTAAGTTCTAGTAGAACTTATTTCGATTTCATCTTATTATTCGAATTGACGATTAATTATAAGAGTGCTTGTAACGATAATGTAATAATGTTAGGATGTAAAAATGTTATTATTAAGGATAATTAATAGATTATTAATGACAAGATTTAAAAATAAATCCTTTCTTGTTAGACAGATTATTTGTAATTGTTATATTTATGCTCATGCCACACAAAAAATATGAAAAAGATGTTTTGCGGTATCAACTGACATAATTCTATAAAAAGAGCAGATTTTTTAAAAGCTTATATTTCTGCTATATTTCTTTCACCAGAAATAGATTTATTCTCAGAAATAAATTTATTTCAGAATAGATTTATTCTCAAAATGTGTCAACTTCAATCTATATATAAAACTTCGTAACTCAAGGACTAATGTCGCGTTTTAAACATTTCTCTGCAAACTTTCTTTCGGTCAAAAGATTATCATATCTTCGATAAAATGTGATTCGGTATTGGTTAACTTTATTGGTATTGGAAACCTTATCAAACTTTACATACATATGTATACCTTCAGAATATAACGGGTGCGCCATCTTTTATGTCGGTATATAAACAAAAACTTTAATATTTACGTATCTACCGACGTTGACTTGAGTAAACTTGTTTTTGAAACATCAATGTAGTACAATTTTAACCATTACTCGCTGCACACCGAAACAACGCACCGAAATAGTGACGCTGTACTTTGAAAATAGTATGCAGTCACATATCGACATAAAATATGGCGCACCCGGTACATTTTTCGAATTTTTACAATTCTAAAAGGATTCTGAAATTTCAGAAAAATTCTAAAACTGCAAATAGTTAAATTTCAAAGCAAACGTATCAATAGAAAACCGTACAAATTTTACTAAGGATAATTATAAAAAATCTTTGTTCTAAAAGTTTGTATAAGTTTTTTAATTTTTCAAAAACTAAAATGATTAATGATTACTGATTAATGGTGATTAATAATGGTTATAATAAATAATAAATAAAATATAATATAATATTTTGAGAATATTCAGAGAAATTTCTCAATACCGATTGAGAAAGTACCTAAATAAGATAAAGCTCTTTATCTCCTTTGACTGGGTCTTCTGTTGAGCCGTTAATAATGTGTATTCTGTATATGATATGTATTCTGTATATACTCTAAATCAAACAAATATGATTTTGTATATCTCTAAATTGATAATTCAAATTTAATTTCAATTATTTCGCCCTAAAATTCAATTATAATGCCTTGCAATCATTTCTCAATAATATTATAGTTATATACGTAATTGTTATTATGTATTATTATGATTGCCATAACCATTGCTCCTTGTATAAATCCTTATGCACTCGAGTATGATCAACAATCGAATTAAAATTCAGACACAATTTCACAAAAGATCGTTCATTGCATCTACAATAATATCATTTTCAAATGCAGTCAGAAACATACAATGAGTCCGACGACTTAAACGAATGACAAAAGTGATGATAAATCAACAATAAAGGGGAACAAACGGAAGGGCAAATAGAGAATATAAGACAGAAGGCATAGCGACGAACATATGGATGAACAAAGACAATGAAGTAATGTACATTAATGCATTAAAAAACCAATACTAGACATCAGAAATCATCATTATCATCCACATCATCATTCTCATTATCATCAGCATCATTATCGTCATTTTTATTATCATCAGCATCATCATCGTCATTCTTATTATCATCAGCAACGGCAACAGCAGCACATCGTTTAAAAGTAGAACCACTTTAGTAAAATTCTTTCAGTTGTCATTCGCATTTCGTTCAATAACCTTCAGGCTACTTATGCTTAAGACACACTACAGCCAGTATTATATCATATACGAGTATGTTTGCAAATAAAATCGTACTGAGTTGGCAATTTTATCACCATCATCATCATGCTCTTAAACTCTCAAGTAAACTCTAAAGTAATTCTAATGATTTTAGTGAAATGCATAAAATAGAATACTTTCGTGAGTCAAAAAAAAGGTACTTCTTAAAATTCGTTGAGTTTTTCGGCAGGATTGAACGATGCTGATGCTGATGATGAATGTTGGAACGAATTTCCATTATTCCTTTGGCAATTTTTGGTTTGGTGGAGACAAAGCGTCTTCGGCGATATGCCAAAAAGATCTACAGTGTCTTTTTCGTTTTTTCCAAATAAAAAATTAATCGTTTAAAAGGAACTTTGGAGCCTTATTTTTTTTGTTTTTTTGAAATTGTTTTGTCTAATGTTTTTTTTCAAATAAAATAGTAACTAGTATCTTTTTTTTAAGGCAGAAAAACTAGAAAGAAACGTTTAAAACGTCGACCAACAGTATTTTTCGTATACCAAATCATTGTATGTTTTTAAATTTATGTAAAATGTGAATTCATAAAAAATTATAAAATTGATTTTCTTCAAAAAATTTTACTCCTTTATTATACTCATACCTAATTTAGCGACGTTGTTACTTTATGGTGTTTACGAAAAAGGGCTATGAAAGTGTCTGCTGCAGAACTTCTAGAAGTGTCTGTAGACAAACCGAATATTAATCATCCATACCGGATACCTCTATCACGAATTCCTATCATCACAAAGGCAAGTCCCACATGTTCCCAAGAATATCCTTCAACGGATGGCAGATATTGCCACGTAAGCATCGCAAACGACTGACAACAAATTGCTTCAAGTCAGAGAGTACTTGAAATTCTATGGATAACTACGAGTAGTATCGTTACATACCAAGCGGGGAGTATGTGCTTGTGGGTAAGTGTACTTACTCGTAAGTTTCGATGTATACGTCTTTCTAAGTATATAAGGATTAGTTTCAAATTGTCCAACGTTCAGTCTAAAGATTATTTCTTAATAGTCATTATTGTTGTCTTGATCTGTCCGTCTTGACCATTCTGAAAACAACTACGAATATGGCGAGTCAGGGTATGAGTACACGACTTTAAAGGGAGTGGGATGAGGTGAAGGAGGAGTATGGGGGAAGGGAACGATGGCTTTACCTACAATGTAAGTGGTTTGGGGTCCAAAATCTGCATCGGCATTTTGGATAAGCTTTAATGATGCTTTCAGTGATAAAATAATTTTATTTCATTTTCGTAACTAATGCGTAAATAATAACAAATGTTTTACATAACATTTCTATAATCTTTAAATGGTTTTAAGATTTGTAAGAGCATTTATAAATATTCTATTTTATATTCATTTTCTTTTATGAGTATTTTAAAATATATTTTATTAATTATGTTCACCTCATTTAAGAATATTTTATTAATATCACATCAAACTCTTTTCCGTAAGCCTTAAATGGCTTTAAGGTTTTTAAGAGTTAATGTTATTTTATTTAAATCATTTAAAAAGTTCTCAACAGATATTTCTTACTTTAACTTAATCTTAAACTCAAAAAGTATTAATATTTTGAGACGGCAGGAACTTTTTAAGAGTTTATTTATGATTGTTTTGTTTAAATTTTGAAGATAATTCTACTAAGTAATACCATAAAAAGTTTTTAAAGAAATCTTTTTACTTGAAATTATCTTAAGCTTCTTGAAATATATTACCAGATTTTTTTTTAAATTAAACGCAAAAATTTTATAATGAGAAAAGAAATGAAAAGAAATTGATAAATAGAAAATTATTTAAATTCATTAATTTTATATGAATAAATTTAGAGATATATTTATACAAATATGTTTATCATACGAAGCATAATATTTTATTATTTTATTATATACTATGCCTAAAAAACTTCTAAATTAAAAATTAATTAAAGCTTTATTAGTTTGTGAAGAAATTATTATGGCGGAAAATGTTAACTTCTCTGTTTGACAATAACTTAAGAGTTGATGAAAGTGAATAATTTAATTTACTTTTTGAAACCATTTCATATAAAATGCATTATCAGATCGTTGCAAAATGTCCGGCTGCCTGAACCTTCCTAAACATTTTAAAACAAAAAGCCGTCTACAACTTCCGACAAGTTTAATACTTTAGTTGAATAAGATAAACTTATAATTTTGCTACTTTTGAAACTGATCGAAGTAGCATAATAGAAAGAAAGAGGATAGAGCCAGAGAAGGACAAAGAGAGTAGGTAAAACTTTTCAGTTTATATTCTCAGCCGCAAATTTTGAATGGTCTGCAGTCAATGCAGACACAGCTGCGGACAGCACTGCTTCCTAACGAGAATAGAAACTTTTTCATCCGCCAAAGCTTCATCAACTTCATCATCATCGTCATTTCTGTGCAGTTTCTGTTGCCGGGTTGCCAAAGCAGCAGACATTCGGAAAAGCCGATCAGAACAACAACAACGAGAACCACAGAAACAATTGAAAGAAAAAGAAACAAAAACTCCCAAAAAAATATGAATGAAAGGGCAAAAACGATTGATACGTCGTTACGGAAAAGTTTCATTTCAACACAAGATGTTGCAACAAACTATATTGTATAATTTCATTTGGCTCCGATTCCGATTTGTGTTCAGTTCGTGGAAAAATAACGATAAAATGGAACTTCAGGAAGAATTCAATTTACAAAATTTATTATAAATTTCTAATAATGGCAGCTAATAATTGTTTTAGACGTCATGAGATCTTCAGTTTTTTAAAAAACTATTGTATAGCTCTATATACTAAAACTAAAGCCTTTTTACTCAGACTTGACTCAATAAAAAAGATATCCTGTTGACTCAGTAGAGAAGAAAAATAATCTATCCTTTCTCTAGAAATAGATGAATGATAGATAAATCCATCCTACTAACTCTTAGCGTTATAGTAAAAGAAAGATTGCGCTCTTTTTTAATTATTAGCGTAAAAGAAAATGCGCGAAAACTGAAACAATCTTTTCAAACCTTTTTCTATAGAGTAAAAGTTCGGTTTACGCGTAATTGAAACTCGTGTAAATTATTAATTACTAGCTCTGTAAAACATAACACATTTTATGAGAACTTCAATTACGGAAAAGGATAGATTTCTGTATAAAATTAATATAACGCACAACTAAAACTCATGTAATTAGAAGCCGCGTAATTGAAAGACGCATAACTTGAACTCGCGTAAAAGAAACTATAGAGGTTACAAGATTAGAAATTTGTTTTCCAATACAGTTTCTTCCTTTGTAGCTATTCATGCTCTCTCCTTTACACTACTTTCAATTACGTGTAATTTTTAGAACCCGTATCCATTGGTTAAAAAAGATCTACCTAAATTAATTTTTTTCAAAAATAAGGTTAATCAAAAAAACGTTTTTAGCTCATCCGATTTTCTTGTTGTATAATTCAATTTAGTGATCAAATTATTGAAAATCATTATGATTAATAAAATCGCGTAAAACGGAATTAAGAACTCGAAAATATACCCTTTATTTTGTTACTGCAATTCACATAACCCCAAATTCGCGTAAAGAGAGACCCAAATATAAATTAAAATAATAAAATTAGTAATAATTTCATTTGCGCCGTCCTTCATAGAAGGTAAAATAGAATAGAAATCGCGTATTTTTAATAACTAAAATCGCGTAACGGCGAATTCGTTTAAAAAGAAATAAAAATAAATAAATTTCATAGATTTTTTTTAATAAGTTTCATAGATTTGTAATAAATAAAGTGACATTCATTGCTTTTTTAAGACTTTTTGTTGCACTTTTTTTCTAATAATTTACTTAGTTCGATTTTTGGTCATAATGTAATAATGTTTTAATTTAAATAATTTTTACTTTTTTTGGAGTGTTTGTAAATATTTTTTTAATATTTCATTTGTTTTTAATATTTTGATATTGTTTTCGGTTTTTGGTTTACTGTTGTTTTTTTTTTTTTGTTTTTTTGTGTGGTTCTTTGGTGTTTTTCAGATTTTCAGGCTAACTTTACAAAACAATTTTCACATTTTTAATTAAAATAATATAACTTTCGATCGCCATGAATCAGTCACTAGCTCAGTCATTGGCTCGTAAAAATATTACAAAAACAACAACCTGACAAAAACAACAAACGCGAACATGATGGATGAGTTATGATGAGTTTGTTACATTGATAGGAATGTTTCTTTTAATGAACAGCTTTCAATATGTTCGACCGATGTGCCAGCCGATTTTTTTCTTTGTTACCGAATGAATGCCTGATATTTGCAAAAAACAAAAAAAAAACAACAACACAAAAATCCAGATAAAAAAAATTAAAAAAGTTCCAAAAAACAAATAAAATAATCAAAAACAAAAAATAAAACAAGCAAACAAAGAAAATAAAAGCAAAAAAAATCTGGCCAAATCTTATACATACATACATATGCATATTCGTACCCTACAAGCGGCTGCAGTGGTATTAATCAACACACTTCTGCAGATTAAGCCGCCCTCTTTTTGTTTCCAAACCTGAGAAAACCAGTTGATAGAGGAGGAAAAATTCGCGTCAAATTAACGAAAATCATCGCCTAGAATGATTTTTGTTTAGAGCTCGAAAATTGTTATTTTATGAAGGCCTTTAAAAGCAGACTGACTATATTGTGAAATAATACTCAACTATAAAATGTTGCCTCTGAAAATCTTCTTCTTCAGCAGCTTTTACACGTTTCACGAATCCCTTTTCTGTGGCCTGACTTTATACAAGACGAGAGAAGATATAAAATTTCGCCTTAAGATCTGAACTAAAAGCTCTTTAAGCTCTAAAAACGATGGCATTTATATTTTGTATAAAAAAGACCTATTTGCAATCTCAAGCGGCGCTTTATGACAGAGAATATTCGTGCAAATTACTATTTACTCTCCTACTTTTCTACCACGCCTCTTTTTTTAGTTTGTTATAAACGGGTGTAGGGTATAAAAACTCTTTTTTTAAAAACGTCTAAAAACGGAAGGCTGCAGGAAGCAGGAAAGGCTTAACGCGACAATCATGCCGAGTCGTTTGCAAGCGTTGTAAATATTCGCGCATGTTTGGTGGAATCATGGAGGCGTCGACCTGCATGATTTCCAAAAAATCAAAAACGTTAAAAAGAAAAGAAAAGAGAACAAGAGGACTGAGAGGAAGAAGAACTGTTGAGGACTGTTGCCTCAAAAAGGCCAAACGCAGAGTGAATTCATTTGAAAAATAATTGCATTCCATGTTGGGAAACCTCAGAGATGATATTGCTGTTGTTGTTGTTGTTGTTGTTGTTGTTGTTGTTGTTGCTATTGTTCTTTTTTTAATTAAAAACGCTTTTAAGAATTTCTGGCTTTTTTGTGGTTTCAGTTGGCGGTTTAATATTTCTTTATTTCTTTTCTCTTTCATCTTCTTTCTCTGCTCTTCTCTTCTCCGCATGCTCGGCTGAATGATGAGTTTTTACGGAGATACTGAGAGCGGTAATTGTTTTCGATGATGCGTGTGCATGTTATTTTCACATTTTCTCACATCATGTCATGCGATGCAGGATAATAACGGGACAGTGCTTTTGTAAACGCAACACAACAGAAACTATCGTACATATACTAAGGGCTGCTTTGCAGTATGGACCAATCCAGGGACCATTACCCTAAACTACCTTGAATGTGCACCATATTACCATGGCCCACAACATCAGCAACAGCAAGCACGTACTGCGGAAACAACAGCTGCAACAACACTCCCAACAACAACAACAATAACAACACATTATTGTACAAGCTACTAAATTTAAAAACCGATTAAAATAGAACTTAAAAAAAAAAGAGGTTTAAAAAATGTTTGTCAAACAAAAAAAAAAAAGAGAATTTGTTGAAAAATATTGTTGCATATTTTCGAGCGCTGCAATAATTCACAGCACAGTTATTTAAATTATTAATTATAATTATGCTGTGCAAAGCTGTTTTTGAATTTTTTATTGGATGTAATTTTGTTTTTGTTTTTTGTGAATTTCTTATTGTTGCTTTAGGGCGATTAATATTTATTTATTTATTTTTTTATGTCTATAAGCCCGGAAACTGAAACAACAGACTTTGCCCGAGCAAGCATTTATACTAAAAAACACAAAAAACAAAAAAACAAAAAAAAAAAACAACTTTCAATACTTACAAACATACAAATAAAACAACCAAAACATAACCTTATGAGCTACATTTTTTTACATAATCATGGATGGAATTTAATATGACCCATTATTTATGACCCTTAATTATTACACACACACACACACACATATATATATATATATATTATGATTTATGTTTTAAACCATTCTCAACCAAGTTAAACAGAACTAGCTGCTCATGACAGCCATATATTAAATATTATTAAGTCGATTGTGAATGTCCCCGAAGAGTTTTTTCGAATTGTTTTTATTATTTTTTTTTTTTTTTTGTAAAGAAGCTAAAACCAAATACTATTCACAAATATTCTGAAAAACCCTAAAAGTGCTGACCTTTCTAAAAGAAAGATATTTGCTGCTTATTTACGCGCATAATCTAACTTTTGTGATAAGCTCGTAATATTATTTGCAAAGTATTTACGTTTTCAATTGAAAAAAAATTCATTATTAACATGGCATTATTAATTGTTGCCACAGTTGAGTTAATTGCAGAGTTTAGACTTTGGATTTGAATAAAAACCTCACCACTTTTCATTAAAATATACCATTTTCCGGTTGATTTGAAAGTGACATCTCTTGTTGAAAGACTATTAAACAGTTTTTCGCGTAATATAAAATAATGTAATGATAGATACATGTGTACGTACATGTGCGTACATGATTGTATTAATTACTGCCACAATTTTTTCTAACTCATTAACTAATCATCGATAAAGTTGGTAAAAACCGCGTCGGCAGACTCACCTCAATTTTCTGCAGTACTTTATCCAAACCGGTTATTGTTAAATCCTGCACCTTCGATCCCTCCATAAACAAAGATTCTGGCAAGACTTTGACGCCGGGCACAAACCTCAACGACAACGAATCCGACAGGCCGTTCGGTAAGCGTGCCTAAAAGGGTTGGCAAAAGAAATAAAAAATGGACAAAGAACATTAGCAACAGGCAAGTTGCCAACAACATGGCCGATTCGGTCTCAATCAGTCAATCAGTCAGTCGACTGAACAGTCAGTCATTCAATCGACGACGGTCATCCAGCTCTTTGAACTGAACAGAACTTACCTCCAGCTCTAAATGCACATCATTAGTTTTAACCAGGCTGAGGACATCGCCGAAAGTCGATCCAGATGCCAGATCGATTTGGCAGGCATAACGACCCGTGTCAGCTTCAAAAGCGGGCGTGACCTTGTAATGCTCCAGCAATTGCGCGCCCAGCGGCTGTTTCGCTGTGAGTCGGCAGGTGAACAATTTAACGGGCAAGTTTTCGAGTTGATTGGAACACTTGGAGATGTTTCGAGCAACCTGCGAATAAATTGCAAATTAAATGAAAAAGTACATACATAAGTAAGCAACTCGTACACTTTGCCAGCTCTACGAACTTACCAAATTGCTAAACTTATCCACTTGCAAATGATTGCGCACAACCAAATGGCCTTGATACGAAGTGCCACTAAATATATCGAAAGATTTGAGAAATTGTATCTGCGGGAAGGCGGCGTGGCGGCGACGTGGCGGCGAGGCGAGTACGGTTGGTGTATTGCGCATTGACGAATGAATAGACGGTTGGATCGATGGTTGGTTGAAGGCAAAGCAGAAAGAAGCAACATTTGAATGGCATGGCAGAAGGCGAAAAAGGAGTAAATAAAAAGGCGGTACAACTTACCACATCCGCATCGCGTACTTCGACGTCGTATTTGAGGAAACTACCGCTTGCTCTATCGCCGTTAGTGACAGCAACTTTTTCGCCCAATTTAAAACGATTGCCGAGAATTTTTGCAATTCCTGTAACAAAAAAAAAAAATAAGAAGAAAATCAAGAATGAAACAAGAATGGCTGAGAATTAATAAAGTATGCACAATGATTCCGACAAGAAGAAAAAAATAAATGAGGATAATTTCAAGGAAGGAAAAGTTTTATAAAAACGGAAAAGATAAAAGCTTTCAGAAATGTTTAAAATTTCCGAAGTCCTAAAACTGATTGCAAAGCATTTTTCCACGTCAATAAGTCTGGAAAGGGGAAGAGGTGGAGGGAGGGGCAAGGGTGGGAGGGAACATTACATTCATGGTAACAAATATATTCGACTAATTGACTTTTGAATTTATTAAAGTTGCTAAAACTTTGTTCAATTTCTCGTATTTCCGTTTTTGATGAAGCAACCGATTGCGAAATTTTTCTTTCAATTTTCTGCGCTCTCTTTTCCCTAACTCTTTCTGTTTCCTTTTCTCTTTTTCTCTTCTTATCTCTTAGGAAGCGCGTAAAAATTTTTAAATTTGAAAATTTGTGTATTTTATGAAAATCAAAATCCATGCAATACAAAAAAAGACTACTCTCGTAAAGTTAAAAAAGTTATTATATGTACATATAAAAATAAATAGAACAAGCATAAAAAATATACTCAAACAAAATTTGAATTATTTCTAAATTTGATAAAAGCATGGAATTTATTAACAATTTAGAAGTACATACATACAAATATATCAATGAAGAAGTTCTTTTATGGCACAAATGAAAACTTGGTACATTTTTTTCTATACAAGTACTTATGTATAGACGTGGTAAGAGAGAGAGAGAGAGAGAGAGAGAGAGAGAGAGCGCGAAAAGGAGAAAATGAAGCCAATGAAATGGAATGAAAAACGGAAATCCAGCCAAAGCTTAAACAAATAAACTTTTATATAACTTCGATATTAATATTTCATTGCATTAAATCGGCTCCAATAATTCGCGAATTCTCCATTTCAAACTTTAAAAGTTACAAATTTCACTATGATGCTATAACTATCGTATATACTCGTATTGTATACATACGTACACATAAATATATATAACTGCACAAAATATATTTTATTTGAAGTCTCATTAAAACGTTTAGTGTTGGTTTCCAGAAACTTTGTTCGCACGGCTTTATTTAAGCGTTACTGAAAAAATAGTCACGTTTTTGTTTTGAAGTTTATTTTCTGCTTATAATTCATAAACAATTTTTCGTTGTCTTCGCGATGTTTCTGTTGATCGTCTTTTGTTCCCTAATTATTTTGTATTCTTACTTATGTACATATATCATATATCTATATAAGCAGTATATATATACATATGTATATATAAGCAGTGTCTACAAAAATTCACGAAAGAAGCAATGATTTTATCAGAAAACACAGTTTTTTATAAAAAAAAATTATCAAAGGAGTATAGAAATCGGTTCAAAGCAATTTAAAAAAAAAATATATTAATAAAAAATCTCCTTCTCGCTCCCTTCTTCGCTCTTTTATAATAAAGGTACAACAACACTGTTGCTTAAACGACTTTTGGGTTGAAAGCTTTGATTTGTAATCAAACGTTTTTTTATTGAAACCTTTTTAAAAAGTAAACAATTTTTTTTACTTTAACACAGTCCTTTTTTTTTAACTAACTGACGCTTTTTTTCGGTGTAAACACAACAGAAGTTAAAAAAGCTTCAAATAATATAATATTATCCCAAATATATTAGAGATAATAAAACAGAATACGATACAATAACAATGTAATGTATTTTGCCAAAAGCCATATTGTATTAGTAGAGCGCTACTGGACTGGAAATGAAAGCTATCTATGACGTTTTTTATTTAAAACTTTTTAATCATTTTCCTACATTTTCTTTTTATTGTATTGTTTTCCTTTTTACATATTCTCTATTTTTTTACATACTTAAGAAGTTTATATTAGCCGGGTTCATTGAAACCATTTCGAAAAATTATACCCTTTTCTCCGCTGTCCCTCTCACTCTACGACATCTTTTTCTGGGCAACTTTTATGTTTTCCTTTTTGTAAATGATGAAAACTAAAAGATTATTGAACGTTCGAAGATGTTAGCATGTCAAGAGAACGAAACTCTTTTGATTAGCAATTTTTATTATTGTATAGCATTTTCTATCATTGTATATCAATTTTACAGAGTCAATTTAATTGTTGAAAATTTAAAACCACAAAATTTTCTCGAGAACTTAAGCTCTTTTCCATTCATTAACTAAATTCAGAGAAAAATTTGTTTGCCCAATAATTTCCTAATGCCATTTTCTCCTAATAAAGCATTTAATACTAATAAAATCTGTTCTCATAATGCCTAAGCATTTGTATTAGATTGAAAAAAGCCTTAGAAGGACACTTTTGCAACAGTGTTGACAACTTAATTTGACAAAAGCAACTGTAAAAATGACAAATAATTACATGAAAAGAGAAAGATAACAAATATAAGGCTAGAAAAAGGGTAGGGTGAGAGAGTGAGAGGAAAAAGAACAGTTTAATTACCCAATTCTCTTTGGTAAAACCAATAAAAACGTAATAAAGTTGTTCGGCTAAAAGACGTCGTACGAAAACTATAAATGCTCTGATAAAAAGACACCAGATTACAAATACAAATATGTAGGTGCGTATAACCCATAAATTTAATAATACTAATTAATTTTAACATGCTCTAAAAGCATTCGAGCTGCAATTTATTTATCTAATGGATTATAAGCTTAATAATTTGTATGCGCATATTTCAGTTGTTAATTTATTACAATTGTATGTGTACGTGTTGTATGTGTTGTATGTGTATGTATGTATAGATGTATGTACTTTAAAAGATTATCAAGCATCGCCAAGCAAATTTGTAATTTCGCAAACCTTCTTAAGCGAATGTATGTATGTATCGTATGTACGCCCCCAAAAATTAAATAATTACTCTTAATTTTAATTCATAAAATTGTGCTTCACTTTGTCCTTACAGCCCTTTTGTTTCCTTTTAAATTCTCTGCTTGAGGCTTCCTTCTTCCGCTTGATTTACTTTTAACACAACGACTTTGTTTTAAAGTTTTTTAAGTTTTTTATAAACCATTTCGGTCTGGTCATGGGCCCCCAAAAAATTTGATTTAACCAATGTTAAGCAGTTTAATTTAAATTTAATTTAATTTAATTTTAATTTTTTTTTTTTTTTTAATTTTTTCATAATATTTTTCATAAATAAAATTGCAAACTATCATTTTAAAAACGTCAAAATTGCGAACTATATGAAGATTTAATTTTAATATTTAGTATGTTTGGTGTAGCCTAAAAGTATGCAAACACAAAACCGTGATCAAAAATTGCAAACGATCGTCATGATTATGAACAGTGAGCATTACGGTACATACTTTTAAATGAAAACATACGTAAATATATAACAAAAAGAAAAGCAAACTTAGAAAAAATATTAAAGATCTAAAAAACTTACCGCTATGACTGTCAATCGTTACCAGTTGGTCATCAGAGCTAGACCAAATCGATGATAAAGTCAGAGGCGAGTCGAAGCAAATAATGTCACCGACAGAGAAAATCGTCTACATAAATAAATAATAGATAAATAAAATTAATAATAACAATAACATCTTTTTTGGGCACAAGTAAAGAAAATAAAAAATTGGCCTTCTAAAAAGTATTGAGTCCTTTAAAACAAAGACGTCAGACTGGCAAAAACAACACAATTTCTATGATTTCTTTGGCGAAAAAAAGAGCACTTTGGAAACTAAATAAAAATCGTTCGAGAAATTCGATAGAGGTAGCAACAGATGTACTGTATAATAATCTGGGTACCAAATTGTTAGTTCCGCCCAGAATGTTACAACACACTTATTACCTATAATATTATTCAATGCTGGTGTAGCTACATATAAACCATTTAATATTTAATATTTTGCATTTTATGAACTAAAAATCTTAAGGTTATTGTATGTATCATACATTAATACTCTTTTATATGATCCCATTTGGTGAACACATATTAATTTCATCTCTTTTAACGTACTCTGCGTCATGAAGGTTAAAAAGTCAAGGATGAAGCGTTTATGCATTTCTTACCTACCAAACTAGCAAAGTATTACCAACGACTTGCAACTAATTTAAAAATTCTAAAAAACCACAAAATAAACTTGAGCTCCTTTACATAAAATATACCAAAAGCTAACAGAGTAAATATACAAATAGTTACAAAAAACTTTAATTCTTGTTGTTTTTTTTTTTCATTTAATTTTTTTATTATGTATTTTAGAGTTTTTTTTTCTGGCTTCTCTTTTCTTTCTATTCATTTTTGGAGAATATTTTGAAAAAGTTTTCTAACAAGATTTAACCACATCCAGTGAGTCGTAAGCTGTGCCAAAGTGCATCAAAAAGGACTGTGAATATATGTACATACGTACAAGAGTTGAGCTCTTCGAGTATAACGCAGACACGCAGCTGTTGCTGAGTGCAAAGAAGAAGAAGTAGAACAACTTGTATGACACGTCGACGGTCAACCACAAAGCAAACAACATGTTAGTTAAAAATGGAAGACCGCAAATGAGCAAAAACAAAAAACAAGGGAGCAAAAGTTCGAAAAAAGGACGATTTTTTGAGATTTGTAGGACTTTTAAGTTTGGAGAATTAAAGAAACAATAGATAAAAGGGTACTGCAATTAGTGGTGTCATTTTAAATGTATCAATTTAAAATCGAAAGGTTTGACAACGCTTCAAACAGCTTATCGGTTTTAGCGCGCCCGCATTTCACAATCGCAGTTGCTTTGATTTTACAGCAAAATAAAGAAATATAAGCAATTATTAATAAAACTCTTAATTGGGCCAAACCCATAACAATCCTCTTACATTGAGACAATTCTAATAAGCCTTATAAAAATGCTATTAAATTAATTTTACCTTCATTTTGACCATACGTTGTATGTCTATTTTATCTTCTGCTCAACTTACCTTAGTCGGATAAAAATATTTCGATTCTGCCACCGACAGTTTGATGTAATCCTCAGCATGTTTGACTCCAGTATTGTCCCTTAAACTAATGGCAATCATGTTGCTTGTTTCACGTGGAAGATTTATCTAAAGGAAAATCAAAGACACGTAAATGAAATATCACCACATAACAAGAGGAAGTGAGAGAGAGAGAGAGGTAGAATACGTATAGAATACGAGTATAGTATAAGCCAGCAAACTAAATTCGAACTGACAAGAAAAATATTAAATTTTCTTGAGGGATACGATACGATAACACGATACGATATATCATGTTATGCCGCAATCCCGTGCGTGCTTGGCCAACTTCAAATCCAAAAGGAAATCCTTGCTGCGAGGCCAAACCATCGACACACAAACAAAAAACTATGTGCATTATCCGCTACGTAACGAACACAGACAATCTCACACTCACGACAGTTGATGTAGACAAACTGTATAGATTTTACTTTGTTTTAATAAATATATATTTTATGTATATGTATATATTTTTTATCCATTGAAAATCCAGTGAGTGCGGGCGGTCTGCTTGGTCATCTACTTGATCGCATCAACGGACAGCTCAGCATCAAATGACAGGCAATAAGCTCTCGTTGCGGTGCAGAAGATTGCAATAACAACGACAGCAGTAATGAGTAAGAATGTCATATAGAAAAGCCAAATATGTATACCTCTAGGATTTATGTTAAGATCTTGGAACTAATAAGGAGAGGATTATCCAAATTAATTTGAAAGTAATTAAAGGATGCGCCTGAAATGTTAGTACTGCGCATTACTCTGACGATTCATAACTTGGCTGCTTCTAAACGAATTTTTATAGCGTTTTTTTTTTGCCTGACGATTGAAGTTTGGGTCTAAATAACCCTCTTTAGATAATGAAAATTCCTGAACAACTGACAAAACTATATGCCCACAACATGAGGAAGCGAAGATCATATCAGCCTTATTTTATTTACAGCGTAGGTCATTCATCTTTGTGAATTTTAGGCAGAAATTTTGCTGAAATTGTAGCTGTTATTTGTGTTATTTAAGTTTTGTAGTATACTTCTTATTCTGTAATTTTTTCTTATTCTTATTTAAGTAACAATTTCTAACTTAACTCTCTCACAAAAGATAACAAACCATAACAATCGCCCCCTAAAAATGTTTCCTAATTAAATCGAGTTTCCTGGATTGCGTTGCGTTGCATTCAACGCCAGAAGAAACTTACTGCAGCAGTGAGATTATTTCCAATCTGTACGTCGACGATATCCTTGTGCGACAATTCGTACTTAATGCCATTGACGTCGTCGATACTATGGGCGAATTCATTGCCGTGGTTATCGTGCAATGAAACTTTCAATAAGAAGTTCATGCCACGCGGGATTTTCTCTTCCGTCTGTTTCAATTTCAGTGTCGGATAAACCAGTGATGCCAGAATATATTGAACATTTTTAACCTCGACACCAATGGGTAAAGTCTGCTCAAATGTTTTAGCCTGAAAAGAATAACAAAAGAAAAAAAAAAACCGGGACAAAAGACAATGAATGCAATGAAAATTAGAAGAGAATGAGCAAAAGAGAAAGAAAGGTAAACCTCAAATCGTAAACCAAATCATGAAATAGAAATTGATATAATGAAAATTTAAAATCCATACGAACGAATTCCATACAATAAAATTCAATTAACTTGGGAAAGCATCTCATCCACTTACAATTAGCAGATCACGTCCCAAAGTATCCTGCGTACGTAAAATACCATCCGGTGAGACTCTAACGATGCCGTTGCTGTCAGTATCGGGCTTATAAATCACATCGTCGAGATTGGACTTCAGTTGGATGGTGCTGCGCGGTGCTACCAAAATCCAATCCATTGTTATGTGTCTCGGTCTTTCCAATTCGAGTATTTTGAAGACTATATTTGTGCATTACAGCGGTCGAGCGTTCACAAAGAAATAGAGAAATAGAGAAATGTTGAGGTAAAAAGGATTTAGTTGAACAAAACCGAATGTGCCCATCATCATTTTACGTACCCACAACTTCCACAGAGCTGGTCATTTTCTGACCGTCTGACAGTATGACGGTAGCGTGTATTTTAGCTTTTCCTGGATTCAAAGCTTTAATGCGCACGGATATAAGATCGTTGTCACTGTACTCAATTCCTACAAAGAGAAAGCAAAAATGCAAAAAAAAATAATATTAACAGAAATAATAGCAAGTCCTTCTCATAAACGCTGATCGTTAATTTCATTACGTTTAAGCACTAATTAGTTCTTTTTAAGGACAAAACTTGTTCGTTCCGTATCTGTTCCTGAATTAAAACTCAACAATTCAAGCTCATCGAAGAACATAGTTTTTTGTTTTACGGATATTTTGTGAGAGTTGTCTAAAGCTTCTCAAAACAACTCTGTATCTTTAAATCCGGTAAAGATTTAAAAGAGGTAAGGTAAGAAAATAAATACCTACAAGGCCTCACTGTATGTAACCTTTTTCACTTAATTCGGAGAACAATCTTTTCAAAATCTATACAATTTTCATAAAACAAAACATTTTTATCCATAAGAAGTGCATTACATTCAAAACGAAAACCTTTAAATATCGCGAAATAAAAAAGAGTGGACTTACACCACTTTCAAAGAAAACGGCTCATACAATATATTGGCAGCTAATTATACGATTAGGTAACAACTAAAAATGCCTTCTCAAGAGAAATGTGGTCGACCTACTGATTGTATCCGGCTGTCACCAAAGAAGATTAGCCGCTTGAAAGCATAAGAAAATAGAAAACCGATTGATTCTAGCATTGGCTTAATTGCTGAACTTCAATCTGGATCGCTCCAGTTTTTATATCCGTGATGATGCCATTCTTTGTTTTGGAGTAAACATAGTGACACTCTGTATATTATATATTTAGTCTATTCTAAGATATTCTTAATTTAATGCTTTTTTAATGCTTATTACTTTCACTCAATAATTTTGTATTTTTCTCATTACATTTTATAGTTATATTTTTTGGATTTTTATTGAACCTCTGCCCAAACATATTTTAGAGTGTTAAATGAACTTGCAAAGTCCAGGAGCAGACTGCCAATTGATTCCTGTAACTATCACGGCAGTCTGTCTACAAAGGAGAAAGAGGAGGCGTTATGCCTCTTGAAACTATCTCTCAATCTACCTGCAGAGTAATACATATGTACATATATAAGTTGGTCCCTTGCAAATAGTCTGATAACAAATCCTTTGAAATAAGCTTACCATATATCTGGTCTCTTGGTTCTAAGTAAAAACTTACCAGCATCTGCAAATATGTTATAAATGTCAACAACATCCGGCTCATTTGTAGACCAAATAATGCGCATATTCTCTAAGGTACCCAATACCATTGGCGATAACTCTGGTAGACCTTTAGGTAAAAGAACAAAAAGAAACAACAAAGAATAGAAAAAAAAACATTTAGATAAAGTCGCCTTGCATCACGTATGTATTATGTATATTTACCCCAAACAGTAGCCGGCATTACGGCTCCACTTCGTATACGCACCAGAGGTGTACGAATTTGTATACTTAACAAAGGTACCACATGAACCTCAACAGTATCTTCAGATATGATCACGTCTTTACCGGTGCCGGGACTTTTCATTATACATTTACCGCTGATTTTGGTTGTACCCAATTTAATTGCGGTAACAATTGCGGAATCCATAGCTTTAAAATGCAAAACATAAAAAATAACGTAACATTACAAATAACGTAAGAATTTCATAATCTAAGAATTTCATAATTTTATAAAATCATAATCATTGCTTATCTTACAAATGATTTGTTTGTCGTGCACACTATAGATAATATTAACATCCGGTTGTGGTCCACCATGATAGTAGATTTGTATATTCGAACCGATGGCCAAAGTTGAATTACGTGGATAAAGGCGCAGGGGTGGAAAGACCTGCAAGAGAGCCGGTGAAGTCACTTTCATAATTACAAGCTCTTGTATGACATACTTGAATGTTCACTGGCTCACTGCTGACCATAGCATCACCAGATCCAGCATGGAAAACTACTTTTGTTTCACCGAGATTATTTCCGGTAATTATATATCTGAAATTGTGGCATACGATTACGCCACATAAAAAAACATTTTTACGGACTTTAATTATACGATTATGTCCGTATAGCTTACCTTATTTCACCCTCCCCCAAATCCGTTTGATCACCCAAACGCAGGCTCAAAATATTCGCATTGAAAACATCCTCGGACAATTCATAAATGTGCAAATTAAATGGATCGATTAGTAACAAATTATCATTAGAATCGTACAGCTTGACAATGGCTTCAATAGACTTAGTACGCTCAATACGATCAGGCGATGCAACGCGTATGGCAGACATTGAAACAACCGATACGGATAGATAAGCCGGCTCCGTCATCAAACAGCGATCAATTAACTCGATACGCACCTAAAAAGAGTTCAAAGAAATAATAGCACTCTTCAAAAATAATATCAACTTGTAAAATGCATACATGACCAATACGCAGAGGAGTCACTATCAGCTCTCTTTCTTTTGAATCCAATTCAACGTTAACGATGCCGCCCTCCGTCACATGATAATCATAGAAACCGCTACCTTGAGCGATCTTAATGCGTTCACGTCTATTTTTCGACATGAAAATACTAACGTGATCGGTTAGAAAGAGTGTACTATTGACTGCCATGAAGCGGATCTCATTTTCAATGACGGGCGTGAAGACCTCACCAGTTTTCGGCTGTGTTTTAAACGAAATTGTTAAATCATTATACGCCCACAATAAGGAAAAACCGATTGGTCACTTACATTTTCAATGCCAAAGTGTGGCGTCTCCGCTTTGATACCATGCTTACGCAGAACCGTACTGTCATAACGTGTCACCATGCCCTTAATGCGGAAATTATTCGTAGCTCCTGCTATGGTCGTTATGAGCACTTCTTTGCCGGGCAAGCGAACGCCCTCCAATAAATCCACTTCCGAGTTTCTATAATGCTTAATGGCATCGCTGTTATGACGAATATCAGCCGCCCAAAATTCCCAATCAATGAAAAGCGATGAGATATTCATAAGCTTGCGATTCTTGGCATCCTGAACTTCGATTTCAATTTCGAATTTGTCGTCACTTTCTCTGAGATGCAAGAGTGAGTTTCGCATTTCCATGGGGCACGACTGGCGCAACTGTTCGACGGCATAAAGATTCAAGAAACGTGGTTTCACGCAATACACTCGAGTCACCACACTCGAGACATAGGCTTCGAATTTGTTTGTTTGCAACGCGTTGTAAATGCTAAAACTGAAGGGCGTGCTGCCCACCTTGCGGCACATCACCGTAAAAACATACATGGACCTCTGCGAGTCGAGCACTATTTCTCCCACCTCCGCTATATTCGAATCGTATTTAGTGGACTTGGTGAGTTCAGCCTCTAGCGTAAATATACGTTGTGGTCCATTGGTATAGACGACATTGCGTGATGAACCGATAGGCAGTATCACTTCGTTTTCAATAGGATTCAGTATGCCCAGTTTTTCGAAAACATTCAACGTGACCTCGTCTTTGAGTTGCCTGCCGGCGATTTTGTAGGATAAGCGCAATTGGGTCATGCCCACGGCTGTACTACGTAACTGTAATATCTGACAAGCACCTGGTAGCATCTTCGCTTCTCCTCCACCGCCAGCCGACGAATGTACCTGGCTGCTGCTGCTGCCGTCCATTCCGTCCATTTGGAATATTTGATTTGAAAATTCCAAATCAAAGTTTAAATTTTCACATCTTGTAAATGGAACGAAGGTTCGATTAGCGTACGCATAAACGGCCACATGTAACCGTACAACGTCCCTCAATGCGGTCTCAAAATTATATTTGATTATTTCGAGCTTAACCGGCGGCAGGAAGTGAACCTCAGCCTGACGGTAAATCTTATGATTTCGCATGAGAGCGACCCGAACGTGCGCATGTCCTGTAGACATTGACCCATCGCTTAATTCGAAACTATCGCCTGAACGTTTGTCGGCTTCGCGGATTACTGTCGTGGCCAAACCATTTTGGTTGATCTGTAGAAAGCGTGAATTTGGTATCTGCCAAATGTAGGAGCCATCACCGCCAGTGACCTCGAATTGTATGCGCTGAGCCTTAACCGCATTCGGAACATACGGCAGTATGACTTTGGTGGGCGTAAGATAAAGCTGGCTGAATATTTCTAATTCCGTTTGAGCAGAAAGCTGAACAAAAAAAGACTGTTGACAAAAAGCTTTTGCAAAAATTTTATCAACATTTTACCTCTTGAAAGGCTCCATAAACTGGTGTAGTGCCTGGCTTTACAGCAGCTCCGTACAGACGTGTATTGTTATTGTTGCGTTTGAGTATATAAAAAAGCATTTCATCCAATTCGGTAGACATAGCGTAGCGCGGGCCCAAGGTAATTTTCTTATCGTCACTGCAAAAGAAAGCGCTTTTTAAAAAGTCCTGTCTACCTTGTAATAAAAACATACCTTGTGTATAAGTCCAAAGCAATTACATGTTTTTCGCCCTCCACAGTCACCCAATTATCATGCGGCAACAGGCTCAGGCCCAACCTCGCCGGATTGCAGACACTTACCTGAGCGCTGGGAGCAGAATACTTTGTGACTATATTGTCAGAGCTGAAAACTCCCTCCGTGGGCACGTTACGATCGCGCAATACCACTGTAGTCCTTCCCACTTTGAGGCCCGTGATGGTATTTTTCGTGAGACTGGCTACTTTTGGGTGTTCAATTTCAAGAAAATATTGGTCATTAAGCGAGATTTCCTCAAGTTTTCCTTGCTTGAGTTGTAAAATACGAAAACTTATAGTATCGCCAGCTATTATGTGGACATCAGAGGGCTCCAAGATGATGTTGGCCAATACGTTAATATACACCTCAATACAACTTACGTGTGCGTACTCCGGATAAGGCAAACTCACGGCAACCTAAAGCGAAAAAGCATGAGACCATCCATCATTGTTACGCTAAACGCAAAAGATCCTCTAACACTTGCTTACCTTCGCAGTTCCAGTGTTAATGCCTTCCAGAAGCACCATGTACCCCCTGATGTTTTGTGCTTCGAATTTCTCCAACGAAGACGGCACCTCGTGGTAGCTGCTCTCGGTGAAAGTTAGGAAACGCAGTGCCGGTGACCAACCTTTGGTCTCGCGATTAACCGAAGAAATCGCCCAATTGAACTCGACACCCTCGAGTGTGGTGAAAGCATTTCCTTGGGAGTCTTCTGCACGCAATTCAAATGTTTCGGGTGCCTCCTCCAAGAACAGTTGTCGTGTTGTGGTGTGAACACCGAGTCTGTCGATAACATCCAGTATAACATCACACCGCAACGATTCACCACGGGATGTCTCCTCGGCCAACACAATAGCTGTATTGCGACGGCGTTCCCGGGTCAAGACGGTAACTGTTGCTCTATGAGCGCATTCTCCATCCAAGTCTTCGTATAGAGGAGTTATTAGGATGAGATCTTGACGCGATGAATACCTGAGGAGAGACGCAAAAATAAAGTAATTTCTATAGTCTTCTAGATCCACCGAAAATTCTAGGTTATGTTTGGAATTCCTAGCATTCCACTAAACTTACCATTTGAAACAGCCTTTCTCTATTACCTCCAAAGTAAAATTTATGGATATTTTGTCAAAAATGGGTAGCAAGACGCGTGGATAGTTCAATTTTGTTGCGTCCACAGTATTTCTGATAAAAAATATTAGCAAAATTACTAAAAACAATTCCTTTGCCTTTTCCATGGCGCGTTTTTGCACGCTCCTATCAAAACTGTTTAAAAGCAAAAACACGAATGAAGAGATGGCAAATTATGCTTCAGATAAACAAAATTTTTATTTAAAGCTGGCATTGCCGCGGCTTTTGTTTTAACACTTATTGCGTTACCAGATTGAAAGTGTCTGCAAATGACACAAAAGTTTATACAATTTATTACTATAATGGGATTGCTTAAATGATTAGTGTAAATGTTCAAAGTTTTTAAAGTAAACCATGAATAAAAAACTATTAAGGGTTTCATTGTACATTTATCGGAAGCAAGTTCTGTGTTTAGGTTACATCAGTTTCTTTGCTATTCCATATTTCCAAGGCCTAAATTTAATAAGTATACGCTTTAGCCAATATTACATGAAATACCGAAATTATCTTCGCAAAATATTACAAAAAGCTTTTAAATTTTTGTGTTCATCATTGAATTAAAATGTCTTGGAGTCTTTGAGACAAGAACAATTAATTTTGAAAAAAAAATAATACCCTGATATGCTACATACAGTTTTGTTTTTTTTTAAAGTTTTATTTTCGATTTTTCATAAATCCGTGTATACTTTGAACCAAAGATAATGAGATGAGACACTCTTTCTACTCCATGCGCATTTTCTTGATACAATCACAAAATTGTCTAAAATTGTCGAATTGAATAAAGATTGAATAAAGATTGAATAAAATTAGTTGGAAAATACTGATGCACATTTCTTGGAAAATTAAAAAAAAAAACAACAAAATTGGAGAGTTTGTGCTGTCCTCAATCTGTTCCAAAATCTCAAGTATAATGTACGTGGGTTTACAGAGCAAAATAAATAGGCGTCGGATCGACTTTTTGAAATTCAGTCATCGAGTGTCCTATCTCATTATCTCTGTCTCGAACATTATATATTATTTTTCTTTATTTTCTATTGGCAGCACCAGTGCATGACATTTGATCGAAGTAATTGCCAAAAAATTCATGATTGCTGCGCACAGATTTTTCTGAATATCATATATTACTGAATTTCTAAAATCTCAGAAAATATTTTCAATTCGAAAATGTCCAGCCAGGAGCAGAGTGATGCAGAGGATACAGAAAGACCAAAAAAGGCATCAAAGTTTTCCATACAAACACTTAAAAGCCTGAAAGAAATGGAAGAGACCGAAGTTTTTAACTACATTGAAAGTTTGCACAATATATTGAAGAAAAATAAGAAAAAATTGAAAAAATATAAAGAAAAAATTAAAAAACTTGTAAGAATTTAAGTGAAATATCTCAAATAAATTAAATTCCGTCACAAATCTTTGAAGGTAAGAAAGGTTGAGCGTTTAGAAGATACTCAAAAGGGTCAGCAACAGGAATCAGCCAAAGAAGATGCCAATAATGAAGGACAGCCGGAGAATGTTGGCACTTCCGATAGTAATAAAGAAAATGGTAAGCATTAACTGGATCGTTTCTATTTTTTAAGTTATACATTGCAAAAAACTACAAAACGCAAATCTCAGTTCCGCGCTTCACTTCCTCGTTTTACAATTTGCGACTAGCGACAGCAGCAACTAAGGCAGCTCCCCTGCCAGAACCATCTTCCGATAACATAAGATCAAAGCCCAAACCAGGTCTCAGTAACTTTTGTATTGTTTCGCGCATGTACGAGTCGAATTTCGGATGAAATCGATAAACAGAGCCGTCGACACCAACAACCACATGCGGTTGATTGATGCGGTTAATCAGGCCGGCGATTCCAATGGCCGCTAGTTTGGCTGCCCGTCGAGAAATGCATTCGCAGATATCTCGCAATTTGTGGCAATCTTCCACGACGACTTCCTCCTTCCTCATGCCCACCAGCTGGCACAGAAGTTGCCGGGTGTTATTAAAACCGGGCACGGTGTCAGCTTCCACTGTGGACAGAAAACGTGTCTCAATGAAGTTCGGATTATTGGCCAGCAAATGCATGAACTTGTCCTTAACGGAGCATTTGCTGAAAATAAGATTCTCCTGGATTGCCTTGAGCAACACCAGACGCACCAAACCGCCCAGGTACATTCCTGGAATGGAAAAATGGTAAATGTAAGCCATTCGCCGTTTAGGCTTTTGGGTCTGCTCACCTGAAATCATTTTCTCGAACAACTGATGACCCGCATTCAGTGTATTTTGATCAACAAGTCGATCGTATTCGGTGCGTATGAAATCCAACGTACCACTATCGCCGAATGCACCCCATTCGGTGTTAATCAAAACCTGTTGTTGGCCCGTTTG
This sequence comes from Conops quadrifasciatus, assembly GCA_949752815.1. Lineage (NCBI taxonomy): Eukaryota > Metazoa > Arthropoda > Insecta > Diptera > Conopidae > Conops > Conops quadrifasciatus. The sequence continues at coordinate 6,856,571 of OX457077.1, forward strand.
CAAAGGATTTTCCAGCGCATCGACGTTGTCCACATGCTCGACGTAGCAAGCATTACAGCCAGTGCCAATAATGACTCCAATGCGACATTCGGCATTGCGGTGTGCACAAGACATCAGTGTACCGGTGGTGTCATTCAGAATAGCCAGTACATCGATTTTAAGGTCGCCCCGTCTCTCCAAAGCCTCGTTCAGCAAACGGCCCACATCCTGCTGCACCACGCCGGAACAACGAAAGCCCTTCGTCCAACGCACCAACAGAGCCTCCGTCAAACCCAGCTGAATGCAGGGAAAGGAGAATGTGAAGCCAAGCGGCAAATGCTCGTCGCCAACATGTTGTTGCTGCACAAAAGTGGCCAAGCAACGTGCAATGTGATCGAAGAGCTGCGTGCCGGGGCCCAGCATTATTTCCTGTGGCACGGCGTATATCTCTGAAGTGACGAGCGCCTCTTTTTGGCCCTTGAACTGCACTAGCAGCACACGAAAGTTGGTGCCGCCCAGATCCAGTGCCAAATACTTGCCGACTTCGTGGCCCGTGGGCAAGTCCTGCACGTACGTGACATAACACTTGATGTCCGATTGCGCATGCGTGCGTCTGGACAAACCTTTCGTTATCTCAACGCAGAAGCGTTTGTAGATCTCTTGCAATTGAGTATCGTCGACATGAAATTCGCTTAAAAGTTCTTTCAGTTCATTACTTTGCATTTTTATTGGCATTATGTAAAGGGAACGTGGTTTTTGGGTTTTTCTGTAATCTATAGAATATGTTTCTTCCTGAAGCCTCGACGCTGCTAAACGCTGCTGCTGCTCTTCGAGTCAAGTAACAAATTGCAACTAATTAATTTTCGTGTCATTTTCGTTCTTTCTACGCTTCGATTGGAGGGGTTTTTTCTCGGAATTTATTAGCATTAAGACTATACTATAAGATTCTATTTGATAAGAAAATTTCCTTTATTAAAGATTATTGCATTGCTTTCTTTGCATTATATTGTATTAAAAATTATGATCGCTTTTATTTTGTTATAAATTAAACGAAACGGTGGACGAAATGAAGAAAAAGAAAATTAAGGTTAATTTTAAATTAAGGTTAAGGTTAAGGTTTAAGGTTAAGGTAAATTAAATTAATTATGTTAAAGTGATTTAATATCTCTTTAAAAAGTTGTAATCGTTGTTATTAAATCGGGAAGCTTTTGTTAACGAAGTTTTGTTATAGATCTCGAAAAAAAACTCGGTATTATATAAAAATTAAATTAAATTATATTAAAAAAAATATTCAAAATACATATAGTAATTTGATTTTAATTTGATCTAATAATTAACAGAAATTCAAAACTCTTAACTATAAAAAATTATTTTTTGTTATAGAAATTGTTTTTTTAACATTTTGTTATGAAAAATAAGAGTTAAATTCATGGATATCTTCTCTGTAGATAAGTCCCGGTCTAGTTACAAGGTTTTAACCCCGAGATTGTAACCATTTCATGTAGCGGTGGGTCCATACACTTTCTCGAGTTTCTTTGTAAAAAGACTACGGACTAGCTACAAGGAATGAAACGTTTTATTACAATCCATAGAATTTTCGCCCACTGTTTTATAATCTCTTTGGACTATTATTTGACGTATTTTCGTCGTGTGTAAACGAATTTCTCATTTGATTAGAATAAAAACAGAACTTATAGTATCATATAAAATGTTATCATTATTATTATTATTTTTATTACATAAACGCAAAGTTTAACAACGTCGTTACGTCGTAGCGTAACCATTAGTTCAAAAGTGACAGAGCAACAATTTCTCGCGTTATGAGTTCAATAAAACTCCGCGAAAAACACACACACACACAAATCGATAACGTTACGATTGGACGAGCCGCCGATCTTTAAACAATGATAGCGCTTAAGACGATGTTATTGTCAATGTTTGTAAAAAAATAATATAATATAAGATTTAAGGCACGTGCCATAAACTTTAAGAAATAGTACATAGTGTACATTTTATTCATACACTTTGAAAAGCTTTATCGCCGCAAACTAATCCTGAGGTACTAAAGTGCTTTGCTGAACTGAGCCGCATTTCTTTTAGTGCTTTGTCTCGCATACTTTCTTGCTTCCTCCGGATATTAAATTTGAAAAGCAAGTAGAATTGTTTCTGTCAACAGAAAGTGTTCTTCATTGAATTGTTGTTGTTGTTGTTGTTGTTGTTGTTGTTGTTGTTGTTGTTGTAAAATAGAATTACGTAACTTGTAATAGCAGAAGAATAAAGTAATATAAATATGTACAACGACTTAAGAGTAACACTAACACGGTGTTAATAATCATAATGCAAGGTTATTAATTTGCCCTTTAAAAGTTAAATAAATAAAAAGCGTATAAACAAACGAGCGTATAAACAAAAAAGCGTATGCATTCAAAGCAGAGCATCTTTCGTGAAAGAATAGTTCAGTTATTGCTTTAGAAGATCAGTGAAATGTTGTTGATTTTCGATTTTTTTTTTTTCTATATAATTTTCTTTTCGTTAAATTTTCTTTTTGATCTATTTTCTAACAGCTTCAAAAACTTTAGTGGACGAAATACGTCAAGCTGCCGAGCAAGCGCAAAATTTAAATGGCTTCGTTTATGAGCCAACCTCTGGACTTTATTATGATCAAAAGACTGGCTATTATTATAATGCGGTCGGTATTCGTTTGTATTGGAATAAACAGCAAAAATATTATTCTAAATATTCAAATATATGTAAAATATTTCTTTTTTTTCTGCAGGAGTATGGCTTGTATTATGATGGCAACACCGGCTGCTACTATAAATATAATCAAGAAAAGAATGAATTCGAATTTCATTCACAAGTGGCTGCAACTGATACGGCAGCAGCAGCAGCACCAAAAACAACAACAACAAAGGTGGGATATAATTTTTAAGAAAAAATGTTTATAAAAGTGGTCCCAAGTATTGTACAATATATCGTTCGATAGTTAATAGTATATCAATTAAAATAGCTTTGTTATTTTTTTAAAAATCCTTGGAAGGAAAATCCGTTCAAATGTTCGTACTCTGCGTTGATGAGATTTGTATTATTTATGTATTTGTAATCTAAAACAGATTTTTATTATTTTTTTAAACACTTAAAAGCCAATATTTAAAGATCCATAACACTTTAAGAAAAGTCAAAATCCATCTCAAGAAATACCGGAATTAAAATTAAGAAATATTGTAGTTGCAGCATTTTATTTAATAAAATATTTAGTTATTCTGCAATTAGCAAAATAAAGGCTTTAAAAAGCAAGAGAGAGAGTATCATAAAAACGTGAACCAACGAGAAACACTCGATGCCATTAATTCTGAGTAGTTTCCAGAAGATCTAGAGAGCAGTCTCTATTATTTTTAACTTATTTAAGAGCTTCGTTGAATATTCTTATATATAATTTCATTAAACAACATAATCCTTAAGTTATAGTATGTACTTCAACGTCTCTTCCTTTATCTTTTCAGAACTCTAACGATGATATTTTTGATAATTACGTAAATACTGCACTTTTAAATCGTTTCTCAATGCTTAACATTGATCAGATGCGTAGAAACGCATTAGGTAAGCTTCTTGGTCGGCACGAACGATGAAAACGCGGATTTCTTTTCTCAACTTGCAGACGATCATTGCACACCACGACGGCGGTGGTGACGAGGAATGGGGCGTGATCACGGAAGGACAACTACGTAAACTGAATAAAAAGAAAAAACGTATGCTGTCTGAGAACGAAACACCGAAACGCAAACGAAAACGGCAACATAAACATAAACACCGACAGCAAACACAACATCAGCAACAAAAACCACAAAGCAGAGCAAAGCAACAACATAAACATAACACCGTCATTTCACAAACGGATTCCAGTGACAACGAAACGGATTTTGGAAGGCAGTGCGTTATTCAAAGTGACCGCAAAAATAATAAAACCGAAACAAAAGACATGGAAGACGGAGAAATTGAGGCATCGAATAGTGATGTTAGTGACGACAATGAGCGTAGTCATAGCGATAGTAGCTGTTGCTCTAGCATGATGACAGACAACGAAGAGACAGCCGTTGAGGTCTTTAGCAGAGGCAGTCACTTTCAAGGTGGGTAAAAAGGAGGGAAAGCCTAAGACAATGAGAAATTATGAATGATCAAAAGTTAGAAGAGCAAGAACCGTTTTTGTAACCGATGCAATGTCAATGTTGTGGCCTCATAACGATAACAGACGAGTACTAGAGGGCGCTATATCGCATCGGTTGCGCATCGGTTGAACACTTGAAATTAGTTAGAAAAGTAAAAAGAAATTCGCGTTTGAATACGTGCCGCATTTCGGTAAAGAGAATAAACCGTTCGTGTAACTTCTATCATTCTAGATATAGCCAAAAAGTATCCACCTTCTTTGCGTATAATCATTCTGGAATCGCAAGTGGATGAGTTAAAAGTGGGCAGCTTGAGTCTGATCACTTTCAAGGGCGGTACTTTGGGGCGCGAAGGCAAGCATGATGTCATCATACCGGATGTCAATGTATCGAAAGTAAGTTCTTCACAAATGAATGGAATGTGTGGAATGAATTTAGAATAAGAAAAAGGGACACCAACATAAACTTATTAACGCTCACAAACCGTTTCAGTTTCATTTGAAATTTATTTACGATACCAAAGGATATATATACAAATGCATTGATTTGGGTTCGCGTAACGGTACTCTTCTCAATGGTGTACGCATGTCCATTTCCAAGGTAGAAAGCGATCCGTTCGATTTGGTACATGGCAGCGTGCTGCAAATTGGACAGACCAAATTGTTGTGTCATGTGCATGAAGGTAACAGCACTTGCGGACAATGCGAACCGGGTTTGTTAATTGAAGTCAGCCATGGTGGAGGTGGTGGTGGTGGAGGCGGCAAGGATTCAACAGCGTCTTCCCGTTCTGTAGCTGTTGCCTTAACGCACAAGGAACAACTAAAGAAGCTCCAAAAGAAATACGGTCTCGAGAATGAAAGTAAGGAAATGAATTGAAGGAATGGAAGAAGCTCTTAATATTTCTCATGCAATATTTCTTCTTCTAGAATTTGTTGACAATAAACAACATGCGTCCAGCAACAACTACAATGATCGTGCTGCCACACGCCGCAATAAAGTTGGCAGCTCAACTGACATGGAGAAGACACAAACTGCTTCGGTCAACACGTATGTTTTATTAATAATTCTTAAGTTTATAAATCTCTCTGTCGCTGTTATTTATATGAATTACAAAGATCTTCACGATCAATGCAGACGATCTAATGGTTAACGAGATCGTGACATTCAAAATAATGGCTTTATTTTATATAAACAACTTTATATAAACTCAGCTAATTCTTATTGTATAACACGGCAGGCAGACGATTATTTCCTAAGTGAACTCTTTAAATTAAATTTTTATAAATTCGTTTATGATTTATATTTTATAACTTTCATTCTTTTTAGAGCCATTTCAAGTGAAAATAAAGGCTTTAAAATGCTCTCGAAATTGGGCTGGAGTAAAGGTGAAGCTTTAGGTAAAACAAGCACCGGCAGTGGTCTTTTGGAACCGGTAAGTACCAACGCGACCTGGTTGTTTTTTTCCCCCTGATTATTCTGATGCCTGTTGTTCTTTAACTCGGTTTATGTAGCTGCATGTTTCCTGCAATGCTGGCAAAAAGGGATTGGGTTGCGAAGAGGATATCAATAAAGCGCCGATCTTAACCTTGGCTGATAAAACGAAGCTGGCAAATTTAAAGAAGACGCGGGAGCGTTATCAAAAGGCAGATATTTTTCACGACAGTAGTGATGACAGCAAATAAATTCAGTGTGTACTCATTTATGCAGTTTCATTTTCATTCATGCTCATTATTATGTTAAGATTCTTGTTGCTCAAGAGAATTTTGTTGCAGGAGAATTTGTTGTTGTTAAAAAAGGTTCTTGTTGCCAAAAACATTCTTGTTGCTAAATAAATTCGTGCTCCTGAAGAACGTTTTGTTGCTAAAGACCTTCTTGTTGCTAAAAAAGCTCTTGTTGCTAAACAACTTCTGGTTGCTAAACAACTCCTTGTTGCTATAGACTTTATTTTGCTTTCTTCCTTTCTTCTTGCTAAAGAACTTCTTGTTGCTAAAAAAGCTCTTGCTGCTAAACAACTTCTGGTTGCTAAGGATCTACTTGATTCTAAAGACCTTCTTGTTGCTGAAGACATTCTTGCTACTAAAGAACTTTTTGTTGCTAAAGAACTTCTAAGATTCTTGCTCTGGAAGATCTTCTACAAAAACAATAATTCATCAGCTGTTGTTCTTTTTCTTGATTTTATTTTTACTTTTAAGTGGATTAATACAGAAATACTTTTCTTATTAATAAATATGTATTCAATAATTCATTTAATGTAAAAATTGCGTGCCTTTTTTTTATTTTATTACAACAACAAAAAGGTGCACAAAAAAGTCTTTGATTTTGTTAAACTATCAGTCGTTAAAAAATGAACAAAACAAATAATATATATTATTGTGTGCATGTATGCATGTGTATGTATGTGTTTGGGTAAAAGCTAAAGCTAAATTCAAATTTCTTTATAATAAAAAGTCATTAGTTTCGGGGTTTTCTATTTCTACTAAAAAACAAATAAATCTTTCAATAAATAGATACTAATGTAGTTATAATAATTTCATAGTCATAATTTATGATGTTAGTCCAAATAGTTTCGTAATTTAAAAATTTTAATAATTAATTAATACGATACTAATAATTTTATTGAAGCCTCTAGTGATATGTTTTCTCCGTTTGCCTTTTTTCATTTTCTTGTTTTGTTTTCTTCGTTGTTGTTGTTCGTCTCTATTCAAACTTGATTGAGTATTAAGTACATTACAGCAAAAACAACAACAACTAACTGCTACTACAAATACAGCTACAATCAATTAGTAAATATTTGTATATATATATTTTTTTAAAAAGTTTTTTCTTTTACAAATTGACTAAAATCTGGCGTATTCTTCGAAAAAAAAAAATTACAATTTTTTTTTATTTAATGGTTAAGCAATATACAATATAATGTGTGTAAAATTGTTTAAGTGAAGTCATTCGAAACAAAACGTATTAATGATATTTTATAATTACGTTTGTTAATGCTGTTTTTATCATAATCTTTGGAGACATGAAGACTAAACGACTAAAATTATTGAAGCAACTATTATTATTGTTGCTTACGTTGCTCGAATGCAACTCGATTGGATTGATTTGGGGTAAAACGAACGGTGCCTTTCGCACCGCAAAGAATTGAACATTTGGTGTAAATTGAAGGAAATTTTAAAAGTCTTTTCTGAGACTAAGTTTTATCAAAATCCTGAAATGATTAACCAGTTCACCGTCTATTCTATTTTATAGAATTAGACTGATTAATTTAACGAACCGGAAGAAATGATGGATTTAATTTTTGTTATTTCCTGTAATAAAATTATTACGCTTTTCTGCTGTTAGTAAAAGTTCTAAGTCCGTTATATTCTCATCAGTTCTTTTTAGAGCTGAGAAAGAAATTCAGAGAAAAGAGCCTTCAAAAGCGATATATACGATATTATGCGAGCAATTTTCTGGGATTCTTTACGCTTCTCCATTATTATTAATATTTTCACTTTTAATGAAAAATTAAAATGTATAATTCTACTTGATTCGTTGGCAAAAATACATAATAAATCCATTGGCCACAAACTTATTGTAAATATATAAACATAAACATCATCAGCTTAATTTTAAAAATATGTAAGTAAGAGTAATAATAATTTTAAAATTTTCACTAGTATTAACTTAAATTTGCTAATTATTTTTATTACTTTCGTATTTCTAGATGGTTTTTAAAAGGTTCTGGCACTTTTCTTTCTACCATTGAACACTACTATTTTTGAATATTTTGTTTAGTATATTTTTCACTTTGATTTTCTAAATTTTAGCATTTTATTCCATCATGAGCCCACGAATCCAATTCAGCCCTTTCGACATCCACCCAACGCCTTCACATCAATAAAGAATCCTGTGGCACACGAGTCCTTACGCATTTCGCACCACGAATTGTACGTACGTTGATTGACACCGCAAAGTTTTCCTTCCTCGTAACGGAAAGACTGTGTTAAAGAGCAAACAATTACATAACATTACATAAAGAATACATAATATATTCTGAGTTCGAGGTAAACAGCTGGTGGTAATCGAGAGATCTTATTCATACTCACCGACGGCCTTCGCTTGCGGGCGCATTTATAGCGACAGGTTACACAGCGCGGTTCATGGGTCAGCAGGTCCAGCAGACAGGTTCGTTTCGGACCGCAATTAATGTCACTACAGGAGACTCGGTCATCTGTAATCAAATGAAGTATGAATCATGAAAATGGTTTGAGTATTTGGAACAACAGTACGATTGAGACCAATCCAAAACCACCATAACTGACAATTAAGATGGTGCCGATCAATTATGTACTACCAACAAGTATGAGTCAAATCAGAATGGTTTAAGTATTGGGAACAACAGTATGATCAACAACAACCGTAACTGACAATTAAGATGGTGCGGCTCAATTATGTACTACCAACAAGTATGAATCATACTTCAAAATGGTTTGAGTAGTGGAAACAAAAGTATAGTATATACAGAGAATGCAATAATATCAAAGTGAAAAATATTATTCATATTTTTTGTACCTTCGGCGAGACTTAAAAATAACAGTATTTTTTCCTTCATACTTTGGTCTTAATCTATTTTTGTCTGGTACTTTTTTCGCCGTCCAGAAGCCTCATAAGAACGAGGTTGGTTTGAAGAATATTGTGTGAATTTTGGCAGGTGGCAGTAAAACGTGATTGTGCAATATTTTTTGAGCTAAATTCTATAGGAGTCAGTTTTCAGCCTTCAGGGCCATTCAAAAGGGACAGGTGGAAAGAAGAATCTGCGTCGCTTTGCTTTTATTGAGTGAAAGAAGCAGAAGAAGAGGACGTTTTCGTTATCAATTGCATTACGATTAAACCGGTAGCCGAGAGCTTGAGAATGAGCCGATTTTAAATTGGCTTCCGCAGATTTTACGAGTAACTCATTCATGGTTAGCATAATTTTAATGCAGTATTTTTTTTTTTTAGCATAATTTTATTGCTAGCGACGATTGCTGAAGACTGTAAAAGACCAGTAAAAGCGCCTTTACGTGAAGCCTGAAGTGATGAAATTTTATCCTTGAGCTGTAGAGATTTGTTTTTTGTTTTCGCGTCCGTCTTATCATCTTTTTCAACCTAGTAAAATTTTCTTTTACGAGTGTGTCCTCTCTTTCTTTCTCATTTTCGTCCCTTCTGCACTCTCTTAATTCTTAGTATAGACATTTTTTAGTGTTATTAAAAAAGCCGTTAGTTTTATTTTTAAACTTCGTCTTTCGAACTGTCTGTTGAAAAGATTAAGTGAGAAAAGTAAGAAACAGCTCCATTTTCCTCGAGAAAAAAGATCCAGATCCAGACGATGACAATAATTAATTTCATGATTTCGTGTCGTGACGAGCAACGAGCAAGAATTTCACGAACAAGTTCATTAAGCATCAGAGCAGAAAATTTTGCATTCTCGTAATAATGAGCAGCAAGTTCGCGAGCATGTTCGTTGAGAAGCGGAGGAGAGTCATTGTTTTTTTATGTTTCGCGGAAAAAATAAACATTTAAAAAAATTTTGGATTTGCCGAAATTTTAGGTTTTTTTTTTATTTTATTTTCGTACGCTTTCTCTTTAAAATGAGCGGCAAAAAAGGTTTAATCAATTTATTAATTCATAAATGCGCGTACATACATACATATATGAAAACTTAAGCCCAAAGGGTAAAAAAAAAATTAAAGAAACTCGCCACTTGAGGTTAAGTTAACTTGGTTAAGTCTCAATGCGTTGCACAAAAAGAGGCAAAAACCGAAACTACGGAAAGAAGACAGAGTCGCGATTGCGATTAAGAAGTACGGAACTGCTCACCGTAAAATGTTGCAGCAGGACAGACCAACCGGCAGACAGACAGACAGACAGGACGACAGAACGCAAGGTGTGCACGCTGTCGAACATAAAAATCATTTGTTGTTTTTTTCTTGTTCTCTCTTTTATGTCTGTGTCTGGCTGTCTGCTGATACGATATGATTGTCTGGTTATTTTGCTTTTCGTTGTTTTCTTTTTTTTCTTGGTCTTCTTCTTCTTCTTATTTACACGTCTTGGTCCTTAAGCTGCAGCGACTCGAGACAATCGCGCTTTTATCATCAAGTAATAACAACAACGCTTGCGCATGCGCAGCACAGTAGCAAACAGCAACAACAACAACAACAATGACAATAACACTAGCAACAATAACTAACTTTATATTAATGGCAACAATGGCAACAACAACAACGACGACGATGATGATGATGACGACCAGTCACATCCGAACCAAAAGGAACGAAAAGCGACCAAGAAGCAATAAAACGACCCACAAAAACAAGAAGACAGCAACAGTTCCAGCTGCGTGTGCCTTTAATAACAAAAAAAAAAACAACAATGGCGACTGATCTGCAAAATATTATGCTCTGCCGCCAGCCCTTGACTGACTGACTGGCTGACTGGCTGGCTGATTGGCAGCAGCAGCAATAATACTCGCCGCAACAAAAAGTGTTGCAATCTTAATAATTTAAAGGGCGAGATAATATTTTGACGGCCGCCACAATAAACTGCTAACTGCTGGCAGAGTAACAGTAACCGAAGCTCTGTCAGGAATTTTATCATTTTTAAATTGAAAATAAATCGAAGGCTAAATAATTGTAAAATTGCTGTCTTTTTGCGATTTAAGCGTTCATTTTTAGACCAAAAACTCTTTCTTTTCTGAGCCTTTTGAGACTCTTTTCTGAACATTTTATGACTCTTTTCTGAGCCTTTTATGATTCTTATCTGGGCTTTTTGGGACTCAATTCTGAACCTTTTATGATTATTACTGAACCTTTTATGATTCCTTTCTGAGCCTTTTGAGACTCTTCTCTAAACCTTTTATAATTCTTTTCTGAGCATTTTATGATACTTTTCTGGGCTTTTTGGGACTGTTTTCTAGACTTATTATGATTCTTTTCTGAACCTTTTATGATTCTTACTGAACCTTTTATGATTCCTTTCTGAGCCTTTTGAGACTTTTTGCTGAACCTTTTATGATTCTTTTCTGAGCCTTTGGAGACTCTTTTCTGAATCTTTTATTATTCTTTTCTGAACCTTTTATGGTTCTTTTATGATTCCTTTCTGAGCCTTTGGAGACTCTTCTGATTCTTTTATTATTCGTTTCTGAACCTTTTATGATTCTGTTCAAAATCTTTTGAGACTCTTTTCTGAACCTTTTATGATTCTTTTCTGAGCCTTTTGTGATTCCTTTCTGAACCTCTTATGATTCTTTTCTGAGCCTTTTGTGATTCTTTTATGGGCTCACAATTTAAATCCTTCCAGACTCCAAAAATATTCGTATTTATGATGTAATATGCAATTAAGGCGTATTAAATTATTTAAATTAAAATTAATTTAATAAAAATTTAATTAATTAATTTAATTTAATTAAAAAAAAAAATTGGTTGGTCAACCAAAAGCAGTGATAACTCAAGATAATGTATTTACAAAAAGAGTGTGAATTTCTCTTTATGCAATATGAAGAAGAAGGAGAACAAGAAAAAATAAGGAAAAAAGAAGGCAACTGACTAACTTACGACTGATCATCTTGGTCGTTCAGTGAGAAAAGAAGACCAAGTTGAAGAAACAAAAAGGCCAACATTATTCATTCATATTAATTATGAATGAATTTATAAATTACTTATGTACGATATATACGGTGAAGTCAAATAGATAGGAGAGAAGTGCAGCGAATCAAATAGACAGACAGACAGAGAGACAGACAGCCAGACATACATACATACATACATACAAGAACCTATATACGAGAATGTATAAATCGCGCGCTATGCTTGGTCATTCATTGATTTAATAGCGGAAATGCCGAAGTAATGACACGAATTCTTTGGGTGGAACAGCTGAGAACTACTACAGACGATGATACACACATTTTTAGCGCCAATTTTTTCCCCCAACAACAACAACAACAACAACACACACCATAGCCATTCTTCGTTCCAGGCAGAATGAAAGGAACTATGTAAGTACAGAAGTACGAAAAGGAGGAAGGACAGAAGGAAGAAAAAAGGAAGAAGGCCACTAGACGACAGGATCTGATAAATGACTTGTGGCGTCGATGACGTTGTTGTTGCTGTTGTTGTTGTTGTTATTGCCGTAACGGCTGCCTTAAGTTAGACTTTTCTAGAGCTACACTTAATGGCATGACGAGCGAGAACACCACGAATATGCACCATCACTGGCACTTAGAATGATACTAAGAAAAGCGTACACTGCACAGACCGATCACGGTAAAATATGTATATTGTGGCTGCGTCGCCGACTCGTACTATTGCCAATAACCTGTCACTTAATATGCGCGAGTTCACATGATTACCACAAACAGGACAATATGCAACAAACACACGCCCGCTTAAATGCGGCTCTAACTTACTTAAAGGACTTAAAGTCTTGCATTAACTGAAATGAAGTAGTCAACTCTTTTTCTCTCCGTCTCTCCGGCAAAGGTTTTAAAGGTTACCCAGCGGTAAATGTCGTCATGATATTATCTCTGATCAGTCGTCGAGTTTTTTTTGTTTTTGTAATGCGATGCAAGTTTAATTAGATTATCGATACAAAAACAAAACAAACTCGACAACTGATCAGTTGATTGTTGCCTTGGACAAGCGATATTTCGCTTTTCCTCACGAAGTAATGGAGTAATGGAGAAAAGAATGAGATCCAATAATGGATACATTAATTTCGCATTTTAAAATAGAAATAGAATTTATCACAGTTCTAACTAATTTTATTATTAAGAGAATAATATTAACATATTCTCTAATTTAAGAATGTGATAATAATTTAATTGTACTTTTTTCTCATTCACTTTTCCAACACCTAGTCTACTGTAAAACGGAGTCGAAACCGTTTCAAAGGCGAAACGGAACCGATTTCTCTGTTCCGTCGAGAACGTCTTTCTTTCGAATCCACAACAGATCCGAGAGAAAACCAAAAAAGCGGAATATTCTCGCTTTCTCGAAAATAAAGTGGAATTTCTCACGAAACCGGTTTCGAAATCCGGTGAGACGAAAATATATCCGTTTTTTTGATAGGTAGACCGAGAAATCGGCTTTGCTTCGTATACGAAACGAATCCGTTTGGCTTACTTGGTACTCACAAAATATGAGAAAAATTTTCACTTTTACAATAATTGAAATTTAAGTTACTTTAAGGTTGAGTAAGGTGCAAAGTTTGCAAACTTACTGTCAAACATTGACAAATTATACATACATATTTACATGACGACCCATTTAAAGGCAAAATACTACACATTTATTTAAAATATCATTATGAACAGCTGCGCTAATGATCAATGGTTTTTAAAGTGCTATACACATACTATGCATAATTTGCCAGTGGGTTGCTAATTATAATATATTTTTCTCAATTTACCAGTGGGTTGCTCACCATAACATACTTTGCATAATTTACCAGTGGGTTGCTGATAATGATATATTTTTCTAAATTTACCAGAGGGTTGCTCACGATGACATGCTTTGCATCATTTACCAGTGGGTTGCAAAGGACTATTGATTTGATTTCTGTTCAACCATCAACTCAGGCAAAGCAAATTCCAGTAGCCGATTTTAATTTCATTCAAAGCGTTCAAACGTCGACCGAACGCAGCTGTCGCTCGGTAGGAGACAACAGTTGCAGAGAATCATTAAGAAATTTAATGATATTTTGTATTTGGCTCAATCACGGAGAGAAAGACAAGATAATTGCAGCTACTGGAATTTGAAGAAAAATTAGTGGAAGCAGCTGGAAGAAGATGATGGTTGATTTGTTAATCTTAACGCACGGTTACAGCATGCGCGAGTTATCAGGCAGACCATTTGAAGCGGTTGGTCGGTTGGTCGGGCGGTCGGTTCGCCGATTGGTTGATCGATCGGGGGAGGGGTTGTCCGGTCGTTAAGAGTCTTAATGATTGCGTCTTATGAGGTGTCAGAAAAAGCCAGTTCTCTCGAGCAGTGACCATCGTCTGGGTTGGCCCCGACTGCGACTTCGATTTTGCACATTAATCACGACATAGCGTATAATTATTGGATCGTTCATTATTACTATGTGCTGTTGTTGTTGTTGTTGCTGTTGCTGCCGGTGCGCTTTCTGTTTTATTGTTTTGTAATTATCAGCCACAATCCGTTGCACACCTGAAATGGTACCGCATTTGCAATTCCTGTCCCACTAAACCAGTTAGTGGCATCGATCCGCAGCGCTAGTGTGGGCCGTCCTCCGTCGTGTGTCGTCCGCACGAGTGTTTTTCACACTCAATCATGTGTCAAGTTGGCCGTTGGTCGCCAACCGAAGTGAGCGCTGGTTGTCGGTTACTCTGGCGTGCTGGCAAGCGCCGCAAAAGGACAAACAACGAGGCACGACGAGTGTGGACGACAGCTGGTGCGAGTGGGCGCCAAATTGAGCAATTATTTAATAAGAGACGCCGTCGTGCTGCTTGGTCCCGGCCATTAATTGCTATTAAATTGAATGTCGCCGCGCGGTGCACCACCAGGCTCCGGTTGGGAGTCGCGAGCATCAGGAGGCGCGAGCGGAACAATCAACCGGCTGACTGTAATTATTTCTGAATTTAATAACGATAGCTTTGGCAATTGGTTTCGGATTGAGATTCAGATTCAGATTTAGATTCGGATTCCGATTCGGATTCGGATTCGCGCAATCGCAATTGGATTTGTTGGATGGGATTGAACATTTAATGTCAGCTTTTACAACAGTACAACAGCACGAACAACGACAGCAACAGCAACAGCAACAGCAACAGCAACAACAACAACAACAGATCCGGTATATTTTTGATATGCAGCTTCAAAGTTTAGGAAATTTTTTTTTTGTTATTTACAAAAACAATCATCACAAGGTTGCTCTACCACCTCGTAAGTTTTTATAGTCGAACGGTTTGTTTTTCGTCATCGAAGCTTTCTCGTTTGTCATCATATTTTAACACGTACCCGAAAGAGTTGCTAAGACCGATACAACATTTTGCAAGGGGAGAAAATGCTTGATCAAGGTTGCTAAGTCTTCTACAAATAGAGACGTTTCAAATCTCTGTGAGACATGTAGATACGATCTTATAATCAAGACGCGAGAATGGCCTTTACTTATTTTATATATGAAGAATTGGAGAAGAATCTAAACCCTTGAAATTAAAATAAGTTCTATTATAAGGCTTTATTTAGAGGATTCCACTCGTTTCCAACTCGAGAGGACTTTATTTAAAGAACTCGATTTAGAGGAATCGATCCAGAGGATTGCATTTATGGGCCTCGATTTAGAAGACTAGATATAGTGGTCTTCATTTAGAGCACTCGATTTAGGGGACACGATCTATAGGACTCGATTTGGAGGACTTAATTTAGAGACCACGATTGAGAAGAATCGTTCTAGAGGACTCCATTTAGACTTGATCAATCGGACTCGATTTAGAGGAGTTATTTTTGTGGAGAACTCGATTTAGCGGAGCTTATTTAAAGTGTTTCTATTTTTAAGGGACTCGCTTTAACGGCATCGATTTATAGGACTCATTTAGAAGGCTCTATTTAGAAGATGACTTCATCTAAAGCAGTTGATATAAAAGGCTCGATTTATATGTAATGGTTTAGAGGAGTCGATTTAGAGAATTTAATTTTGAGGACTCCATATAGAGCACACCGTTTAAAGGACTCGGTGTCAATCAGAGTATTTCATTTAGAGGGCCCTAAAAATCCTCACAATCTATGTATCTCTTTTTCTGGTGGTGCCAGCAAAGCCCATAAAATTGTATGCTTCTGTGAGTGATTTTGTATTATTTTACAACCACAAACTGAACATAAAACTGACTTCTTGTGCGAGACCTGACGGCGGCAGGGTCCGGAGACCAAAAGGATGGATTAAAGATATATCACAGTGGGTACGACTTGGTGGGGAGGGGATGAGGCGGTGGCCAGAGGGCAGGGGCGAACATGCTTGCTTGCTTGATTGGTTGTTCGGATGATCGGATGACAATTGATAACCAAGCAAGCAACGGCAGCAATTGGAATTAGTTGTCACGCTTCAGGCTTCAGTCTTACGCCAGGCTGAAGCGTGTGCGGTTTTGGCGAGAGCGAGAGCGTGGTAATCAAATGAAATTTGAGGCGATGTAATCCAAATCAATTCGCAATGCTAATAATATAAACGTAACATTAAGCAAACAATATAATGCAAACGATAATGAAGCGATGAGTTGTTCGAATTTTGCTAATCTTTTAATTTAAAATGGACTAATTTATATGTTAATTAATTAAGTATTATTTTACTTACTGCGACACGGTCCCGGATACGCCACGCCAATCGATCTGCCGATTTTGCAAATCATTCGATTGATATCGCAAACACTTCTGTACGTTTTGCCATCGACGCCGCAAACAGCTCGTGACACATCGAGTGCATCGTTGTCGAGTCCATCGTTGTCGCTGTCGCCGGCGCCGGCGCCGTCCTCAACACCAACGTCATCGCCTTGGGCATCACCGTTGTAGCCGTGCTCGCGATCCAATGGACACTCGATGCGGCAGGCGATGCAATGCGGAATGCTATAATGATCCTCGACGCAAGTTAATCCATTCAGACATTTGACGCCGTTGCATGTCGCTAAGCATCAGCGCACCCGCCGGAAAGAAAGCAAGAAAGAAGTTTTGATTAGAAAAACGGTTAGAAATAAAAAATTGTTGCCATACAAATTGTTAAACAAGTTCTTACAATAATCATTTGCAAACGATTGAATCGGATCGCATCGCATCGCAACGGAATGGATCAGATCAAAACGCGAAAGGCGTTCAAAATGACTCAGAAAGAGTGTGACTATAGTAAATCGGCGTGCTCGCCTTAGTGAGTGGAGGCGAAGAAAACGAGACGGACAGACAGACGCCGGCCTGGAAATTTCTTCAATTCTTGTCGCCATGTTGCTCGTTCGTGTCTAAATGTCTATTTTTAAGAACTGTTAAAATAAACGCTCGCAATGAGGACACGAACATCGCCGAGTGCAACAAAGCTTGCGTCCGCCGCAAACTGACCGAAAATATGTCAGAAATACAATTTAATAACATGCAAGAATGGATTGTTGACCGAAATCTGCATCGAAATAATCAACGGAATTAAATGTCAGATAATGGACTCATACCATTCATAAACGGATGCACGGACATACATACGTATGTACATATGTACGTATTACGTACGTTAACGCTTCGTGTATAAATGCTTTTCGATTTAGTTGTCGAAAAATTCCTTTTCCTTCACGGAAAGCTTGTATAAAATTCGTTTATAGAAATAGAAAAGAAGCGTCATCACTTTTCCGACAACTCAATTTTATGCAGTTAAACAAAATTAGAATTTTTATAAATTGATAAAGTTTTTATTAAACTTGAAATTTCATTTTTAATTTTATAAAATATTTCTATAATCAAACAAATTTTAATGATTTGTTCATTCTATAAATAATTACGTTTTTTAATTCAGAAAAAATACGTCCTCACTTTTCCGCATACTCAATTTAATCCAATTAAAAAAATTTAATTAAACAATTATTAGACTCTATTTTAATGTTTAATAATTTTTTTCATTCTATAAATAAAAACACAAGTTTTTATTAAATTTAAATTTAATTTTTAATGATTTTTTCCATTCTATAATTAAAACACTTTTTAGAATATAGAAAAAGAAACGCGTAATCACTTTTCGGAAAACCTAATTTTATGCAATTAAACAAAATTATATTTCATAAAATTGATAAATTTAATTAAAAATTTATAATAAATTTAAATTTAATTTTCAATGATTTTTTCATTACATAAATAATACATGTTTTGGAATATACATATAAAAATGCGTCATCACTTTTCCGAGATTACAATTTTATGCATTGTTTAAACAAAATTATAATTAATTGATAGATTTTTTATTCAACTTTAATTTAATTTTTAATGAATTTTTTTTCCATTAATAATTGGTTTTTTTTTACATTTTTTTAAGCCGTTTAAGGTTAAAAAATTAATTGAACAAATTTGTATGAGTTTCATTAAAGTATGGATAGTTTTATTGGATATACGTAGATATATTTAATTAATTTATTTACAGAAAATGGCTGTGAGTTTTCTCAACGATAGATTTATTAAGTCTACTGTTTTTTTGGTTGTTTGTTATTTTTAATTTCTTTTGAATGGATTTTTCCATTAAAAGACTGCGACGAGTTTTGGTAAAATCTTGACTCTAATAAATTAACAATAAATTACTGCTGCTGCATTTGACCTGATCGCAGTAGATTTGTTTAATAACAATTTGTTGTTGGTGATGGTGTTGGTGTTGGTGTTATTGTTGTTGTTGTATTCGTTTTCCAACCGGTCGGTCGGTCGGTCGGTCCGTCTTCAGGTTGAAATTCGCAATTTATTTTTGTAACTCACAAACGGACATGTGTTTGTGTCATAAACAAACAGCGGCGATAACAATTTCGCCAACAACAACAACGACAACAACAACAACGACATATAACAACAATCATGGCAAGTGCCTGAAAGCAAATGGCAAACTTCTTGCAAATCTGCAAACATGGAATTTGGGCGTCGCGACGCGTCGATCACTAGCGTCGAATAAATGGCGATGATGCAGGAAGCAAACGATAAAATGGTCACGCTAAACAAGCGCATCACAACAACAACAACAACAACAACAGCAACAACGTGCACAACAACAAAAGGAACAGCCACGTCCACATAACCACTAAAAACATTCGTTCGAAAAATCGTCTAACGACGATTACGTTTACTTCGAGAGAGGCGAAGATTTGACCGGCGCGGCGGCTGCAGGCTGCAGCGAGAGCGGCGAGAGAACTAGTTAGATTAAGAATTAGTTAACAATGATGATGATAGTGACGATGGCGGCGGTGGCGGCGGCAGCAACTACGCCGCGGCACTGACGAGGGTGCGGCAGAGGCAACGGCCGTGAGGAGCCGGCAAGGATAACGAGTTTTTGAAGTTGTTGCAGCCAGTGTTGCCGGTTGCTCAACAACTTGTGTCTGGTGGTTGTGTTGTGCTGTTGTTCTTGTTGTTGTTTTCAGTTGAGTGCTGAAATATTTGTTAAAAAGTATTTTAGATTTGCAGACGCGTGCCGTCTGTACAAATTGCGCAACGCACCGCAACGCACCGCACCGCACCGCCCATCGGAATATCAACCAACGTGTGTGACCGATTGAATGACCGGCGGACTGACTGCACCGAATAGCTATACTCGCTACGAGCCCGTCGCGCTAAATGAATTCCGGAATCCTTTGTAGCGTTCATCTAATCATACCATCATCGCGTAACGCTTTCGTACAGCCACACCTCCATTCTCTTGAAATGACAGTCAGCCTGTCAAAAGTGATTTCGGTTAATTTATTCGATTATATAAAATATTTTGTGATTTTCCGTATGGTTGGTTGGTTGATTGGGTAAGGTATGCTGACGTATGCTCCGTCATTCCGTGATTATTCATACGAAGTTGTCTGTCATTCATACGAATCTCTGTGTCATTCGTTTGCGACATGCATTATTTTTTCTCTCTGTGATTTTTCGCCTCTATCCATTTGTTTTAAATAAATTCATGTCGTCATGTCTTTCCCTGCTTTTTTAACGTCTTTGATGTAGATTCTAATTAGCCTCCTTTACTCTGAATTCCGCTGATTTTGATTTGTTTTTTAGCATTGATATTGGTTGGGTGAGATCCTAAACGTTATCTGGTTGAAGCAAATCAAAGCAGTCCATAAATAGGTTCTCTTTCGTTCCAACAACGTTCTGTATGTATGGTTGCTGCAATTGCTACAAAATAAGCAAAGACAATAACCAAAGACAATAACCAACCATGGGTCATCTAGAGAAATCATATGGTCCAAAATTTATATTACGTACGAGATATAGATTGGGTCTCAAATAACCGCTTTTTAGAAAAGACGGCTTTGGAAAGAATACGTACTATATAAAAAATTTTTTTTTAAATGTTCGTTCCTTTTTTTTTCCTTTTTTCTCTTGGAACACTTTCAAGCTTACTCTCTTTTCAGTATTTAACGGTTGATTTTGACAATCGGATAAGGCCATTTAATGAAAATATTTAGTTACTGAAAATAAGATTTTTATTGTATTTTGTGTTCTATTTTTTTTATTTAATTTTTGTATTTTATTTACAGTAAATTTTTCACTATTAAAAATGTAAATAGTGAAAAATTGTACTTCGTTCTTTCAAAATCAACGGCTTTTCTTATCTCTCTCTCACAAAAACAAGAACATTGCGTGAGAGAGCAACTGCTCTCCACTTGTTCATACAATTCTATACGTAAATCCTTTGCACAACCACACTTGTACCACCTGTTTTATTCTTCTCCCTCACTCTTACCACACTCTTTCAGTGGTAAGCCATTTTCTTGTATCGATTTATGGATACGTATGCACACATGCTTAGTACTCGTATATTCAATGCGTATCATCATAATTTTGTGTAAAATATTATTTCAACATTTTGTTAGTGTCATCAGTTGGCGCCAGCACCGACAAGCGTTCGGCTTTTCATGTTCGACAATGATAAATTTGACAGTTTATTGATTCAATTTTTTAGTGCTATCATAAAATGTAGCTTCGATTAATTGAAATCGTTAAATTCTTAGTTTTGAGATTTGAATTTATACGACTTCTTCATTTCTAACGAATGTTACTGCTTCCCCTCCTCTCTCGTTGCTCTATTAATCTTTTCGTTTGATCATTTTTCTTCTCTCGTTGCTCTATTAATCTTTACGATTTTGAATAATAATAATAAAAATATTCAGCATGGAAAATTCGATTAATTTTATGTAGCTCATGAAAATTATATTACTTCAACACCTCTAAATCTCTAGCGATTTATAGAGCGTTCGTAATCTTTGCCATTATTATGAATATTTAATTAAATACGAGTAGCTTATAAATTCGAGACAAGTGCGAGTATTTTTGCTTTCTGAATTTCGTAATGGAGAGCGGTTCTATATTCCAGCTATGATTCCAGGGAGAGAGTAGAAGAGTGTACACATTCGGGGAGAGTGTAAAAGAGTGTACACATTCAGGGAGAGAAAAGAGTGTAACCTCTTATAATAAGTAACTCTTCCTTTTGTGTAACCTTTTTTTTTAGTAAGTAGGAATAACATTTTATACATAGTTTTTTTATTTTGGAATTTACAAAATTTTGACAAACATTTTTGACAAAATAATTGCGTTATTGTCTTCTAATCTGAATACATAATATCTTCTTTGGAGTCTATATTTGATGCCAAATTAATTCCATTTTCCACAGAAAAACTCTCGTCTGCCTAAAATTCCGGCTCTCGACGAGAATTGTATCAACCGCCATCATCATCTTCCTTCGTAGTTACATATGTCACTCTCTCTCACTCTCTCACAGCGATAACTCGTTAACTCGTCCCTCTCTCTAGCTTCGAATTATAGCTTTCAATTTGAATCCTAGCTTTAAATTATAGTTAATGAAATGAATAAATTCACTTTATTAATTTTATTAAGATTTGATGTTGAAGAGATCAATCACATTTAATGGTTCAATCCTATTTTTCTGTACATATTTTTTTTTTTTTGCTTATTACTTTTATCACTTTCTCTTTTTAAAGTACGATGAGGTTTGGAAACTTTTTCCATTAACTTTTTTCCCTTCATTAATCATGCCATAAAATGGAAAATCTTTTTTAAATCTTGTCCGTCTTTAAAGTCTTAACGCACAATAAATAAATCAATTTGGTAGCGAGAACTTTTATGGCTTTTTCTAAAAATTATTATTTTTCAGAAGTTTACAGGTTGTCGTTGTCGTTTGCGACGCCGACATCGTCACTGTCAATTGTAAAAAAATAATTTTGAAAAATCAGTCCGTTGGCGCAAGTCTTGTCTTTCGAAACAAGTGTTTGTTGTCTGTTGGCTGTGAGCCAACGTTTTCATCTGTTTCTTCAAAATTATTTCGAATTTTACGGATCAGAGGTGGCCCATATGAATGCATGCCTGCCTCCGTGGCGTGGTACTACATTTGTGCTTCATTCATCGCGCCGTAATTCATCGGAAATGTGGCATAGACTACGAGCTATTTTCATTTCGATTCGTTGTCGCTTTTCATTCACAAAAATTCGAGTACTCACTTTTGCAGTGTCCGCGATAGGCTACGACCAGCTCGGCGTTGTCCGTGCGACAGGCTCGCTTCTTCAGCTGACATTCGGTGTTGTAGGTGCGTCCATCTGTTCCGCACACCGGATGATGATGATGATGATGATGGCTTTGATGATGAGTATGATGCTGATGATGACTAGAGTGGATCCTCTCAATTTGCTAGACAGTTATTAATAAAACACGAAACACGATTTAAAATCAGGCTATAAATAAATTCAAAACAGGCTATAAATAATGTCAATTTGTGAGAATATTCAGCGAAGAGAAATCATATATAATATTAAAGAAAAATATACGATATTATTGCATTTAGTTAATGTATTATGTATTCTTAAGATTAGACTAAGATTCAGATTAGATAAGACTCGAAGCAAAGATTAATTTTAATAAATGCAGGATTAATCTCGAGACCAAAAAAAAAAGCCGACCCTAAAATGATTTACAGTTGAATTTCAAATAGATTTTAGGAGCTAATAAATCACTCAAAGGGTTATAAATCGTCTACGAGATGCTAAAAACTGTTTTAAGTGTGTCAAAAATCGTCTGTGAGGAACTAAAATTGCTTTTGAAAGGCTTAAGATCTTCTGAATAGAGCAAAAAAAATTTTGAAATGGTTCAAAGTTGTCTAAATATGGATGTAGTATATGTAGTATATTGTCTAAATATGGACGAGTTAAATATGGAATTTTATCGTCGCTGAGAACTTAAAGATTTTTTTTGAGGGGCTAAATATCGTTGCTAAATATCGGGCTAAATATAAAAAGTTGTCTAAATACTGATTATAAGTCGTCGATGAGAACTTAAAGATTTTTTGAGAGGCTAAGAATCGTGTGTGTAGAGCAAAAAAAATTTTTAAATAGTTCAAAGTTGTCTAAATATTTATTAAAAGTCGTCGATGAGAACTTAAAGATTTTTTTGAGAGGCTAAAAATCGTCGGTGTAGAGCAAAGAAAATTTTGAAATACATAGTTCAAAGTTGTCTAAATATTGATTGACTAAATTCTATTAGTTAAGAATTTCTCAATCAAGACAATATCGCTTGAAAACGTTAGAAAGCGTTAAAATCGTGGAATAATTCCAAAACTCAAATTATAATACCAAATGAGATTTAACGATAGGTTTAACCGGTAACAACGAGTTTAAATTAGCATCAAGCGTCAAAATTCGTGCTTGAAAGTCACTCCATTCTGGAAGAAAACTGCATCGTTTATCTAAATTTGGTAGCAAAGGTGTTAAGTAAGACTTAACACTTAAATTTAGCTAAGTGTTCTCTCTCTCTCTCTCTCTCTCTCTCTCTTAGCAACGATTTTCCTCAACTTACCGTAAATTGATGCTGTTGATTTGGAAAACCATGCAAATTGAATTTTTCATAAATTCTCTCATCAAATGTTAAGTCATCAGAATTAATTGGACTTCTGTTGTTGCTGCTGCCGTTGCTGCCATTGCTACTGTTGCTGATGTTTCCGGAGTTGCCGTTGCCGTTGCCGTTGCCGTTGCCGTTACCGTTGCCATTATCAATATCTATCGATAACGACGGGCGCCAGGAAGACACAACTGACGATCGACTTGAGGACGACGATGGTGATAATGACGATGATGATGATGATGAATCGGCTGCCATTAATGCTACCGATGATGATGTTGACATTGATGACGCTAACGTTGCGCCCGTTGCTGCTGCTGCTGCTGCTACTGACGCTGCCGCTGCCGATGATCTTGCCGCTAACGATGACGTAGTCGTCCGGGAATCACTTCCGCGATTCAGCAACAATCGCTGATCGTCAGACGCCGCAGAATGCGCAGGAGTAACACTCGCTTGTAATTCGGATGTTGTTGTTGTTGTTGTCATCGTCGTCAATGGCGATGTTTCTCTTGAAGTGGTCGTTATTTCGTTGCTTGGAGTTGATTTTTCTGTTATTGTTGTTGCTGTTGTTGTTGCTGTTGCTGTTACAGCTACAGCTGTCTGAGAATGAGACGCTGCTGTTGTTTTTGTTGTTGTTGTTTGCATTGTTGCAATTCTTCTTTTCGCTGCGCCGACGTCGTCTGCACCGTGCTCTTGCAGTTTATCATTTTGTTGTTGTTGTTGTTGTTGTTGTTGTTGTTGTTTTCTTTTACGTTTACGTAATTGATGATGACGTCCATGTTGTTGTTGTTGCTGCTGTTCTTGCTCTTGTTCATCGCGATTTGTTGCATCTAGAAGTTGTTGCTGCTGCTGTTGTTGTTGTTGTTGTTGTTGTTGTTGTTGTTGTTGTTGTTGTTGTTGTTGCTGTCTGGCGTTGTTGCGATGATTGCGCCCAACTTTTTTATGACTGTTTTTATTTGCACGGACTTTTTTGGTTTGCTGTAAGTCGCCATTCGCTAGGCCGCTATTTTTCATGTCGTCGTTGGCGTCGTCGTTGTTGTTGTTGTTGTTGTTGTTGCTGGAGTCATTGATATTGCCAGTATTTGGCCGACGCCTCAGCAACGACTGTGCTGTTGTTATTGTTGTTGTTGTTGTTGTTGTAGCATAGTCCGTCGCTTTGTTTCCGCGAACCTTTTCCTCCGTCATCTTCATCAACTCAGCCGGCCCGGTCTCCCCCTGTCCCCCCCTCGTCTGTGTCTGCTCTTCTTCCGTCCTCTTCTTCTTCTTCTTCTTCTTCTTCTTGTTCTTCTTCGTCTGGTGCTGCGTTGATCTCTGGCGCTGATCTGGTGGTCGTCTCTGGTGAACGACCAAGAGTCGCTCTTTGTCATTTTTCCTTTTTTTCTTTTTGTAGCTGCTGTAGCTATTGTTGTTGTTGTTGTTGTTGTTGTTGTTCTTCACATTGCTGATAACCTGAAGGCGTCTGGTTGTGGTCTTTGCCTCTTCACCATCCTCCGCCCGTTCGTCTCCAGGCTCCACAATGAGCAGCCTCTTACGTTCCTTCGCCGGCCCGCGTTTACTGTGAGCACGCGCGTGCGCACGCGCCGGGGCGCCGCGCACAGCAATGAATTTTCTTTGGCTTGAATTGCGCCGTCCGTCATTCTCGCCGGTGTCCTCACTTTCGGCGACGTCTCTGCCCGTCCACGCGTCGTCGCGTATACCCTGCGCCGACGATAAGGGCCCTTCTCCTCCTCCCGCCATCGTTCTGCGCAACGAAGTGACCGACGCGCCGAAGTGCAGATTTTGACTTTGAATTTCGCTACTTAAACTACGTGCGTCGCGCCCCGGTTTTCCGGTTATCAACGCGTCTGCGTCTGGACCTTGCGGTCTAAAATGATAACGTAAATCGCTGTGATGTTTTTGGTGCTGTTGTTGTTGTTGTTGTTGTTGTTGTGGGTGTTGGTAGTTGAGTCGATATTTTTGCTGCGTGGCCGGATGATGTAGAGGCCGTCGAAAAAGTTTCGATCTTTGTTTCTTACGCGTTGCGGCGCCGCATTGAGGCGCACAAATGCATTTCGGTCGCCCTTTGCGTTTGGCACACTTTTTATTTGGTCCACAATCGACATTATGGCAGCTTTCTAAAAAAAATTTCACAAAGAAAATTGAGCAAAGAATATTTGAATAAAAAAACCAAAAAGATAGAAAAATGAACGAACTCGGACTTTGTCTGCCTCAAATAAAACTTGACAAGAGATGACCGTTATTTTTTAGGGCAAAAAGAACATTTTCAGACCTCTTTTTTTTTTGACAAGAAAGCTAAAATTTTATTCTAAATTTTTAACGGAAACTTGCAAAAATTACAAAAAAAAATAAAACCTCGTTATTGTGCACCAGATTCTACGTACCCAAGCACGGCGTACACTCCATGCCGCCGCCGATGGTAGTGGCGAAGAAATACTCCACGCTACTGAGCTCCCGAGCGGTGTAGGAGAACGCCTGATTGGCCGCACAGCAATCGACCTTGCTGATGTTGAGTGAGAAAATCTCATTGCACTTGCCGTTGGAGAGCGTTTTCTGCCAGCAGGCACCACCACCTGCACCACCACCACCTGCACAGAAAGAGAAGGGGCCAAATTAAGCGCAAATTCATTAAAATTTCGAGAGCTCAATTCGCTCAATAAAAAGGTATTAGAGCGCGATCCTGAAGGCGACTTTTATTCCTATTTCTGTATACTATATCGGTACTGCTGCTAAACCTACGCCCTGCCAACCTACGTGCAAGACCAACCTTAGTCAAGGTACACACACACACACACACACACACTTACACTGACTCATACCTACTCACTGATTCGGTACACCCCTTCTGCCACCCCATCGCCTGAACTAAAGGCCTTTTGGCCTTCTTTTTTTTTCATTTGTCGTCGCGCCTTCTTCTCGTCGTCGCGCGTAGTGTAGTCATTCGCTCTCTCTCTCTCTCTCTCTCTCCCTCTCTCTATTCATTTCAGGCGCTGGAGCGCATTTGCATCGACGCGTCGGGCCAAGAATTCGTTAAGATGCCATAAAAGTGAGACCGGATCAGGCCAAACAGGGTCTCCTTTGCGGCAGCCACCAACTTCGCAGCACCTACGCATAGTGATGCTATTTTTGCTGGCCCGCAAGCGGCAGTAACTCTTAGATAAACGGTAGCAAAGGCAGCAAATATTTGCAATTGCTTGCAATAAAAAAAATACAAGAAAAAATAAATAATTTTAAGAAATTTAAAAATTTCTTAAAGCCAAGAAATAAAACTGATAAAATAATTGTTTGTGGCAATCCGAAGGCCCATGAATACTCACTCGTTCGTACTCATGCAAAATTTGCGTCACAACCGAGCTGAATACAAACGTACTCGTACTCGCTCGCTCGCTCCACGATACGGCGGCGGTACGACGCGTCGTCAGCAACTAGAATTTATTGAGTTCTAGTTTCCGCATTTTCTTGTTCTTCTACATACATACATATTTCCAAATCGTTTCTGCCTCAGCGCAATGGAAAAATACTTTATTCTATCGCACAATCATTTTTACTGAACATTTATTTTGTTGAACTTATTTAATTGTGCGCGTAAATTAAACACCAATGATTTATGCTAAGAATTGAATATTTTTCAAAATTTTTTTTTGGGTGAAACGTTGTTGTTGTTGGTGTTGTTTGAATTTCGTGCTATATTCTTGGGCGCATTTTAATCATAAACGACATTCCTTCACATTTTGAAATTATAAAACTAATTATAAAACGTACAAAGAATTGTTGCGCCCATTTCAATAAAATTGTTCTACAAATTCTAACAAATTGTAGAAAACAACTATAATTCTTGGTAATGTCTGCTATTTGGTAATGTTAGCTATAATAACAACTCTTAGCGAATTTATTAGTAACGCTTTTAAAGAAAAGCGACTGGAAAAACTGACTGGTTTTTGAGATATTCCCAAAAAAAAAAAAAAAATAGATTCCAAAAGTTCAATTAATCAAAAAGCATTAATTAAACTTTTGGAATACCATTTTTTTTAAAAGAATATCTCAAAAACCAGTCACTTGAGCAATGCCTAAATATCTCCCAGATCAAGCCGCCAGCCTTAGTTTCTCAATTTCTGTCCGCCTGTATTACGAGTATTATCATTCATGTACCATAATAAACTCAATTTCCTCAATTTTGCAGCTTTTTCCATAATTAAGACATTATAAATATTTTATTAACATTAATTACTTTTATGCATATTTATTGTCTCTATCATTAAAAGCGACTTTAATTGAATTTAATTGGGTTTTTCTAAAATGCACTCCTTGCATAAAACCCATTTATTTATGCTATCCTTGTACGATACTCGTCGATACCGAACCTACGAACCAAAAGTCATAAATTGCACAATTTTCATTTCTGAAAGTGTCATTAATTTTTATGGCAAATTAATCATATTCATACAACTGCTAGCAGAAAGAAGAAGTAGAAGAAGAAGAAGAAGAGGAGGAAGAAGAAGAAGAGACGTGGAAATGTTATGAGGAAAAACGGTTACCTTCCACACAGCGGCCAGCCAACGTCAGTGCCATAAACAATGTCATAAAAATTGGCATCACTTGATTGCGCCTGTCAATTCGACCAAGTGGCAGCGTCGTCAGCAGCCATGGCTGGATTGCTGAAGTACGTCTCAGCTGCTGGCGATTGTGATGGCATTGCTGTCGCGTTTGTGTCCAGTGTCTGGGCTGATGCTGATGCTGATGCCGTTGCCGTGATTGTTGATGTATTGCGTAGGCAAGTGTTGACAGCTTGTCATAATTTCGATGACAGCTCGTTTCAGCGCTGTCAGCACTGACGTCATCATTATTAATAACGCCATCGCTATCGCCATCGCTGACGTCAGTGGTCGCCGCCTCGAGCGCATCAGCGACGGCAGTGGCAGCTGCTAAGGCCACACTAAGCTTATCATTAGAACGTGAGCCAACGTAATTGACAATTTGTTGGCGCAGCAGCAACACCAGTAGCAGTAGCAGCAGCAGCAGCAGCTGCAGCGGCAGCAATGACAGCAATTGATAACCAATGAAATTGGCAACAGCCACGAAGAGAATAAACGAACTGAAATTAATTAATTTGCAATCACTTTTATCACTTCTTGTTGTTGTCGTCGTCGTCGTCGTCGATTCTGGACTATTGCTGAGGACGACGCTGTTTTGTTGTTGGCGAAAAGTGCTGCTGCCATTGCTTCCAGAAACCGGGTTGAGATGATATTGTTGAGCTGGAACAACGTGCCTTTTAAGCCGGCTGTTATTGTTGCTGTTACTTCTGCCGCCTCTGCTGCCGTTGCTGCTGTTATCACTGTTGTTGCTCCGTCCCGCTCTTCGCTTGTATTTGTAATTAGCCTTGAGGAATGTTAAAATATCCTTTCGATCCTTTTGATTTTTCCTTTTTTTTATGCAAACACTTCTACGTTTTCGCTTTCGTTGTTGTTGCTGCTGCTGCTGCTGTTGCTCCCTTTGATGTCGTCGATGTTGCCGTTGCTGCGGTTTTTGTTGTTGCTGTTTTTGGCGCTGGCGCTGTTGCTGTTGCTCTCTTTGATGTTGTTGCTCGTTCATATTTAGCAACGACGGGCAACGATGACTTCCCTCCGATTGCTCTGCTTTATCCACTAAGACTGGTTGCAAAAGTTGCTGCTGTTGTTGTTGTTGCTTCTGCTGCCACTTTTACTATTTCCGACACTTTGATTTTGATGATTTGTTTGTCATTGAAGTGAGCAATGTTGATCTTGGCATACATTTTTGTTCGATCATCAAAGATTTTGTTGGCTCGTTTGAAGGAAATATTTATGATTTTAATCTAAAAAAAATATGGAAAAAAAGCAAATATTGAAGATTAGTTATTATCAGCGTTAAAAAGAAAATAGAGATTTTTGTTCTAAGAATCTTTTTACACGCTAGAAATTAGTATTTTCTAGTTATTTCTAGATTTAAAACAAAAAATTATGTGAGCCCTGTCTATTTTTATAGATTTTATATAGTGTGTATGTATACTCCTATACTCGGTTGCAGTTTTAG
The DNA here is from genome assembly GCA_949752815.1 of Conops quadrifasciatus. Classification (NCBI taxonomy): domain Eukaryota; kingdom Metazoa; phylum Arthropoda; class Insecta; order Diptera; family Conopidae; genus Conops; species Conops quadrifasciatus. The sequence continues at coordinate 6,886,338 of OX457077.1, forward strand.
TGCAGATCGACCCCCTGCTAGCCGCTTTTTGCAATTTTCAATAACCCTTTTTTAAGCACAGAATGCTTAAAGGACGGTTAGAGGAAAACCGCAAGGCTCCCGTTCTTTGATTACGCTGTTAGCGTCCACATTTCAACGCGTCTAGCTCGGCCCAGCGGCAAAATTTAAAAACTTAATATAACCTATATCCTGCCCTTAAGTCTTAAAAACATAATATTGAAAACCGCATTCAAATCGGTTCACCAGTTCTATAGATAATTCACTTCAAACAAGCGAACAAACAAATAAACACTCGCAAACAATCAAACGCAAACCAACAAACGCTTCTTATATATGTATATAGACACAATACCGCTCAGACTATGGTTTTTTCAAAGCTTCTCAACGCTCTAAATCTTAAGACGGCCAATTCTAAGTTTATCATCTCATTAAGTTTACGAGATATCCTTCCCTTAAATTTAGAATTTGTTTGTTAGAGTTTGTCGGACATTATGTAAACCTTTTTTCGTTCTCCCTCTCTCTCTCTCTCTCTCTCTTTCTCTCTCTCTCGCTCAAGATCAGACCTAACAATTGTGTATTGTAGTGTTTAACTCGTTGTTTATCGTTGCATACTCGTTGTTTTTTGTGGAATTTGCTCTAACCAAATGATGTTATTGCTCTTGCCCAAATCTACGTTTAGCCTCAATTTTTTTTTCCAACTCTAGCAAAATGTTTATTCTTTTTTTCCAGTTTCGTAATTTTTTTCTTTTTTTTTTGGAAATAGTTTAAATTCTTCAACCATTTCGATCTTTCTTGAATAGTATTTCAGCGATAGTGTTGCCAGACAGACGGGCAAAAAGTGCGCTCCATGTATTTGTTAATGTCTCTGGTGCTCGGTCTGTCCGTCTGTCTGTCTGTGTGTTTCTCTGTCTCTGGAAGTCAGAGAGCTACAACAATTCGAAGGTGATTTTTTACTAAACTATGGCTCGTGTGCCGCTTGTTAGCGTTGTTCTTAACTATGATGTTCTTGTTGTTGTTGTTGTTGTTTTTGTTGTTGTCGTTATTGCTGTTGTCGTCGCCATTGTGCATTAAGGTAAATAAATGGCTGTTTGTCTGCACGATCGGCGCGGCGCGCGCTTTATTGCGAAATTTTTGAGAGCAAAAGGTTGAGAAAAGTCACTCCCAGTAAAGTCAAAGCCCGAAAAAAAACTGAGCAACAACAACAACAACAACAACAACAACAACAATAACAACAACAACAGCAATAATACAGACAAACAGCAAAGCAGGCGGTCGATTGACTCCGCCAAAGCCTTTGCACTTTTGATAATTGTGCAACATAGAGTTATTTTTTTGGGTGTTTTTTCGGCTTTTTTATAGCAGCCTTTTTTATATATATATAGTCGTAGCTTAAATAGTTCCTTCCTTTTCTACAGCCTGACTGTTTCAGCAACTGGTTTTAACCCTTATGTAAATTTTGGGTAAAATTTCAGTCAAAATCAAGCGAATTTGAATTTTTTCTGATACATTTTTTTAAACAGCATTTTTTTTTTTTTTATTCTAAAACATGAATAAATAAAAAGATTTAAAAAAAAAATTATTTATTTATTTATACAGTTTGCATGAACTTTAAAAGTGTATTAAAAAAATTACGTGAAAGGTCTTTGGATGAAATTTTATCATTGCTTTCAACCATCATTGATTGTGCAACGAAATGAAAGAGAGAGAGAGAGACAGAAATAAGTGTTTGGGGCAGTGGAGAGAGTAAGTATCATATATACGCTCAGAGAGCGGCTCTGCAGCTGTAAAACAAGACCAGATCAGAAGGTTTTGAGCAAATGATAAGAACCTTGGAAGCTGTAGCGTACGCTCTTGTATCCATTACTATACGATAAATACCTTGCTATAATGCCAGTTGTCCCGCTTTGTTCGCTCAGCTCACTTTATCAAGCACTCAGTTTTTTGGATGTCACGGATAAATGAGAAATAGACCTTCCAATTCGGGTTTGTGTCCATACTAAAAGATTTTCTGTGCTCCTTGCGACAAATTTTGCAACCAATGCAAAAAATATTTACCTTTTTTTGTTTCTACAAATACTTTATTACCTCTGACAATAAAACTATTTGTCACTCTTGAGATGATTGATTTTAAGGTGATTTTTGTTGAGAATGTTATAAGGGTTAAGTATGACTAATTTGACATTCAGCGGCATATTTCGCAAAAGCAAAAAAAACAAGCAAAGAACTCGAACAACATGATATTAATAAAAATATTGTCACGTAAATTCATACATACTTTGTTAATTTTGCTATTTTTCTTTTTTTTAATATTTATTTTTTTTTAAATTTCTTGAAAATTTATAACCCATTTTCAATTCAAATTATTTTTTTTCAATATACCCATTTTTTGTAATTATTTTTTCAAGCAATATATCGATAAAATTGGTCAATCTTGGTCAAAAAGTTCACTTAAAACAAACCAAAAAAAAAACCTTTAACTTCATCATTAGCGACAAAAGAGCGGCACGTGGCTAAGCCCTCCCCCCCCCCCCCCCCCGCCACCCTCTCCAGCCGACGCAATCTTTTGACTCAATAAAAAAGAAAAAAGACTAACGTAAAAATGTAAGCATTAAAAAAAGTTTACTAAAGAAACCATGAATAGTCTTTGCGGTTCTTTTGAACAAAAAACCGACCGTAGGCAACTCTTCGTACCTCTTAATTTTATCACCACACGACTTTATTTATGCCTGGCAACTCAGGTCAAGTAAGCTCTTAGCACACAAGAGTCACGTCAGGAATTTCTCTGTCGTATACTCGGACCGCACGGCATCGACAATAAGAAAATTTAAAAAAAAAAAAACGGCAACAACAACAACAACAACGTAAATAAACCGCAAAAGTACTAACAATAGATGTAATAACAATAGCAGCAGCAGCAGCAACAACAACAACAATAACAGCGATAACTACAGAAATAGTAACCACCAAATAGTATGATAAAGAGGACGACAACAACAACAACAACAACAACAACAACAGCAACAAGCATAACTGCTACCACAATCATAAAAAGAAACAGCTGTAAAACGGCTCAAAACCGCGGTTACAATTACAACAACAACAACAACAACAACAACAACAACAACAACAACAACAACAACAACAAAAACAACAACCACAACGAGAATTATTACTACGTGGTGAGTATGTACGATCTCATACGTAACGTAATGCACGTCTAGTATACCGCAAGACCACGTAAACCACAACAACCAAGCAACAACTAGAACAACAACAACTAGAACAACAACAACTAGAACAACAACAACAACAACAACTAGAACAACAACAACTAGAACAACAACAACTAGAACAACAACAACACCAGCAATAAAACTTTAAAAATAGAAATTCAAAAAGTACCGGCAAATAAAATGGAATGAATGGCGCAGAAAAAAAAACCAATAAACCTACAGAACCACATATTTACACACACACACACACACACACACACACGCGCGCGCGCGCTCGAAAACTTACCTGCTTAGACATTCATATTTTGCATTTCTGCAGATACCGCTAAAGTCGCGCTTATCTTCCTTCGTCCTCTCTAGGTCGTTAATTGTTTTTAGAGGGCAGGCAGAGACGAAGGAAGTGGTGATATCGCCAATGGCAACAATCACAACAACAACAACAACAACAACAACACCTCCACAAAAAGTAGCAAGTTCATTTTTGAACGTACTCATAGCGCCGACAACGACAACGACGACCACGATGATGATGACTCGCAGCCATCCTTGTAGGAAAGTACAATGACAAGACACTATTTTTTTTCGTTCAACAAATCTTCAATCAAATATAGATCAAGGTAATAGTTTATGATAAGCTTGAATTGTGCACATAACCCACGTACTTACATAACAAACACAACAACGTATGGATTGTATCAATGTAGTGGCATATTTAGGGGCGGTTGTCGATGGGTTGCAGGTTGGTCGCCACCTGCAAGAAGCCATGGCAAGGAAAAATTTCGGGTTTTCTAAAAGTTCTATCATCTTATTCTTGCTTTTCTACTAGATTTTCTTTCTATATTCATTAATTTTTGCTATTTTGCATGGAATTTTGCATTTTGCATTGAATTTTAGAGCAAAAGGAAATTGCATCTTATGCAGTATAATATATTTTTAGTGAAATAGAAAAAATTTCCTTAACATTTTCCGGCTTCTAGAGTCAGATTATATTAGTTTAATTTTTAATTACTAATATTTTTCCCTTTGACCGGCTTAAAGGCCTTTCTTTCTACGAGTATTGTATTTCGTTCTATCAATCTATCTATCGATCTGTCTTTTATTGCATGACATAATCATGCCTAGACGGATAATATATGAAATTGCCTTTTCATAATGTTAAACAACGGTGAGTGACTGCCATTGCACTTACTCGTTTATAACATTGCTTGACACACTAACGACACTTTCCTACCGGGACATTTTGAGAGTATGTACTCGTACACACACACACACACACACACACAAACAAACAATGAGAGAAATATACTGGCAGCAGCAGCAGCCGCGATTAGGTTCTGCCGCGTCAACGTTCTGCAAGGACGTATGGAAGGAACTTAATGGGACATCAGTGTAGAGAAAAGAGCGAATATATATTGATAGCCCCCAAAAAAAAAACAACAACTATATCGCTGCTGAAAAAACATTGCGTGTTGGTGCGAAAATCTTCTTTCGTCGACCAGACGACGATTCATCAATTCTGTTATTGTCTACTCGCATGCGATAAATATAAACTGAAACAATAGCATTAAGCATGACATTTTCGAATGATTGAATGAATGAACGGAATACTCCAATGATACAATATTATTGTAATGATTTAATTGAGGTATGGAAAGAAGAAAGGAAGAAAGAAGGAAGGAAGGAAAGAAGGAGGTAACCACAGTTTTACTGAATAAAATTCTTTTTATTCTCACCAGCTTTTTAAAACTTCTCAAAGAGTATGAGAGAGTAAGCGTAAAGTCGCCCTCGCTTGCGAGTTACGCCCCGCCCCCTTTTTTTTTTTTAATTTCATAACATTAAGAATATTTTGATTTCCTAAAATACCCTTTTAAACCTCTTCAAAACGCCATAACAACAGACCAATTTGATTTCCGGTTTCTAGCATTTGAATTTATTTAAATTTCGTATAATTCAGAGTTAGTTTGTTTAATTACGGCATGATTAATTAATTCAAAATAATAATTGTTTTTATTTGAAAATGGCAACTTTTTTTTTGCCCTTGAAACGCTATTATTGCTCTTTTTTCAAAAGAATGTCTCTCGTTGTGGAACATTCAATATCAATTTATTATAATTTCTATTAAAATTAAGAATGATAACAGATTATTCTTATTATTGAACTATTTTTTATGATTTAAGGAATTATTGTGAGCTCCAAAGTTTTAATATTCCTTGAGAAATATACAAACTTGTCTACATTTGGCAGATATTTTTCATTAATCTCAGAATTTGTGTTTAAAACTAAAATTAAAAAAAAAAAACACCACTGTTTTTTTTAATTGATTTAAAATGGCAACTCTTTTTGAAAGGCTCTACAAATATATATATTTTAGTGTGTTACACTATATTTTTTCTCTTGTATACATATGTACATATGTACTCGCACATACTAACAATTGCTTCAGTTTAATTAGAGAAAAAAATGGCTTAAAAACCTTGGCAGCGATTAACCGAATTCTAAATCAATGAACTAAGTCGATTAGTCGTTTGTTAATCGGCTTAGACGGATTGATTAACTCGTAGGCTGATGAACAGTGGGCTGTTTTTGAAAGTTCACTTCTTAATGGATGAACGGCGGCGAGTGCCTGATGACCATGGTAGCCCGTGGTGCCGGCATTAACTGCTAAGCACTCTAATGAGTGCTTACTCTTCGACTGCGATTTTCCATCTTGAGGCACGTTTGTTATTTGCATAAAAAAAGAAAATCCATAAACTGCTGCTGCTGCTGCTGCTGCTGTCCTTCAGATGCAATACGTACATACATACGTCTGCTCACGTGTGTCTGTCTGTCTGTCTGTTCATCTGCCTGCAATTTCAGTTAACCATTTGCAGACAATTTCCATTCCTCGAGCTGATTCTTTGGCTAGAATAAATTTGAAATGTATTCGTACGTGCATGTTAAAGCTCTTTCGATGCGGTTTTTTATGATACTTTTGCCAGCAACAAGTAAACATTTTTGGTTTAACATTTTGTGTGTGTGTGTTGTTTTTGCTGGTTGAGTGTCTGCGGCCTCACTCATCAACCTCAACCAACCAACCTCATTGTTTGCATCATCAACCGACTCGACTCTTAATGTCATCTTTTGCCTTTTTGGATGATACTCTTCGATGGTACTCTTTTAATTGTTGCCGTGGTTGGTTGGCTTTCGGAGACGATGTCTGCCAAGTTGTTTATCCAAGTGGCTCCTCTTATATTCGTAGGAAGTATGCGAGTCCAAGTACCCAGAAGTACCCACGTACCTTCGCGGTAGGAAGCTGTTTTCTGCCAAGAAGCTGTTGCATTCTGCCGTTCATAGTGTTCGCATTTCAGTATATGCATACTCGTATTACAAAGAGCCATATGTTCCTTCTTCAGTGAAGTAGTTTTTGGCAGTCTTTAATTTTAAATTTTTGAGAATGCGGCCTTAACTCGAATTTTATATGATATAACTTCTAAAATTTTTCCTCTTCAAGAGAATTCTCAAAAGCGATAGTTTTCACAACGGTCTTAATTTTTTCCATACAATTTTTTTTGGTCTTAAAGTGAATTTTTTGCATTTTTTAAGACTTTCTTTTTACAATACTATACTTTAAAGTGTTATAAAGTATATACTTTTTTTTAAAATTAATTTGTAACGTTTATTCTTCCATTTATTTTTGTTTAAAACTTCATTACTTTCTTCATAAAAAAATATATGAATAAAAAAAAAATTTTAAAATTCTTTATTTAAATAACAAAAATCTTTAAAAATAAAAAAAATAAAAAATAATATATAATATAAAAAATATATAAAAATATAAAAAAAAAATCTATGAATGAAAAAATTTCCATTGAAAAATAATGGGCGGAACAATGGGAAAATTATTGATTTGAGAATATTTTGATGAAGAGTATCGTATCGTATCATTTTCTTGAAACTTCCTGTTTACGATGAACTGGAATGTTGTTCTTGTTGTTGTTGTTGTCGGAGCCACACAAAACAATTTCCGAATTGTTTTCATTCATAAACTGGCAGTTGATCAACAGAGAATGATCGATCAGACGATGCTACGCCATCATCGTCACGATCACAAACATTTCTGTTTAAATCACATTCAACGCAAAAACGCGCAAAAAAACTCACATAATCATTAAAGAAAAAAGGAGGAAAAAATAGCCTAAAAAGAAAAACGAAACAAAACAAAACAAAAGAACGATGATTTTCATAAGAAAAACATTGACGGCGACGGCTGCTCAAGGAATAAATAAACAAATCCGTAGAGTAAAATGAACGAAGGGCAAAACGAACATGTCCCAGATTCGGACGCGAGACGCGTGGACGCGTGCACGCTCATCAGTTTCATCACTATGATCACAAAGGCTCAGATTTTTGGCGATCGATGCCGTTTGAAAATCGAAGAAACCTGAATTTATCTGCAATAGATTCTGCTTTAAAAGCTGCATTATTATTATTATTAGAGGAAATTTTTTTCTTCTAAAAAATAATAATTCCATAAATTCATTATGAACATTTATGCTTATAAAAAAATTAAAATAAAGAAAAATTTATATAAACTCACGTTTTTCGTGGACGAGTCGAGTCGGTCGTCTGTGGTTTTATTATATTGGTATTTTTGGTTAATTTCGTTTATTAAAATGTTATATTTTTTAAGCTTTCACAATCTTATTTCCTTCGACCACAAAAGCCTTAAAAAAGCACGTATTTCGCGTTTGTTTTCTTTTTCTTTCAATTAACTTTTTTAATGCATTTTTTGCCTACTATTTTTTTTACGATATTTCATAATAAAATTCATAATTTTTTATATAAATTATTTGCTGATTTGTTGATTTTTTCCGCGCTTAAACTTCTTTTCAACCTTCTCAGTATTTAATTCTTTGCTCTTGATTTTCTTTTTTTTTCCTGTTTGGTTTAATAAAATTTAAATTTTTTTGCACTTCAGTTTTTTAGCACTTCATTTTGGACATTGCTGTGCGTTGCGTCGGCGACGTTTTCAGCTGTGTTTGCATACGTTGTCATGCGGTGCGCGTCACGTCATCGCGTCAACGCATCACGATACATTATAAAATTCGTATAGTTATTGTTATTGTATAGCTGTTGTTATGATTATTGCTTAGTGTTATTATTGTTGTTGTTGGTGTTTTAAATTTTTTTCGTTTTATTGTTGTTGTTACGTCTTTTCAACGCTCACGAAGAGTTCGTGAAAAATATGATTTCTTTATGACTTGATAAAAAATTTCCAAAAATCCAGCAAATAAACTTAATTTCTATAAAAAAATAACAAAAATAAGAGGAATAAGGAAAAGGGAAAGGGAAAGGGAAGAGGCGCAACGGAGTTAAGAAGCAACTACCAACAACAGCAGCTTTATTTTGATTATTGCTGCTGTTGCTGTTGCTGTTGCTGCTAACTTCATTTGTTTTTGCACTTGGTTTCCTTTGTTGTTGTTGTTGTTGTTGTTGGTGCTGGTGTTCTCGTTTGTCTGCTTGCTTTTGAAATTTATGGCAATGCATTAACATTAAAAAACAATAACAACAAATTCGCTTCTTTTGGTTGTTGTTGTTGTTGTTGCTTTTCGTCTCAGCAAATTTTGACGTTAAGACGTTGACCTTTAGAACAAAACAAAAATGGTCAAGCAAAAACTGTAAAACTTTAAAAGTATTGTAATAATAAAATAAATAAATGAAGCTATTTTAATAATTCCTATTTATTTTTATTATTATGATAATTTAAAATTATAATAATTTATAAACTATAATTTGGAAGTTTGTATTCATTTGTTAATTTGTTAATTCATTTTATTTTAAGGAAAATAAATAAACATCAAAATCATTGTTACATTGTTCAAAAACTATTGGTTTTCTCAAAAAAAAAAAAAAAAAAAATCGTGTTCTTTTGACTTTCGAGGAAAAAAGTAAAAGCATAAAATCGAAAAGAAAAATTAAAGTTTGACCATAAAAACAGAAGGTCAAACAACATAGTTTTTCGAAGTTTTCTTTATCTTTTCAATTTTTCAATTCAGTCCACGGTACTTACGCAATTTTTAAACCAAAAAAAAAACAACACCGTTTTCATTTGTAAATTCTCGTAAATTTAGAATTTTTACAGTCTGTACAAATGTTTGGATTTATGAAACTATTAAAATATTTTTTTGGCAAACGATTCATGCGAGTACCTAATATGAATACCAAAGAGCTCACAAAAAGAGACGACAATTTCTATAATTTCTTTTCAAACAGTTTTCAATGCATTTTGTTATTCTGCCGTTAGACAAAATGCATAATAAACCATAACAGAAAAACATTTGAGTTTAAAATTTATTGTGCTTAAAAATTTTATGCAGAAATTAACTTTCGCAATTTTTTTTTTCGTGGTAACGAATGTTGTTTATACGCGCATACGAGAATAGTTACGTAAATATATAACATTCGAATTATTGTATTTCTTTTTTGGAGCTCTTTTTTTTTAATTTTGGATATTAAATGAAAAACCGAAAAACAACATTCTCAAATTCATAAAAACTTGAAGACGAAAAACTGAAAAATTAATGACACAAGCAGCGATAAATGAAACTTTGGATTTCAAGAAAGGATCTCTTGAAAATCTCGCTCTGACAAAAATTTGTATTTTACTGAAAATGAAAATTTATATTATTTTATAAAAATTATTATTAAAGTAATAATTATGAATTTTTCCGGAATTTTAAATATTTTCTTCGAAATTTCAAATGTATTCTTTTTCGGTGTTTTCGTTGCACAATTTTTCTTTTAAATTTTCAATGCTAAATTTTTCTCTTTTCTCTTTTTACGAAATTGTTTGTAATTTTTTTTTAAGGCCAGTTTAGCATTAATACTGTTAACAAAATTTTAAGGGGTAAAACTTCAGGAAAATTTTTGCACTTAAGCGTTAAAAAATACACAGAACCGCTTCACAAAAAACAACAACACAACAACAAACTGCCAGAACACAGCAATTAATGCTAAAAGAACAATAATAACAACAACTTTTGCTCGGCACAAGTTCAACAACACAAGCCCAAGAAACAACAACAACAACAACAACAACAACAACTACAAAAAGAATTGAACCGAGTGAAAAATAAGCGAACTATATCAAGCTTAAGTTTATTATCGTATAATATCGTATTTTACACCGAGCCAGCGAAATCGAGCAAACGAAATCGAGCAAACAACAACAACACCAAAAACCAGAAGCCGAAAAAAAAAAATTAATTTAATTTGTTTTGTTTGTGGTTTTTTGTTAAATTTTTTTGCTTTTTCGTTTTTGTGCAATTTTTTTTTTTTAAAGATTTTAATTTTTGCATGTTTTCTTTTTTGCAGCGTATTTAACAAAAAAATTGTTTTTTCCAACTTTCTGCTGACTTAGTTTTGCTTTTGGTATTTTTCTCTTCACGACTGAGCCCGCTTGCAACACGCTCCTCGAATCACGGCCGTCGTCCGTCGCCTTCGTCGTTGCCGTTCGTTGCAGTTGATGGTCGGAGACACACTGAGTTTTCAACCGCAACGATTCTCGATAGAGGTAAGAAAAACGCAAATTTCCACCGTGCCCGGCCGTCCGTCCGCCCGTCCGTGGACCCGATGCCGACGGTTGATGTCGAAATGAGCGACTGACTGTTGCTGACTTTGCTGTTGCTGTTGCTGCTATTGCTAGTGCCGTTGGTGGTAGTGTTATAGTGGCTTTGTTGATGCTATTATAGTGGTGGCTGTTTTTGTTGTTGTTGTTGTTGTTGCTATTGCTTTTGTGGCTGTTGCTGCCACAAGCTGTTGGTTAACTTGCAGCAGCAGCAGTAGCAAGAACGATAAGAACAACTGACTACAACAACATACGGTCATCTTAGAAACAGCTGAAATTACACAAGCAGGCACACACACACAAAGACGCACACATGTGCATTGTATATTCTTTGCTTTCAGTCTTCAGCTACCTTAAGAACATTTATTTTCACCGCCTTTAATAACTTTTCTTAATGTTTATACACATTTTGCTGCCAGGTATTGGCCTTTGGTTATTACGGCAACATTTTTATGGCGGGAAATACACTTCAGGTTGTATAAAAGCTGCTAAACCGCAACGAGAACCACAACGAGTTGTTGTTTCTGTGTTTTTTTTTTTTGTTTAGCTGCAAATGTTGCCATAGAATGAATGCTTTGCCACATTTCGAAGGTGTCTTTGGTGTCTTCCTATATATTGCTAATGTTGCTAATGGAGCACGTGTTTTGTGTGTTGCTAGTGTTGCCTTTACCACATGCGTTGGAATTTATTTGTGGGTTTTTAAGTGTGTGTGTATGTGTGTATCTCTGTGTGCCTCTGTGTGTGTGTGTGTGTGTGTGTTAATGTTGTCTGCTGAAATCGAGGGTTGTGAGAAACATGTTGCAGTGCCGCCCTGTCTTCAGTTTACGATCTCCGGACGTTTTTTAGCCAACTTCAAATACTCTTATATTTTGTGGTTGTCTAATTTTGTATAATTTGTTTTTTTTTCAAACATGTGTCGTTTTTTCGCATTTTATTTATTTATGATTTTATTGTAATTATTAAAAAAGTTCTTTATTCGAATATTTTTTCGATTTTTTTCAATTTTATAAAACGCATTTTTTTTTTGATCCATTTAATTTTTTTTTCCATTTTTTTTTTGATCCATTTAATTTTTTTTTCTACTTATTTACTAATTTATTTTTATTTTCAGTAAGTCTTATTTTATTGTTATTTATTTATTTTTTATTTAATTTTACTTTATTTAGTCTTATTTTATTGTTATTTAATTTTTTTGATATTTATTTTCATTATTATTTATCTTTTATTATAATTATATTTTATATTTATATTTATATTTTATTATATCTATATTTTTTTTTATTGTATTATATTGTTGTACGCTGTATATTTTTCCAAAATTTTTAATAATTCCTTTCGGAATTTCGGTGAATAAATAAAATTAAATAAACCTAAAAAACTTTCCTTTTTTGAAATTGAGTTTATATCTTTAAATTTAAAATTACTTATATAAGATTAATATAATACGCAATTAAGAAAAATTTAATTTTGTAATTATCGTTAATGAGTCGTCTAATTTTATAAAAAATATTTACGTTTAATAAGTTAAATGGTACTGCCTTCATCTCCGCCGCCGCAAAATAAACGCATTCGATCCTCTTCGATCCATGCCCCACGCCGCATCCCCATTAAACCAACCGGCCGGCCCATAAAACCAACTGGCCAACTTGAACTTTACGACCAACCGACAAGCATAAACATTTCTAAGTACAAACCATTCTCAAAGTCAAATCCGAGAGAGCCATAAACAGTTCTAAGTACGCACGAAACATCCACAAGCGAACAGTAAATATTCGCTTTAGTGTCCATTGTTTTCGTTTGTAATGAAAACGCAAACACCGAACCGGCCGCGCGTCCTTCGTCTCGCTGCGCGGCGGGAAAAGCATGAAATCATTGGTTGGTGGTTGCGCGCCAATTTAAGCATTGGTCGCCCTCTCACGACCCGCTCACTAACCTCAAAATCATCGTCATCATCACCGTTATCATCATCATCATCATCGTCATGTCATTATGAAGCGTCAACATTCGCTTCATGCAACTCAAGACGTCGAGTCGTCAACTCAACCGAATGCAACGAGTCTTAACTGAACAACAATAACAAAATGAGCGGTAGAAGATGAAGAAGAAGAAGAAGAAGAAGGGGGGAAAAGAAGAAGAAGAAGAAGAAGCATAAGAAGAAATTGCATGCATGTTCGCTGAAGTGTTGCAACACGTAGGAAAAACTCCAACAAAAGCACAACAACGACAACAAAAACAAAAGCCGAAAACAAATAAATAAAAAATTGAAAATCTAAGCAATTGCAAGTGGCTAGAAGTTGCCGCGCCGCACTAAGCCGCAACCAAAGCAATCATCAAAGCAAATAGTGGCAGCAAGAGCAACACGTACCGCCGCCATCGCCACAGCCGCTTCTACAATATCAACAAGATCGGCGGCAGCAGCAGCAGCAGCAGCAGCAGCCGCAGCCGCAGCGATGAGATCTTTATGGCACCAACGTGCTCGTAATTTCGATCTAATTGCTTGATATTTATTAAAACAAACGTCTAACAAACTGGCCAAATACAATGAAGATAACGAAAACCAAACAGCAACCAGCAGCAACAATGAAAATCACAACAACAACAACAACGAGTTGTGGCACTTAAAAAAGATAGCACGCCAATGACGGCTTAGATGACAATGATCGTTTTTTTTTTCGTTAAAAGAAAAGGCAGCAAATGTGAAGAGCAAGTAAAGGTACAATGTATGAAAGAGAGAGAGAGAGAGAGAGCGGGGGGGAGGGGGGGATGGGAAGAAAAGGTAAAATGGTAATGGCAGTTCTTTACATTTTCTGAAAAGACCAAAACTAAAAATTGAACCGACAAACCAACAAACCGAAGTAACGCTACTGGTTGCACTAAAGTAATGACACACAACAACAACAACAACAACAATAAAGATGATAACCATAAATACCAAGTGAAAATCAATGATAACACACACACACACACACACACCCAAAACCATAACAACAAAGTTAGTAAGCAATTTCAAATAATTTCGCGCACGAAAATCGTACACGGTTCTCAAAACGGAAAAGTCATGACGCACGATTAGTTTTCATATTGTAAATTCATCGTTAAGCGATAATACTGAAATGAGACAATTGAATGAGACAATGATCAATGATAATTATTGATAATCATACAGATAATAACTCTAATAGGCCGTCGCATTATTGGTAGATAGATATAACGGATTTTTCAATAACAATAGCTGCCATTTTAAATTAACAAAAAATGTCGACACTTTTGCGAACAGTAGAGATATTTTTATTTTGGTCCAAAGTAAAAATTCTGACATTAGATACGAGAGTATGAAATGCTAAATCCAATGCTATATGTCGCGGACACGGTCATTCTCTTAAAAATAGAAATGGTTCTTTTGATGTAATTTTTCATTTCAGGTAATTTTTCATCGCATTTTCGCATAATTTCGCCTTTATTTGTCGCCAGTCCAAAAACCACACCCCCAACTGTCATATCGTTGTGAATATAATTTGGATATTTTCTTTTTCTTAAATTTTCCGAGCTTTAAATGCTATAGTTTTGCCTCAGACAAAAGAAAATAATCATCTCAGCATCATTATAATATGATTTTATTTGATTATGATTTTATATGATTTTAATAATAATCACGATTTTGTTCATGTATTTTTTGGAGAATCCATTTTTTTGTTAATTTGCACTTTTCAATTTCAGAGAGGGTTGAAAGAGAGAGGTTTGAAAACAAGAGGTTTCATTTTAAATTTTGCGTCATTTTTGATGTATCATCATTCAATTGTCATTGCGATGACATTTGACAAGTCAAAGGCAGCAATACTTGTCAAATGTCATGTCAAATGTCATTTTGCATTCAATTGCGATGACATTTGACAAGTACTGCTGTCTTTTACTTGTCAAATGTCATCGCAATGACAATTGATTGATGACACATCGAAAATGACGCCAAATTTAAAATCAAACTTCTTCTTGAAAGACTCTATATATCATTCAGATAAAAAATTATAGGGCGTGATTAACCGCCACTTCCGCCCCGGTTGTCATGCCCATGCTAGCTACGTCACTCCCTAAAAATACAATACAATTGTCACTGAAAATACAATCTAAAGCGTGTTTTTGGGTAATTAAAAAATGCAAAAAAAACACGTGGATTTTCATACGAACAACAACAAAAAATTTTGTATTCAGTAAATATAGTTATTTTTCATTAATGATGAAAAAATCCATTCATGGCAAATCTATAATCACGAAAATGTCTTCTCCTAAAAACTCCATTTTCCAACAAACACTCTTGCCAGCATTTGGGGGCCTTCTCCACTCCCTCCACCTCCTTCTGCAGCCTTTTGCGAGGCAGAGAGAATGCCGCGAGTTGGCCAAGAAATCTTCAAGACAATAATATCTTTTAAAGCATATAATTTTTTATTTGTTTCGGAAATGTTGTTGTTGGTGTGTGTGTGTGCAAGTCTATTTATATTTGCTATTACATTATGCTATTTTGGTATGCATAAGTAAGAATATTTGCCATTATAGTATGCTATTATATTGCAATATTAATATCAATATTGCATGAGAAAGCTCGTCAATTATTGCGGATAGTTTTTATTGGCGAATTTCGTGCTAAACGACTATTAAACGCATTGATTCACGCCAAAGATTTTCCACGCTTCCTCCCAAAAAAACAACAACAACAACAAACAGAAACAATAGCATGAACAGCAGCAGTAATAGATAATAGTAGCAACATCTGTTTCTAACTCAGTTCGTGCAATCTAAAGTGATGCCGCTTTAGCTGTCCATGCTGCTGCCGCTGCCGCTGCCGCTGCCGCTGCTGCTGCTGCTGCTGCAGCTGATGATGACTCTTATGCAGGCTTCTTTCCTTTTCCTTTTCGTTTTCGTTTTCGTTGTTGTGCGCTTATTGTTGTTATTGTTTTTCCGCTGATCGCTCTAATGTTATTATTACGAGCATTATTCCGCCCATTGTTGTTGTTGTTATTGTTGTTGTTGTTGTTGTTTGTGTAACGTTTTCTCAAAACGAATGATGCACAAGCTGCTTAAATCGGAAACTGCATTTAATGAGATACTCGAATACCGAGATGCGATGAAATCTCAACACCAGCAGAGGAAGAGAAGGAAGAAGAGAGAGTTGAAAAGGTCTCCTCATAATGTCTGGAAGAGACTCGGCAGCAGCAGCAGCCGCACCGGCAGCTTAACTGCACTCATGCTAACCGAAAATATCAGACGAAAAATATCAACGCAGCAGCCAAGACGTGATAGCTGCTAAACCAACGGTATCGTTGTTACTCGAACGCTCGAATGGCGGACTGTTTTGGCAATGAAACGGAAGCGGCAGCACTTAAAAATGCTGTCCTTTCATCAACATCAGTTGTTCACAGTTTCTCCTTCGTCCTCCGGCGCCGCGCGCGCGGCCTGGCTGTTCTCTGTCTGTTGGTTGGTTGATGATTGTTGGTTGCTTTCGGTTGCGGATGAATGAAGAATGGTCGTCGTCATGAATGGATGATGGTCGTCGTCGCTCAGAGAGAGATGCATGACGAGAAGAATGGATCGATGCTGTTTGGGGTCGGTTTGTGGTCGGTTTGTGGTACACCAGCTGAAGAGATATATGAATAGATGGACGGACGGACGGACGAAGAGACAGTTGGACAAATAGATGCACGATGAAAATTGTGTTGAGCTGCTTGAATTGAAATTGTTGTTGTGCAGCAGCTCTTCTTATTCTGAAGCGTAAGAAGCGTTGTTATTGTGATGCTTTTTCTTCTTTCTACAACAACAACAACAACAACATTTTCTGTTGTTCACTTTTGGTCCGTTGATCGAAATGATTGAATTAGTTTCTGTCTATTCGTTCTTTTTCAGCACGAGCTCTTTTGAGTTAATCTGAAAGTTTTTTTAACAAAAGAAAGAGAGAGAGAGAGGTAGAGAGGGTGGTAATTTTTTTTGCAAAGCTTCGATGCAAGAACGATTGCAAACGATTGCAGACGATTTTGCAAAGTTTCAATGCAAGAACGATTTCAAATGATTGCAAACGATTTTGTAAAAAGTTTCCATGCAAAAACGATTGCTAACAATTGCAAACGATTTCGCAAAGTTTCGATGCAAAAACGATTGCTAACAATTGCAAACGATTTCGCAAAGTTTCGATGCAAGAATGATTGCAAATGATTGCAAACGATTTTGCAAAGTTTCGATGCAAAAATGATTGCAAACGATTGCAAACGATTGCAAATAATTTTGCAAAGTTTCGATGCAAAAATGATTGCAAATAATTGCAAACGATTGCAAACGATTCTGCAAAGTTTCAATGCAAAAACGATTGCTAACAATTGCAAACGATTTCGCAAAGTTTCGATGCAAGAACGATTGCAAAACAAAACCGAAAACCATCAGCTCCGGAATTTCTCCATTGTGTCAGGTTTTCGAGAAACTCTGCTCTTAATGTACGAACGCGAACATAAACTCTCTGTCGCATTAGGTTTGCAAGATATCCTGCTCTCAATGTTCAAAACCACAGTTTTCACCGTGTTTTAAGATGATGTTACGTCACGAGGGTAAACTTTTCAACAAAACTTTTAATGGCTGTTTGAAATTATAGATCAAATTTCGGTCCTAGGTCAATAGGTCAATTTTTTTGAAAATTTTTGAATTTTGTTTGAATTTTTAATAATTTTTTTCAAAATTCATTCAACGAATAAATTCGAAAAAACGACTATTGAAATAAAAATACCATAAAAAGCTTTAAACTCGGTTTTCTGGGGCAACATTTTTCCCCCCTTTTTTTTGTTCTGTTTTTGTTTTTGTTTTTTTTTCTCTGTTTGGTCGCACAATTACGTTGTAGTTTAAGCGTCAATGAATTGAAATCACTTTTTATTATTTCAGCAAAAACAACAGCGATAACAACAACAACAATAACAACAACAACAATAACAACAACAACCCCAATCAAAACTATTACGGCTAATCCATGATCTGAATGCTCAACGAGCTTCTGAACGACCCCAAACCTCTGAAGCGACAATTAAGACGACATTCGGTATTGGCAATTTATTGATCTGTCTGTCTATTTGTCTCTCTTTCTCTCTCTCTTTGATTGTCTATAATGTCGTTGGTTTGTCTGACGGTCAATTAAATTGTTCCTCGAATTGTCGACCCGTTAATTTCTTTTGCGTTCATGTAACATCGTTTTTGAAATGGAAAAGCTGAAAATTTTCTTGTCAATTTGCGTTTGAATACAGTCACACACACACACACACACGCACAAGCACACGATGAGGGACATGCTCGTCATGCCTTGACATGATTCTAGCTCTTGGCGGCTTAACTTCAGACGAAAGTGAAAAATTCAATTTTTTTATTCAAAAAGTCAGAATTTAAATGAACAAAAGGTCAATCGGTTTGCAACAAAAAACAAAAATAGCCAGCCGAAGAGATTTAGAGAAATCAATCACAGATTAGTTTGTCGGAAAAGATATGACGCATGTTCGTTATGTTTAAAAAAAAATTTATAATTTTTTTATACATTTAGGTACATTTATGCGCATTAAAAACAAAATGAAATTCTAACAATAGACAACATTTTTTTTTCGCCAACAAGAAAAGGCGAACAAGAGAAGTTGCGCGAAGAGTGCAATAAAGTGCATTAAAAAAAAAAACAGTAAAAAAAACAACCGAAACCAATTAAATTAGCCTTGAATGATTTTGTGCCACAGCTGTTTTCGTTGTTGTTTTTACTATTGTTGTTGTTGTTGTACTAACTTCTGAGCATTCACGTCGACACCGCAAAAAAAAACAAAACCAACAAAACAAAACGGTTTATTAATTTCAGTTGAAAATTTCAAGGAAAAGTGGGACAGCCCGCAGCCAGTCCCACTGACGACAATCGACCAAAGGCAGCAGCAGCAGCAGCAACCAAAACAACAACAATTAAAAGCAGCAAATAATTAAAACAAAGAACACAAAAATAATTGGCCAACAACAAACAAAGTGCATCGAGTAAATTAGAGAAAATTAAAATTTCAATGATTCTCAGCGTCATCAGCAATGAATGAATGAATGAATGGCATTAACGTAAGCTACGTAAGCATTAAAGTCAGCGTTAACGTCACCTACGCCGTTGACATCGTCACTGCTGTTGTCCTCGTCGTTGCCGTCGGCGCTGCCATCTCTGTACTCGTTGCCATTGTATCGTATTCAATACTCGTTGCCGAAAATTAGAAATTTAGAAAACGGAAATTGTTGCGTTCGTTAAATTGCCGAATTCATTGCCGAATTATGCTAAATGTCGATTGACTGATTAATAGATTGATTGATTGATTGATTGATTGCATTGATTGATGGATTCATTTCGTCTCTCAACCTAAACCAAAAGCAAAACTTTTCGATACCGATTTCGCGGCTGATGGAAAACGTCCTTTCAAGTCGCTGAGCGTCACCCAATTGTGCTTGATGATTGTTGTTGTTGCTGTTGTTGTTGTTGTTGTTGTTGTTGTTCTTGTTGTGGGTGTTGTTGTTGTTGCTGTTGTTGTTCTTGTTGTTGTTGTTTTTTTGAATATTTTCGCATGACATTCAGTATAAGAATATTTCTTTTTTTGCACTTGAAAATAGAGTCTGTCTCAATTCTGTCTCAGTCCGTTAGACTGACTCCGTTTTCTTTCCAGCCATTATCACGAGCCAATTACTCGAACCGTTCGATGCTATAATTCCTTCCTGCAGTTTTTACGTCTTTCCCTGCCATTTGCACAAAAACCTAACAAGCTGCCGCACTTCACCTTCCAACCGGCCAACCGGTCAACCACGGCCAATAGCGCCCAACGCCCTTCAATTTATGATCCTTGACTGGCCGACCAGCCAGGCCAGCCGTCCATCCATCCATTAACACATAACCAGAGTGCCTTTGATGTCGGGCGAGTCTTAAGCGGTTTTGTTTGGTCATCCATTTTATTTGATATTCGATCTCGTTCGCAATACGAAGTGACCAATCCCGGGACCCCCTTCTTTCCCTCCATTCATCCTTTCTTCCTTCCTTTCTTCCCACGTCCGGCTCTAGTCGCCTGAAAATGCGTTGACAGCTTGGTTAGCTGGTCGTTCGGTGGACGGCGACGCGACGCGACGCGACGTAAGGCGGCGACTACAGACCAATGCATGTCAGGGTGGTACCGCAGACAGAGTAATCCTTTTGTTATTGAGCCTCCAGCACCATCGGCCGACTGCCCCGCGTTTAATGAGCTCAGATGTTAGCCACTGCGTTGCGACGCGTCCGGAGAAGTTTACTTGCGTTGCGTTACGCTGCGTTTCGCTTTAGATGACGTATCGAATGTTGGCGAGCGCAAAAAAGCGTTTGCGTCTGCAAAAATATAAAATGATAAGGAAGGGGGGGAAGGGGGAGGGAGCTAGAGATAGAGAGTTGGAGAGAGAGAGAGAGAGATGATTAAGGATAGCATAGAGCGCCGACGGACCGAAGACGACGACGGCTGCAGCAACAACAAAATAGAGACAAATAGTGTGTCTTCGTTAACGCCGCAGCGTTGATGACGGCGCGTTAGCCAACAGCAGCGGTCGGTCAGTCGCGTCGCATCACAAGCTTGCTCCTTCTCTTTTTCTCATACCCTTTCTCAAGTATTAAATTTTATAAACACACAGTTTTTTTTGCAAATTTTTTGTTGCTTTCTTCCTGAACTCGGCACATCAGACGCTTTGGTCTTCGGTGTCTCTATGTAGTTTTTAGATCCTTCTCTGTCTGTCTATCTGTCTGTCGGTCTGTCGGTCTGTGTGGCTGCCCGTTTGTGACTATGACTATTTATTCATTCTTATGATTCGTAGACTCTTTGCGGTGTCTAGAGTTACTTTAATTCCAGCTGTTCATTTTTGTTCAAATATTGTCAGCTGTTGTTGTTGTTATTGCTGAACATTTTTGCCTGCTGATCGAATGTCTCTCACCGCTTGTTATTGTGAATTGTGTGTGTCGCATTCGCGTTCATTGCGTTCGATGAAAGAAAGCACCGCCGCGCCTTCGCCACCGACGCTGTGTAGATGTTGTGTCTACTAGCTGCTTTCTTTTATCTCATAAAGCACCGCGCGTAAAATGGGTTGGGCCGCATATGTTAATACTTCTCCGGTTAATGCTGAGATTACAAGAAATTTCACACTTGCTTAAGATTACGTATAGTCATTAGTTCAAAGCACAATAGTTCAAAGGACCCGACAATTTGTTGTCGACTGTGCAAACTCTCCTATCCAGAGAGAAAGAGAGAGAGAGGGACCATTTTTTTTAATGGTATACCATTCTTTTGAATTGTATAAAAAACTATATGAAGAAGGACTTGTTCGCCCATGTTTGCCACATCTTAAGAGCGCAACATCTCGAAAATTTGAGCAAAGGCGTAATCCATAGAAAACACTCGATTTTAGCGGGTCGCTAAACTCTCGAAACCAAACCATTATCTACGAGTATTTTATAATTTTGTGGGCCTTTGTTATCTTATCAGTATAATAATGATTCATTATATCACTTTTTTGCAATAAACATCCTCAACATCTCAAGATATGGTGCTTCACACGCTCTTTTGCTCTAAAACTATTTTAAAATCAATACCTTTTGAAACCTTTTTAACTTTTTCGACGAATACTTGACATTGTTTTTGTAAATTTAAACGTTTAAAAGCGCGTTAGAAATTTAGAAATTTTGGGGAAAAAAAATACGTAAGTTTTTTAGTTAAAAAGTTAGCCAGCTTGAGTTAGTTAAAAGTTAGTTAATATTGCTTGAACTTTTTGGAAAAATTCATATTCATATTATCGTATATGCGCCACTAATTTTAAACCCAGCCTATAGTCCAGAAGGGAGAGAAAAGTCCAGAGGGGCAGAAAAATTAACAGTATAAAACATTTATAGAGTAATTTTCAAGTAGAAATGGAAATATTGGGTGTGTTTTTAAGACCGATAGAACTTCAAGTGATAAAAAAGTGATAAAAAAATTTCATTTGAAATAAATTCTATTATTTATTTGAAAGAGCAAAACATGGCATTAACATTTGAATGAACATTAACATTAAATTATCTCTGGAATTTGGCCACAATGGTTGTTCTTGATGAATCGCATTTTGGGAGGGAGGAAACGCCCCGGATGTCACCCGTGCTAGCTACGTCACTGCTTAAAACTGTATGATAAGGTTCACTGAACTCTCAATAAATTGAACAAACCAACCAACAAACGTTTGTGCAAAAAAAATATAGAAATTTCTTGATTCAGTCTCTCATGATTAAAGAAACAAAGAAGAAAAGCTATTTTTTTCGTTTTTTTCGCTTTTAAATCCATTGAAAAATATTTTGTTCAATGATTGCACAATATATTGTAAACAAAATTCGTATTTTTCTTTGTTCGTTTTTTTTAATGAAATAAACAATGATAGCTATATTTTTTGTTTTGTTTTTGGTTTCGTATATTTCGTGTATTTTATTTTATTGCGATTGCCGTTGTTGTTGTTGTTATCAATTTTTAATTCGAACGAGACAATTTGTCGCCATTTCTCATGGGACGATGTTCTATTTTTTTTTCTCTTATTTTGCTTTTGTTTGCTTCCTCTCGTCTTACTTTTTTCTTTGGTCTTCTTCTTTGTCTTAATGCTAAATATAAATATTTACATTAATATGTATATTTACCGATCGATCTACAGCCGAGACGCGCCAAAATATTTACATAATTGTCTTTATCTGTTAAGAGTATCTTTTAGATAGTATTTTTTGTACAAAGCAATGATTTCATCCGATCATTTTACGTTTCGTGATGAGAAAAAGCGCAGAGAAAAACAGTTTCGTTGGAATTTCGTCGCAGAAAAATGGATAAAATTTCAAAATAAAATTTTTTTTTTTTTCGAAAATTTTTTCTCTCTTCTTCTCTCCCACGAAAAGTCTCAGTCTTTCTTTTCATTCTTTCTTTTCTTAAAGACTGAATGACGTGATAATTCATTGAACGTGCCTTCTGTGCCGCTAGCCGCGCCCCTTTGAAAGTAATGCCAAATTTTTAATGCCTTTAATCGTCAATGAAATTGGAGCGATCAGCAAAATAGCAACAACGACAACAACAACCTTCTCCTATGCCGATGTTGATGTCAGGCCTTAGTCTCTCTCTCTCTGTCCCTTTCTGTTTTTTTCGCCTGATTTGTGCGCTTTCATTCAGAAGACAAAAAACAATTTTTTTTTAAAAATTTTATCCGCTGTCAATTTATTGAATGTGATCAGTTAATTTGTTGGCTTGACGCGCCGCGCTGTCTGGCGACGCTTTTAAAGCTGGTTGACGGTTTGTGAAAAGGAACAGGAACGCAATGGAATTGAATGAAAGAAAAGGAAGGCAAATTTATATTATTATACTTCTTTAGTTGTCAATAAATTGTTCGTTTTTATGACACTTTAAGTGTAGAAATTCTAAGAATTAAATAAAAATGCTTCTGGTTTTTAATTTCTGAAAATGTATTTCTTCAAATAAATTCGTTTTTTAAAAAACCTTGATCCCAAATTCCAATATAATTACGTAATAGTATGATACGATAATAACAACTAATCATTGGGATTTTTAATTATTTTTATTATTTTATAAAATCAAATTTTTTTATGTGAAGTTTAATGAAGCTTTTAAAATTGTTAAAAACTATCATTAGGTTTTAACTATATATGGATATAAATTACTATAATTATGTATATACATAAATTATGTTAATTTAAGTAAATAACTCAAATATTTCATTCGTTAACATTTTGTTTTAATTTATTTTTACTTTTCATTATTAATTAGTATTTCAGCAATATTTTCAATCAATTCATAACATTAATGTTGTGCAAAAACTTTTCTACTACTTCTGTACAATTAATTCTGTTACAATTAATTCTGTACAATATCTTCTGTTAAAATACATGCTTCTGCAAAACTGCTAAAGGTAAACCTTCTTACGTAGAACTGCTTTACCTACAAATAACGAGTGTAAATACAACATACTCGTTTACACAAAACTGGCTTGTGTAAACGCTGAATGAATAGTTTGTACACAAACCCAAATGCCCTCTCTTCGCTGTGGTGAAATTCGTTGGAGTAAGGATTCATTCGGCTTTTTTGGTAGGTTGCATTAACTTGCCAGCATGTATCAGACATAAGAGGGCTGCCTGAGACGTCTTGTATGATTCGAAACTGACCTAGCAACATGCTCGCATCGATGCAGTGCTGTCGCCGACGTCTTTGAGACGCCTCAGGCGGCCCTCCAGTACAGATTCAGTGTTGAAATAATGCTGACAATTGAAAGATATGACCAAAGAATATATAATAATATATTGTATAATGATTGTATTGTATAATAATAATAATGTACTGTATATTATTTAATATGACGGCTTAGTGACGTATTTAGCGTCGATGCAGCGCGCCGGTGGTCTGGACTTGTAAAGTCGCGCCGCCCCAAAGAATTTTTAGATCGATTAACAGCGAGATTTGATTGTAAGTTCTTCATAATCCACGAATCATAATCGTAACTTGATCTGTGTGAATTATACAAATTGCTGAACTGAAAAAAGGACCGATACTCAGAAAAAAACGATAGCTATGTAAAAACAATTCCTTCTTCATTCAGTCAATGTTGGTTGTTTCCTGTGGCTGCTGCTGCTGCTTCTTCCACCGCAATCTCCAAAGAAAACAAGAAAGTGGTAGTAAAATGTCTTTAGCGACTTTATTGGCGTTGAACAATTTGACTCACGCGCGCGGCGTCGCACACCCACCAACAGGCACCTGCCATAAAACAAGTAGTCCTGCAAGTAAAATGAAATTCAATACTTAAAACCTGATTTTTTCTCTTTGGGCTTGAAAATTGAAATCTTTGAGAAAGGGTTGCTTGCTATAAAACAAAGGGTCAGTCGCGTAAAAAGGGTTAAATCGAACGCGACGAGGCGTCGTCGCTCGTCTCATGTTATAAAAATCGACTGAAGGAAGGAAACAATTGACGAACTGTGCTCTTCCATAATATTTCCTGACCTTGTTGTTGTTGTTGTTGTAAAATTATATAATACAAAAAAAAAAGAGGAAAAGTTTTGTATATATAATTATGTCATGTTACTCATTGCTTGGCGCCCACTTCTAATTATTTCAACGAAAAGTACCTCGCTCGCAGTTTATGGCTCAGCGTCGAAGGCAGGACGTCGTGGTAAGAACGCTTAACTGAAGACGCGGGTTAAAAATAGGAAAGAGAAAAGCAAAATGAATGAGTGCAGATGAAGTGCGTACGTGGGCCGTACACGATCTCGATTTGATTGACAGCGAGGCAGACTTAACTCCTTGTGTCGAGTTATTGAAATCGAGTTTAAATCGAGAAATGATGTCAGAGCAAATCATTTGATTGACATGACCCAAATCTATAGAAAGATATGTATGTATATACTCGTATTAACAATTGTTTAAAAAATCTGTTCAAATTTTTAAAAATATTTAAAATTTACCATATTTCAGGTAATTTGAAAACAACTTTGTGTACCTTCGTGGCTTAAAAACGATAGAAATAAAGCTTGAAGTTACTGCCATTTTAAATGAAAAAGGAAATAAACACTTACAGGCTTATTAAAAAGGAATACTTCTTGTATAAACACTTCCAAGGGCCCTCAATATAAATATAAAGGGCCCTTTTATAAAGTCATTTTCTGTAAACTAAACTAAAAGTTCGCGTTCACTAAGAGGTGTCAATTTATATCCAGAGAAAAGCGCAATATTTTTCTAAATAATGTTGATACTTTTATTTTAGTCCAAAGTATAAACCTTGAGAATGCCATGGAGACAATTTTTTTTGGTGTAATTTTTTCGTTCTTTAAAAGATTTATTTTGATGAATCGAAAAGGTTTTTCTCGCTCGCTGCAGCTTTGAGATGAAACGCCGATTTTTTTCAAAGCACTAACTAACACTTTTTCTATATATAATTTTAATATATCGTATATAGAATTTTAGTTTTTTGTATTTTTTTAGTTTTTGGCGTATAATTGGATTTATTTCATTTACGTTTGAATCAATAAATTTCACGTAAATTTATCTAAATACATTCAGTTTTATTGTGACAATTTATTCTGAACATTCAATGTATGTATTTTAATGATTTTCTTTTTCAGTTTTTTATTATTAGTGTTGTAAATATTGCATTTAATGACTTCAATAAAAAAAATCAATTTATGATGATAAGCAGTTTCTTTAAAGAAATTTATTCCATTCATCCATATTTGTTTGTAATCGGTTGACGAGAATTTCTAACAAGTTTGTGGAATGAGTGGGGAAGGTGAAAGAGTGTGGGGGGGGGGGGGGGCGCGAGATGGTCAGCTCATATCTTTCGTTTACTGCCAAGTGTTCAAAAGGATGTATTACGGCCTAAACGGGCGAAGCGTTAAGTCATGGTCTT
This sequence comes from Conops quadrifasciatus, assembly GCA_949752815.1. Lineage (NCBI taxonomy): Eukaryota > Metazoa > Arthropoda > Insecta > Diptera > Conopidae > Conops > Conops quadrifasciatus. The sequence goes on from OX457077.1 coordinate 6,912,621, forward strand.
GAATTTCTAATGGACGTTTTATTCCACAAAAAAAAAAAAAAACCAAAAAGAAACTACTAATAAAAGTGAGAAATTTTCAAAAATGGTCTGGCACTGGCCTTGATGAAGGCAGTAAGTAGCAACATCAAATTTCTAAACATTTTGTGTCGCGCTTGTTTATTGTCATTCATCTTCCGTTAGCGTTATTTAGCTTCATTTCGTGTTCGTGTGTGCGCCAGTATTCGACCAACTATATTTCAATAAACCTCGCCAAAGCTGATGACCATTAAAGGAGCTAACATCTGGCGAAAGAATGACCGCGTGAACATGAACATTTGCATTTCCATTTCCAGTCTTCCACAATCTGGTACGAGAAGCTGCTTAAATGGCAATAAAATTCAATCAGTTGAATTGAGCAATGAAAAATATTGATTCCGAAATATTGTACGTGAAAAATATTGAACAAAAAATTGTATGCATCTCATTAAAGACGTGAGGTCATTTCCCTTTTTTTTTGGAATTGAATTTTTTAAAATAATTTCTCTTCTTTATTATGCTAAAAAAAAATGCTCATCATCTTCACTGCAACCGCACACACACACACACACACAAACAACCTTCAAACTTCACTTCATCGCAAACTTTTCGGTCCTTCACCCATTTTCAGCGCTTGTATTGAGAGCGTCAAGCGTCTAGCGTTTAGCGCCCGCTCTAATAAATTCCAACAACATAAAGCAATGAAAACAGAAACCATAACCACAATAACAACAAAAACAACAACAACAACAACAACCGAACGCTCAACAAAATTCTATTTATTGCAGGTCATTAACTTAATTAATTCAGAGTTAATTTTTGCATAGAACAGATTGAGCTACTGTGATTGAGTGCGTTGCGATGCGTTGCGACGCATCCACTATCAAATTCGTGCTGTCAGAGAAACGGCGTGGCGCGGCGCCGCTCTCGTACAGTACAATACATCAAGAACGCGAGACAGCAACAATGCGCGAGCGACACCACGGCACATGTCAACAAATAAAATTAAACAATAAACACATTAAAACAAAAGAAAAAAACCCATATAAAAAGTAATAAAATATTGAGAATTGCGAAGAGAATAAATTAAAAATGCATTTCATTATCAGTCGGTGGATTTAAGCAAAAACAACAACAACTGATGAAATGACATACGTAGAGTAAGCAGCTCGTCGTTCTGTAGCAGGAAGAAATAAGCACTGACAAACAGCGTATAAAATAATACATACATACATACATATGTAATGATATAAACAGAATGGATGATGATGATAAGCATAATAACGATAATGATGAATCAGGTCGATACATCTTCTTAACCTCGGACAATAAAAAATTGTGAAAGAACGGTTAAGAAACGCAATTTGAAAATCGATTATTAATCAATTTAATTTAATGATGAATGATTAAATTATTAAATAAATTGAAAACTAAATTAAATCGAGATGAATTCATGAAAATTATTCTCCTAAATTGCTACCATCTAATTAAAATTATAGCAGTTCTTAATCATTTTTATTTCAAATAAAAAATAAGTTTTTCATTATTTCTTTCTAACCGACACATATTTTTGAAAATATTGTATGATATCAATATAATTTCATTTCCTTCAATAGGTGCCCATACGTGCCCATAGGTGCACAATACGTGCCTACTAATAAATTTAATAAGAAATAATAAAATTTGTATGTAAATATATTTATAATTAATAATAAAAATCTCATAAAATTCTGGCCATATTTACAATTTTGATAAAATTACATGCATATTACAACGACAATAAAATTACAACAACAACAACATCAACAAAACGGCTAGAATAATACAAGCAGAACAACAACAACAACAACAACAACAACAACAACAACAACAACATTAACAACCATAACTAAACTAAAATAGAATTGAAGGAAGAGTGCGCGGAGAATAACTTCTCTCTTCTTAATCATCGTTTGCGTCGTCGCCAGTCAGCAACGAGCGCCACTTGAGTCAATGAAACAAAAAAAAAAAAAAACCAAACAAATAAAAAATTAAAACGTTGGCGACACACTCGAAAAACTGTATGAAGTTACTCGGTGGAGAAAATACACTGGACAAAAAAGCAAGCTTTTACCATTTTTTTTTATTCTCTTAATATTTCTTTATTGTAATAAAAAATTAAATTTCCAGTAAAAATTTTTATTTATTCGGAGAGTTTATTCCGAATAAATTATGTTTTCTATTATAATACATATAACCTCCATATACGCGGTTATCGTATATAACGTAACGAAAGGCATATAATGTAACCTCGTAGTAAGAACGTGGTTTCATTCGGAAAAAATAGCAAAAAAAAGAACTAATGAAAAAAAGTTAAGATAAGAAAACTACAAAAAACCGTCTCGTTACAGGCACTAAAAAAGACACTGAAGATGCAACATCGGCGATAACAATTTTTGTCTCTAAATAAAAAATGACAAGCGATGACGACAATTCGTTCCGAAGCTCAACATATTACGAGTATCATATTTTTTAGGCGTCAAAAAGACGCCTATTTTGTGAAATTGTTAATAAAAATATTACCAATTTCTTTTTATTGGTTAATATTTTTTTTATAATCACTTTGTGTTGCATATACAGGGTGCTTTGTCTTACATATGTATATACAAGAAACGACTTACCTTCTCACTTTCTCATTCTCTTTTACTTTTTTCCTCCCTTAAGATGGAAAAACTTAGAAGATAAGAGAAAATCAAAACAATACAAGACTTTATTTTCAGTGTATAATTATGTTTATGTATTAAGGCGGGCACATAATCATCACCAATAGCGTCCGTCAACATTGACAGCAAAAGGAAGAGAGCTGCAGCAACAACGACGACGACGACGACAACAACAACAGTAACGACAACAACAACAACGACACCACCACCAATTACACGGACAATATGGAGCCTTCACAGTCGTTGTAACGATTCATGCATCAACTCCGCAACGCGCCTTTTATCGTATTGCAACCGCTTCAAGTAAAGTAATATTTGTACAGTCGCCCCGTCCGTCCCTCCTTTCGCCCCGCCAACCATCTGCCGTTGATTGATCCCGTCAACGGGGCTCAGTTCAGTTCCCCTCAAATGCGCACCCACATCAAGCGGATCCAGTTCGTGACCTCTGAAGTGTGGCACGGTTCCAGTTGATCGGCCCGGATCGAGTTGATGCGATCCGCTGCTGTTCGGTGGCATTCGGTGTGCGCGACTCGCGCGTCGTGGTTTTCTGACGAATAGTTTTCAATTACATTTTCATTAAGAGTTTAAAAGGCATTTGACTCTGGTTGCACTTCAAGAGCAAAATCAAGCTACTTAAGCGAACGCACGAAGCAGCCTTTACCACCTCCGCCCGGCCCCGCCCGGCACCTTTTCCTCATCTTCATCCGCATGTTGATCGTTTGCACTTGCTGCGTTTCCTTTGAAGAAGGGTCAATTAAGGCGCTGTCCTTGAGTGAAGACACAAACAGCGGCGGTTGCGGAGGTTGCGGAGGTTGCTGCGGTAGCGTCACAAAATCTATTGAATGCAGCAGAGTTGAAAATTTCTTCATTGGAGCAATGCATTATTCTGCTGCTCTGTTGCTGCTGCTGGTACTGGTTGCTTGGTTGCTTGCTGTTGTTGTTGTTGCTGCTTTTGCGGCAAAATCGGTCAATGTTAGCGATCACGATTGAAGTTGTTTTCTTGCTGCTTTTGTTGTCTCCACTATTTTGAAATAATTTCATTTTTGATTGAGCCTTTCATTCTTTTTTCATAGTTTTATGGCTTTGAATGAGTGCAACTACAACAACAACAACAGCAACAACAATAATAACAACAAAATTAAAAGATTCCATAATTTTTTTTACAATTTATTAAAGTTGATTAAAATTTAAATTAAAATTTCATTTAGTCAATTTAGTTTTTAGAATTTCTTTTAAAATTTAAAAAAAAATTGAAGGATAAAGAATTCATTGATACAATATTTTAGATTGATGGACAGTTCTTAAGATAATAAATTCTGAAGTTAATAAATTCTCAAGTTAACAAAATCCTTAAGTTAATAAATTCTTAAGCTAACTAATTCTTAATTTATTATATACTAAAGTTAACAATTTCTTAAACTAGCAATTTCTTAAGTTAATAAATTCTTAAAATGAATTCTTAGTGTTTATTTCATTAATTCATCACAGTCCAAAGTGTCGAAGAATCTTCGAAGTACGATATCAAAATTCATTCAGAATGAACTCATAAATCAGTTAATCGGTAACCATGAATTCAGCAGTGAGAAGAATGAACAACGTCACTAGATTCTAGTTCGTCAACAGATGAAATCGATCGTACATCGTTCATCAGATGTTCATCAGATGTTCATCAAGAGATCATACTGAGAGATCTCTTGATCAGTTGTCCCAATAAGTCTTTTGATAAAATCTATTGAATAAAACAATTTTGAAAAAAAAAAATGAAAAATCTCAAATCGTTTTGTTGCTGTTGTTATTTAATTTTCTTTCTTTCTTAATTTCTTTTCTTTAGTTATCTATAAGTACAAGTTACCATCATCATCATAATACTATTAATTTTGCTATTAATTTTATCGCTCTCCCGGTAAAGGTTTACAACCTTAGGCCATAAAAACAAAACTCCATTTAACACATAACATGAATTTCGAAATTCTTTTAAATTAATTTCCGTCATTCATCGAAGAAGTGGCCGCAAGTCCGTGGCTATTTCTTGGGCATTCCTAGAAATGCGACATAAATTCATCGCAGAACATCATGCGTCATTTGTTGAGCTGACACGACGACGTCCATACAAAACCGTGGCATAAAAGCAATAATGAAAGAAAAAAAAAATAAAGAAAGAAGCTAAAATAATTCGAATTTGTAACCGTAACCGCAACCGAAACCAAATCAAAGCACAATATTTTTAAAACTTGTGAGGAATGAGAAATATTGAAGAAGAGTAGAAAAGAGAACAGTGGCTTAAGGGGAGAAGCCCAGAGAGAGAGAGAGAGAGAGAGAGAGAGAGTTTGTAGTAAGAGTAGTAAGAGAAGAAGAAAACCTTAGCTTGAGAGTGAGTGAAAAGCTGTGTATTAAAGAAAAGGGTTCCCCTACCGCGACGAAACTGGGTCGGGGTCGGTCTCGCGCACAAGACTGAAATTAATTCGGCCAACATGCTTTTTGCGTCTGTCTGTCAGACGATTTTCTTAGAAATTTTTCAGTTTCCTGAGTATACTCGTACGTGGGATGGCTTAAGAATGAATCATCAACATCAACACCAGCATCAACAACAACATCATCATCATCATCATCATCACCGGAACTATTTTAGTCATCATAGGCATTAACGTCATTTCATAAATATAATCTCATCATTAACTTTGGCTTTGGTTTTGGCCATCGAGCTGTTTTCCAGTTATCGTTAAGAGACGCTCCGCGCTAAGCTCTCTTCTCTCTGCGGCAGCAGGTTGTGGCAACCTGAAACCTTCACAGCCTTCGCTAACTAACTAACGGCTGCTTAATTTAACACTTTATCACTTTCTGTGATATCAAATTTGTCACTTCATTGACATGATATCAAGTGTTTTTTATGTTTCCTTTGGAAACCTTAGAAAATGGGAATGTACACTTATGATGATGGTAATTTCGACTCGATTGACCTACCACAGACTACAGAATGACTGAATATAAGAAAAGAAATTAGGTTATTTGCAAACAATCATTAATTAATTCAAATAAAGTAATTTGGAAGTATGTACATACTTTTAAATTTATCAGAAAAAATATTTTTTCTCAGTTTAATGAATGATTAATTTTATGATGGATTGAATAATTGATAGATTAAAACATAAAAAAACCAAATGCTAAATAATTTTCTGTTATAATCATTAAAAAATATTACTACTATAAATAATAAAAAATGCGTAGATTAGGCCGAATAAGAAGAAAAAGAAGAGGGCAACAATGAAGATTATAAATTTCTTAGTAACATTAATGAGATACAGAGCTCTAGCTTTGAGCTCCATTGGAATATGAAGATTGAGGCAACACTTTAGCACTGAGTCAATGAAACATTGAAACTGATTATGGAAAATGTCCCGCTTCAGAGCGAGCGGAAAAGCAATGTCTAAAGTAATAAATAAGTATAGATTAAGGATGATTTCCTGCACAAATATCTCAATATTCCACATGAACACTGAGCACAGTAACAACTGGACCGTCAGTAAATATGTACTATGTTAATAAATATCGAAGAGATACCATTAAGTTTCTGTAGTAACGCCAGAAAACCAACGATTGTGCCACTGAAGCGTGTCAGCGTGAGTGCAAGATGGTGCAAGTGAGTGAGTTTTTTTTTTTTTTGAGCTGGGTTTTAGCGAAAAAAGGAATAACAACAAAAACAATAACATTAATAAAAGCAAACCACAAGAACAACACAAAGCAAAAACAATAGAAACATCATTAAGAATAGGAAGAGAAACAACAACAACAAAGGAATTTTTACTCTAAAAATGCTTCTGTTTCTGGCTCTCGCGCGAAGTTTAATCACATGCGGCACTCTCTCTCTCTCTCTCACTCTCTCGCTCCCTTTAACTTCCGCTCAGCGTGTTGGCTTCATGCCGGGCTCAAGTAAAGGCCTGCGTTTATTTTGATATCAGAGGCCGTCGTAGTTGCCACAACTGAGCGCGAGCTGATCGAGAAACGCGAAATTCACGAAACGAACGCTTGTAGCAGTCAAAAACGCACACGCAACGAAAATACAACGCGACGGTAAAGCGCGAGTGTGGTTGATAATAATAAACAAAATACAAGACGAGACGACGAATTTAAGCAACCATGACGGTGTTGACAACCGTCAGCTTCTCAGAAAATAAATAAAAAGGAAACTATACTCTTACAAAGCAAAAAACAACAACACGAACAAAAATTAAACTAACTACAATTTATTTAAAATAATCTTCTACGAATACGAGTGCAGCCGTAATTGAAAACGGCTGCTCGAAGGCCCGTTGCGTGCTTGCTGTCGGTTCAAAGTGCGTGTGCGGCTGCGTCAGGCGGCCGGCCGTCCGCGGTACAAATTTGTCCAATTGGAGAGAGTGATTTTTGTATTGGTGCAAGGTCGCCGTGGATACACAAACGAACGGCTTTTGATTTCTTCGATACTTTGTAGCATATGGTCGCCGGTCGTCGGTCGTCATTGTTAGCAATTTAATTCAATTAGAATACCAGAAAATCTATCCATGTTATGGGTGACAATGTCTGTATAAATGGTACTCCAAGACGTTCCGAAAATGCTAAGTAATAATCAACAAAAATAAAAAAAAGCTTATGAAACGCTGAAGAAGCCTTAAAAAACAAAAACTAAACACGAGTGCAGATTCTTTTAAGAATCGCGTTTCTAAGGAATCATCAGTTTTTTGCTTGACGAGAGCGAGATAATTTAGTTATTAATCATAATCGTTGTTTGAATTTATGCTTCATCAACGATGTATCATCAACCAATATCACAACCACGACGACACATTTGTATTCAACTGTGATAAATGAATTTAAGTGTACATAATCGATCTGGCAGAAAGCCTCGATCTTGTCATTCCAGACTTTAGAGGAAAAAAATTCTTAATTGCTACGTAATTTATTAATTAAGTAATTGCTTAATCGAGTGCGTGATCATGACTTCGACAAAGTCATGCAGTAGCCAGCGTCCGCTACTTTGCGTATTACTCTTTTCGAGCGTACTCTGCTTTCACGCCAGCCACGCCTTCAACTACTCGCCCATACCGAACTACGTCATAGAAGCTCCAAACAATTTAAAGATCTTTCAGCCGAAATATCGTAGCTCATATTTTGGATTTCAAATTGTTATGCGTCGAACGAGGTAAGAGTCAAGTCAACAATTTCGGCAAGCAAAAATGTTTGTATATAGTACTCAAGAATTCCAGTACTTTATGATTGTTTAGCCCACAAGAACGGTTATTTTCCAGTAACAGATTCGGTTCGGTTTCCTCAATGACAGACTTCAAGCCTATTGTCACATAGACCCAACCTATCCTCTTCTCATGAGATTAAAATAATACACTAAAATATGTATTAAACCCATTTCGACATAGACTTAATATGTATTCGTATCTACTGTAGTACTCTAATATCGCCGATTATACCCAAGAATTAATTTCTCCCATGAATTTGGACGTGAAGAAAAATTTCATCAAAAGATTGAACATTTGCCAAAGAAGCAGAAGCGGCCAATTTAACTTCTTAAAGTTTGTTCTTAATAATAAAAGAAAAATGTCACCACTTTTTGCAAAAAAATAACATTTTTCTGTTAATCTAAAATGACACCTTTTGCTGGAAGATTGTGTATTAAATGTACTACAATTTAAGTACATTTTCGGCAGAGCGTTTTGCGCTGAGATCTCTGCAGCCATATATAAGGTGATGCCTATAGTGGACTAAGTATTTTGAGAATTTTCCAAGACCATTTTGTCTTAGGTTATAAATACTTTTTTTGATGTGTTCAATATTTTTAACCTGTACAAATTATTTACATTTAAAACTTCTCATATTTCAAAGAAATTCTGTGAAATATAACAAAATTCATAAAAATGAAATTGTTAATGGAAATATTTCACGAAAGTCATTTAATTTTTGAAAATATGTACATACTTTTATAATTCTCAGGTTGCCAAGAGCTTTTAATTTAGTTTTTGACACTTCACGAACTGTGTATAAAAACGTGTTTAAAAAAGGGTTTTTTTGTAAATTTTTAAAAAAATGTGTTTTTAAAAAAATCTTAAAGCTTAAGAGTAGTAAAGCCATTAATTGAAAAATCCGAATTGATATCAAGTTGTTGAAGATCAGAGTATTTAAATAAATCAGAAATTAACTTTTCTTTTTTTTTTTGAAAAGGCATCCCGCGGCTCCTCAGCGTAGTTAACATTTTTGAGAAATGTTAAATATTTTAATTCCAGAAATACATTAATTCCAGAAAAAGTTAATTTAACAATTTGAAAGACTTCCTTAAAAATTTTCGACAGTATAAAATAGAAAACCTTTTTCACTTTTAAATATGAAGAAATGATTTGATTTTTTTAGATCTTTGAGCTTTTGATTTAATTTTATTTCATTTTTATTTTGTTTTTATATTACGCAATTTGGTAGAGAGAGATGAAAGACGAAAGACATAATTTCGGCTAACTTTAATATTCCTAAGACAGCCTTCATTTAATTCTTTACAAAGCAAATAAACAAAATTTAGATTTCTCCTCTTATATTTACTTAGTACAAAATAATAATTTATTTATTTAGGTCAAAACCATTTGCAGACAACATAAAAAAATATAGAAAAAAAATCTCCATTCATATATAATGACAGTGTATCGATATATATTTTTTGCATTTTAACATATAATAAATAGTAAAACCTGGTTACAAGTCTCTTAAAAGGCAAAAAAAAAACAAAATAACGAAAATGAATAAAAAATTATTTTAAAGTTAGCAGCAAAGAAACCGGTTAGCCAGAATGGTTATTAACTAAATCGTGTCTAAGTCTAAAGTTGGTCGTTTCTGCCAGCTTCAAACGCGTGTGGAAAATTTTTTTTTGCTTTAATTCTAAAATTAATGAATTAACAAAATATATAATTTTTTAAACAAAAATTTGCTGTGTAAAATTAGGATAAAATTTTAATAAAATTTTATATAATTTTTTGTTCTCATAAAATATTACTAACTAAGAAGATATAAAACCGATTAAAAATCGAACAACCACCAAGAGAAAAATATTAATAAAAGCTTAAAGAAAAAAAAAAGAGAACAAGATGGTCAAGTTTCAGGAAAATGATTCATACAAATTGCACAGACGAAAAAGAAGAAGAAGAAGGAGAAGAATGGAGAAGGGTAGGAAGAAGAAGATGAGACGAACGTTTGAAGAATAAGACGTTTTTGCTTGCTTTGCATTTTTTTATTATCGTAAGAAAAAATTGAACACGATCATGTTTTCATTTTTTTTTTTTCAATGTAAAAAAATTCTGTTCGTTGTTCGAATGAAATGCAAAAAAAATGAAAAATAAAATACAATTGAAAGTACCTAATCATAAATAATTATTGACAATTAAAAATTAATGAACAAATAAATGTGTAGAGATCTTTAAAGCGTTGTTGTTTGCAATCGAGAGCTGAGATTATTTTTTTTTTGCAATTATAAATATTTATTAATATATTATGCAGCAAATAATGAATAAAACAAATAATATGCACACCACAAAAATAAAATTTAACCCTGCTGTTCTGTTCGCATTTAAAATAGACTTGTTCAGAGTTCAAAAACAATTGTCTTTTAAAATTTTTTTTATACTCATTGTAAATCATTCCTTTAATGTAAATATTGACTTGAAATCAATGCGAATGGTCGTATTTGATTCCTAGTTTTTTTGTCGTTGAATTTCACAATGAGTCATTTCTTAATTTCTTAAGGACAATACAATAAACAATAAATATAGGTATCGTATAAGAATAAAAGTCGCTACAAATAATAGACAAAACAAAACTAGAAACCAATTCATAACAAAGAAAAAACCACAAACGCACAATCCGCAAAAGCTAAAACAAAGAACAAGAAGTAAAAGCATAAGAGAGGAAGGTGTGGTGCACTTTTTTTCTCTTTGCTGACTTTGACAAAGAGCGCATGCATGACCTTATAAAAAATATGCCATTTTTGTCATTCAGCCGTGAGTCAAATCGAGAAGGTTAATGGGCGCAGTGATCCCGGCACTTTTGTAAGCGACTTATAAAGAGAAAATTTCATTAAATTTCATTTTTCTCTCTAGAATACAAAAGCTGCCCAGAAAGCTACAACAATTGCCAATAAAAATTAGTAGCATAATCTTCGTCGTGGTCTTCACAAAAGAAGATCTCTGAGAGCGAAAAAGAACAACTAAAAAACTTTGGTCCATATATTAAATGAGGAAGAGACTCAGCTATCAGAGTGAAAGAATGGGTGTTTTAGTGTGTAGTTGTGTGTGGGTGTGTGTGTGTGTACGTGTTTTCTAGCCAGCCACGTGCTTAAAAAGTTGTTGACTCTTAGGCCATAAATAAAGAATGTGGGCGGTATAAAAGTACCATCCACTCATAATCTTCTTTAAGATCATTTTGGTGTCAAAAGTATTATCTCTTATGACTGTTGTAGGTATATGTATATATTCGATCGGTAAAATTTCGATCTTTACCAAAAGGTTACTAAAAATCACTAACGCTGATAAGGCCAAACAAATTGATGGATTGCTAGAATAGAGTAAAACGGTAAAATTATTCATTCACTAACATAAAAATGACTCATGCCATAACTACGAGTAGCTTATGATTTAATACGTACACTTTAGACACTGAAAAGCTTAAGATTGACTGATATGACAACAACTCGAATACTCGAACTTCGAATTTATCGAATGAGTAAAGAAATATTTTGCTGAAATTGTTAAATTTAAAATAAATTAATTTTAGGCATGTCCGAGATAGGGAAAGCTTTTTCGGGCTATGATTTGGCGCTTTTTTTGAAATTCCTATTTTATTATGGTGGCTACTTTGAGGTCTAGCTCTATTTCAGCTTAAAAAATTTTGTTATCATAAATAAAATTATTTAGTTTATTCTCAATATGTAATTTCTATCTTAAGAACTCGAGACTTGTCTTTATCGAATCTGTCTTTGTTTCAGTTTTAGATTAACACAATCTTCAAAAATAATAAAATAAGGTTATTATCTTCGCTCAAATTTTATTAGCATGCTTGGTCTTCATCATCATTATTATAGAACTGATGATCCGCATTATATGTGCAACAATTTTAGCATCATTATGGCTTTCATTACAAACAAAAAAAAAAAGAAATCTTCCCAAGCAAAAACCATTTTGCCCTCCTTCGTTCAAAGTCTGGAAATACGCAAGCATATAACAAAAAGAAAGGAATTTCCTTAATTGATAAACTAATAATAATAAAATAAATAAGAGAAATAATTTTCGTAGTATGTACTGGCAAAAATTTAAATGGTCTTCGCAATCAAAGTAAAAGTGAAGCCTGGCGAAAGTCAACAATTTTAATTGAAAGATAAATAAGCAGAAGACATCGTTGCGTCGTGATTCGTGATTCGTGACCCCGGAGGCACACAATTTCTGAAGAAGGTCGATGACGGTGGCGAGCCAACTGTTTTGGGTGGAAGAGAGAGATGAAGCGATATAATTCAAATAAATTTTAAATGAAGCGAATGAAAGATGACACAAAAAGTTCGGTGAAGAAAGCAGTGAGGTTAGAATAACTCGAAAACCCAAAAAAATATGGCGAGATTTGTGAGCCATTTTGGTTTCAAATTCAAATTGAACTCGTCAGAATATTGCGAGATAATTATGGCTAAGCTTAAATTATTTTGACTGCAGGGTACAATACATTCGATATGATCAACCTGATCCAAAGGCAGAGATTTTAATGATAATGATGATGAAGTCAGCAAATGAAAGTTGTCCATTGTCTTCGTTAAATGCTTTCAAGTGTGACATTTACTAACAATAAATCAATGGCGTTTCAGATTGTTTCCAATAAAAACAACAACAACAACAACAAGAAACAATAACGTGACACAGACTTTGAGAATATAAAGAAGATGATTCATAAACATTTCACATTAAACAAGACAAGTATCACAGTGAATAATCATTAAAGATATTCAAAAGTTAAAAGTTGAGAAAGAGAAAAAAAAGAGAAATTGACAGGCAGATATAAAAAAAACCCCAGAGAGTAAGAAGAAAAAAATGAAGTATTATAAAGTTACTAAAGAAATGATTTTATGACCTTCGATGAAATGCCAAGACATAATTATTTAATGAAATTCTCTGGTGACAAAAGAGTGGCAAATACAGGAAGAGACAGTGAATGATAAAGTGAGAGAGTGAGAGAAATGGTCAAGAGAGAGAAGCTTACAAAAAAAAGCCTTTAAAAGGTATTTAAAGAGAATAGCAAAGTAGTAAGAGAAGAGAGATACTCACCTTTATCCAATGAAGTGAGTCAGCAGTTGCACTCACGGAAAATTATTAGTAAAGTTTGATTATAAATTTCGTAGTTATGGGGATGATTCAGAGCAGAAAAGTTTTGTGGTGGTCCAATCTTTCTGTTTCTATCTAGTTTAAAAAACAATTTCCTAAAATTATTTACAAATTTTGTTGCAGAGAAAAATTTGCTTTTGAAAAGATTTGCATTGCATTAAAAATGCAAAACCGATACGAGTAAATCAATCAATATAAATTATATATAAATTTCATATATTATACATATATAAATATTTAAAATTTTTATATATGAATTTTGTTTTTTGGTTATTGTTATTTGGTTATTGTATGGTTATTGTTTTTGGTTATATATAAATTTTGCTGCAAAACCTATAAGAATTAACCAATGGAAATAAAAAAAGGTTAGACTTTAAGACTTTTAAAAACAATAGACCTATACATAATCGTAGGTCTAGGAGTAATCGTTGTTATATGACTAAAATTTGTACACGATTTAAGAGAGTTAAACTAATTTTCCAGCATATAAAATATCATTAAAATCTTATAAAAATCGTTTTCAGAAGTGCTTTTTTTTGATGAGGTGTTATTAAAAATGGTGTAGTATTCGGGGATAATATTCCCAACATTAGCTCAATGCGATTAATACGCCGTAAACAAGAAAAAAGCTTTCAACAACAACAACAACGCGTAGCTAAACTTAAGAGAGCGGGCTCGCCATTCACCGCTCGTTGGTTTTTACAGCTTTTATGGGAAAAAAGAAAGAAAAGATTTGCAGTTTGTCATATTGAATAAAATATCTTAAAGTCAATAAAGTTAAGGCGCTGTCGCAAAAAATATCTAAACAGCAACTCAGTACGTTTAGCCGGTTCGAAGAGATCGGTCGGTCGGTTAGTTGTTGATTATTGCTTGTGGGTACATTTAGATGCCAGAACAGATCAGAGAAACTTTGACAAAGTGTTCGTCGTAAAATCGTGTGCACGGCCAAGTTAATATCTTTACGAGTGTAATTTTACTATGGAAAATAAACGTTCGATCAGATCAGCATAAAAACAGATTAAAAAAAAATTAATAAAAATAAAAAATTAAAAAAGCAAAAAAAATAACTTTAAGCTTAATAAATTGTGTCAATTCAAATTTTTTTTGGTGCGTGTAGAGAACAAAAAAAAAATGTTGTTGTTGTTGGTGACCACGGTGTTTAACACACACACACACACGAATCGTTGGTTTATGGCCACTACGGCTGGTATTTTTATTGTGCTGTTCACGCAGAGCCTCATGATCCACGGCTACAACCTGTCGCCGCAGCCGAATGTGATTTTCAAAGATCCACAGTTGGTCACTTATTTGCCAAAGGTTGAGTCCTCCTACTTCGGTTTCAGCTTATGCTTGAGGTCTTCGAGGTAAGCAGGGATGATGCAATGATGATGCAGTTAAGCAGGAGGGTGTGCAGGGGGAGGAGGAGTGGACATTATTTTATTATTTATATAATTAAATTTAATTTTTTTCTTTAATTTTTTTTTTCTTTAAAAACTTAGCAACGCGATGAAGTCATTCGATAGTTTAGGTTTATATTCCAGAATAAATAGATAGAGTTGTTTTTTTTTCGTTTAAAAAAAGTATGTATCTTTATTTATTGTATCGTATTTACGGTATCAGTGACGAATGAAAAAAATTAACAACAACTCACAAAAGCAGCAATCGTTACTGTTATTGAACGAAAAAAAGTCAGAACATGACATTAAATGTACCTCACGAAGTCGGCGATACGACACTATAAATATTTTATGTTTGCTTTAATGTAGTCGGTGTTGTTGTGGTTGTTGTTGTTGTTGTGATTATTCTCTAAACGGTTATCAGGCTGCAAACTGGAAAATATTGCTAAAGAAATGAAAAATATTTATACTTCTCTGTCAAATTCTTTCCAAATTTTGTTGAAATCTTTCTAGTTATTTGTTGGTTTTTTTTCTTCTTCTTCTACTCTGTGTCTTAGAAGTATATTTCATAGCTTAGTCTGGAAGTTCTTTCATCAGAGTCTTATTTCGAAATTTATCAAGTCTGTTGAAGTTGATCGATATTATTTCGCTTTCCGTTCGATTTTCATGATAAGATAATGACTTGCTACTTGATTCTCTGCATATATGTATGTCTGTACATATATACGTATACTCTTGTATATACCTACAACGATACGATACGATAAGTACACGCTCCATGTCCGACTCAACCTTCGAAATGCTTTAAAGCAGCCAAAAAAGGCACATAATAAAAGTGACATGAAAAAGATATTGATACTATATAGTATATATGATATGCCTCATTCGTTAAGTGCTGTATCATTTAGACATGTACATATAAAGCATCATATATTATTTTACTTTCTTTTGTTTGATAAATTTAACAAATTTATTAACGCGGTCGGTGATATTTTCGCGAAGTTTCATTAAAAGAATATCGATAAATAAATTCACTAAAAAAAAAATTTAAAAAATAAAAAACAAAAATTTATTATACAAATAAAATAAAAAAGAAATAAAAAAAAAAACCCAAAAAAATAATTAAATAAATAAACTCATAATTCATATAAATTCATGTTGATCAATAAAATGTGTCCCTTTCATAGACACTGCAAAAATATCGAAACGCGCGTGCAAGTTTTTACAAGATTTAAACGAACTGTTTTATCTCGAGATCTCGTTTCGATCAAAAAAGATTATTTCCTTTTAGCAACTCTGAAATTCGTTTCGACCAACGAAAGCAGCCGAGATGATTTTTCTCGCCTGAAGACGTCCAAAAAAGATTTCACCCGCCTCTTGTCGCGTTCTCGCCTTGATTGGAAAGCCATGATGCGTCTCGGGAGATCTCGTTGCGACAGACAAAGCTAGCTCCGTCTCGGGAGATCTCGTTTCGACTGCAGAAGCTCATCTCAACTCTGGATTGAAAGTGCTTTTCCCTACTTTTTGCTTGTCTCTATTTTTTTTTCCATTTTCTAAGATGTCTCTCTCTCTCTCCTTGAAATCCTTTCAGCCTTATTGTGGGCGCTCCGCGGGCTCAGTCGACACTCGAGGCCCAACGAAAGATCAACGAAACTGGAGCCGTTTACAAATGCTCGCTCACGAGCAAAACCTGCGCGCCGTATGTGTTCGATCCGAACGGCAACATCAACTCGGAGAACAACGAGTACACGTACGACTCGGAGAAGAAGGACTACCAGTGGCTGGGCGCTGCTATGGACGGTGGACCCGCCGACACCGACAAACTGGTGGTCTGTGCACCGCGGCTGGTCGCCAATGTTCCCAACGATTACCTGCTGCACGGCGTCTGCTACTGGACGCCGAACACGCTGGCGGACAAGCCGCTGGATGTGAAGAGAATCTCGCCGCTCCGGCTCAAGTCGAATCAGCTGATGGACAAAAATGGCCACAAGTTCTATTACCACATGTTGGGCGAGCATGGGCTGAGTGCCCATGTGAGCTCCAATGGGGAGGAGATTCTAATGGGGGCTCCGGGTATCCACACATGGAAGGGGTCCGTAGTACGTTATTATCAACGAACCTACACCGTCGATCCCTCCCTCAGTCGTCGTGATACAGATGGTGCGCGAGTCTTGCGCCAGGCTGCGGCCGCAGACGACGAGCCGCAGAAGGAGTACGTCAGCGAGGTGCCGAATCCAGAGAATTGGGATCAAGACAACGATTCGTACTTCGGGTATTCGGTGGGCTCCGGATATTTCGACAGCACAGTGCCGGACAGGTTGATGTATGTGGCGACCGCACCGCAGGCCAGCGAACAATCGGGCGAGGTAAGTGCTACATCGCAGAAAAATCAGCATTCTCAGTTCAAGTAATCACGGTAATCGGTGACCGGATAGTTGCTGCCTGCCAAAGGCTTATCTGAGGCCTGAATTGAGACTGAACTTCTAGACGCAGAGACTCTTTTGGGTGAAAAGGCCAAACTCCTTGGAGTTTTTGATGGTGTCTTTGGCTATACACCTTCTGAAGCCTTCTGATTTTCTCTGTTTTCCTGCAGGCGTACCTCTTCGATATGACCTCGGCCACCATCAACAAACACTACGTTTTCCGCGGCACAAAATTCGGCGAGTACTTCGGTTATTCCATTTTGGCGGAGGATTTAAACGGCGATGGACTATCGGACGTAGTAGTATCAGCGCCTCAGCATAGCATCAGCGGATCGTACGATGATGGCGCCATCTATGTTTTCATCAATCAGGGTCGGGTAAGTGTTTCTGCGGAAAAAATCGTGAACGTAATAACACTGTCTTTCTTATGGAATGCAGTTTAACTTCGAACGTAAGCTTCTGACGTCGCCCGTCCATGGCAAGGCGCGATTTGGCTCCACGCTTACCAAGTTGGGAGACATCAACCATGATGGTTATAATGGTAAGTACAGTAACAAAAGTACAGTACATAACCTCAAAAATCCTCATAAGTCCTCATAAAATGCATAAATCCTCATCTTTCCGTCTTCTTTTTAGACATTGCGGTCGGTGCCCCATTCGCCAATGAAAACGGTTCGGTCTACGTCTATTTGGGCGGTGAAAAGGGTTTGCGTGACCACTACAGTCAGGTGCTACACTCCCCGGCGGGCCTTGTATCCGCTCCTTACCGTCCCCACATGTTCGGCCATGGCCTGTCCAAGGGAACGGACATTGACGGCAATGGCTTCAACGACTTCGCCATTGGGGCACCCAACGCGGAGGCGGTGTACGTGTACCGTGCTTATCCGGTCGTTCAGATTCTGGCTACCGTCAATTCGTTGAGTCGCGAAATAAAACCGGACCAGAATCGGTTTCAAATTCGCGTCTGCTACATGATCGCCACCAGCTCGCAGAAGGTGCAGCAGCAGGATTTGGCCATGCGCATTGTGGTGGATCCGCAGGTCCAGCGCGTCCGCCTCTCGCGCACCCAAAGCAGCGAGCTGAGCTTCAACGCTACGGCGAGCAACCAACATCAGTGCAGCCTGCTGGACTGCGAGGTGCGCTTCAGCACGGCGGACATCTTCAAGCCCATCGAACTGGAGATCCATTACGACGTCTTGAACGGGGTACCCGATTCGAATGGTTCGTAGGGGCGTTTAGGGTTACGGGGTGGAATAAATGATTCAACATTTTCATTAAATCTTCGTCTTCGTTAGAATTCTGCGAAACTTGCGTTGCTGTCGATCCCGCCGAGCCGCGTATCTATTCGGAGAAGATCATCTTCAGCACCGGCTGCGCTTCGGACATCTGCATCGCTGACCTGCGCATTCAGAGCTCCGGACTGCAGGAGTAAGAAACTTTGTTGTTGTTTTGGGACTAGCCGAATTTTCATTGCTCTTCTTCTTTGCTTTTGCTGTTTGCAGTAATACGTACATTCTCGGCAGCGGTCGCAGCCTGCGCGTCACTTACTTCGTGGTCAATGAGGGTGAAACCGCTTACCTGCCCCAGATCAATGTCACCTCCTCCAACCGCATGGCTTTCGCCCGTATACCGCCATCTTGTAAATTGGGGAACAACAACAATGCTCTGCTCATCTGCGATCTCAATCATGGCCAGCCCATCGCCAAGGGCGGCAAGGACAGTCTAACGGTGATCTACGATACTAGCGGCATCGTGGGCCAGTCTATGATACTCACAGCGGAGGTCTTCAGCACCGGCAAGGAGTTGACGCCAGCTAATAACAAAGTGAGGGACGTTATCACCCTGAAGGAATTCACTAATATCGAAGCAATAGGGTAAGTCATGGAGGTCCGGAAGATGCGCAAGAAATCGCTTTAAGGCTTTAATCGCTTTTCTCAGCACCCCGAAGACGGCCCACATCAATTTGGAAAAGACCTCCGGCATCGCTGAAGTTATTAACAACTATGAGGTGAGTTTCGGGTTCGACCGCAAATGGCGTCAATTTTCTCCGAACTTTCTTCCGCACACAGATTCGAAGTATGGGTCCCAGCATCGTCGGAGAGCTGGAGATCGCTTTCGCTATTCCGGTGGCCTATCGTGTAGCCGGCTCCAGTTTCGTTATACCCATCATCGATATGAACAACATAACGGTACAGGCCGTTTATGACGCTCAGCTGATTGGCGTCGATTTCTACCAGAATAACACTCAGTTGATCATGAATCCTCTGGAGTTGTTGACCACAAAGACCGTTACTAAAACGTCCCGCAGGGCCTACGAAGACAAAGGTGGTCTTGATTTCAATTCAGTCCAAGTGAGCCACGTCAATGAAACAACGAGAGTGGAAAGCAGTTCCACAAGCGGTAAGTGGTCAATACGAAAAAGCGAAGGGTCTCTTGTGTGCTTAAAAAATTGCGATTTTTTGCTTTCGCTTTTCCAGAATCTGTGCTCTCTACCACAACGCTGAGCCTACGCCGACGCCGACGACATGAAGCGGCCGAACAGACTGCTTCGAGAGCTCAATACGCCCGAATCGCCCAGACGAAGGCCCATGATTTGCTGAGCGACGACCTAAAGGGCACGCTGCCGGTCAATCGCACGATCGTCTTCAACTGCAACGACCCCGAGATGACGGTGTGCGTGCGTGCGGTCATGAAAGTGTACAACTTCAAGCCGGAGAAGCCGCTCACGGTCACCATGAGATTCCACGTCGATCTCGATGAGGTCAATCAGATTCTGATCGAGCCCTGGGAGTTCTTCGTGGTACTCAATAGTCTGGAAATTACGAAGACGGGCGACGTCGACGGCCGATCGCTGCGGCTGACCAAGAAAATCGAGTACAACGTCATTTCGAAGCATCAACTGTACGGCACGCCCCTATGGGTGATCATACTGGCAGTGTTGGGAGGGCTGTTGGCCCTGGCGCTGATAACCTACGGAATGTATAGGGTGAGTGGTACACACACGCAGCTGCAATGTTGTCGAATTAGAATTAGAATCCTTTCGTCTTGGCTTCTTCAGTTTTCTGATCTTTTTTTCCTTCTTTGTTTTGACCATTCACAGGCTGGCTTCTTTAAGCGTGCCACGAAAGAGGAAATGGACAAGCTGGTGAACCAGAACCGTTCGGCCGGCGAAGAGGAAACAGAAACGGATAACCTCAATTCAGCGGAACACTAAAGGAAGTTGGCGGTAATGAAGAGAATTATGAGAAAACAAGTCTCAGTGACGTTACAACGATCAAAAGGGCAAGAATAATGAAAACCACGAGCATGTGACAACTACGCACATGACAATGATGAAAGCGATGATGAAAGTGATGAATATTAAGAGCTATAAAAATGGGGGGGAAAATTGTATTTCGAATGAATAATGTTGAACATAATGAATGATCATTCGAAGACGAACAATGGATGACAAACGGATGATTTCGCGGAACAAAGAGAGCTGGTCACGATAACAATAACAAATTGAACATGGAATAATCGGTTATCTATTTACATCACAAAAGCGTCAAACACAAACGCACTTAATCGCTCGATAATTCGATTAATAATTGATTTCACTGTTGTTGTTGTTGTTGTTGTTGTGGTTGCTGTTGTTAGTGTAATAGAGTGATACCAAATGTTTCTAAATATTTTTTTATTATTTTGAATTTATTTTTCTTGTTGAAAATCTTTGGAAAATCTGTTTGGAAAGATAACAAGAGCAAAATAATAATAATAATATATTAAAGTAAAAAATAAATAAATAAAAAAATTATGAATGAAATTAATTAATATGAAAATAATTTCCTATTTAATCTCTTTGTGCTGCATTTTCCTATAAAATGTCAGCCTTAACTTTTGTATATTTTTGAAAATTTCGCTGCCATGAAAGAAAAACTTATACTAAACTTTTATAAATATTATAAAGCTAACGAAGGGACAAACAAACAAACAAACTGCAATACTATATGCTTAAAAAAAAAGACTCTTTTGTGTAAATGTTATTATATTATGTTTAATTAAGTAAAGACTTTGTAGTTCTAGCGCGTTGTAGAAATGTTTTCTATATACGATTTTGTACGAAAATAAGAAGAGAAAAAAAAAATTCAATAATTAATTATTGTAATTTATATGTTATGTACGATATTTATATTTATATTGTAACATTATATGTAACTAAGTATTAAACAAAATAGATTTTAAGCTAATCGACGAGTAGTACACATTAAAAATGTAAAATTACCGAAATAAAGCGATATTTTTATAGGACTTTCTCTCTATCTTTTCTTTCTGTTTTTTTCTTCTGATGTTTCGAAAAATCAACTCCAATAAATATTTTTTATTTAGTGTTTTTAAAATTAGACAAATTTTCTTCAAAAAATGGATCAACGAAATGGATTGATCATGATTATATTTTCTCAGTATTTCTTTCTTTGACTTTCAAAAAGTTTGCAAGTTCTAAGGTTCATGGAAAACCATCATGAAAACCTTAAGAACTATAGAAAAATTGTTTAAAATGTATTGAATTGCAGCAAAACCTTTCAGATCAGGGCCTTCTTCCCACCACGTTTCCCTAATTTCACTCTTTCTGAGACAAAGACTCGAAAACCAGGCGAAATCGACAAAATTAGAACAAAAGAAAAATTTAATTTAACATTTTTCTTTTTGTTTTTTTTTTACTTTTACTAAAATTTTTAAACTTTTTTGTAAAGTTTTCATTTTAATAAAAGGGACCAATCTTTTTTTTAATAAACATTGCTTTATTTTTTTTCAATTCAATTTAATTCAATTCAATTCAATTATAATTCAGTTTAATTGAATAATTTTTTTCTCTTAAAATATGTAATTAATATTAAGTGTTTTTTAAAGGTAAAAGTAAGTAATAAACAAATGTTTTTAAAAAATTAATTTGTGTTTTTTTGTTTTTAGTTTTAATAAATATTTATTCGTATTTTGACATTTTATTAAATCTAAATTAATTTTAAAAGTTAATACTTTTCTTAATGGTTTTTCTCTAAACAATTAAATAGCAATTTGCGCTTTTAAAATTGAACACAATACAGCATCAATATACAACTATACTACAGATAGACAGAGATATAGAACATTTTTACATACATACATACTATATGATGTACTATACTATTGTATAATACCATAATATACTCGTACGATCAATCCATTGTAGGTACACATTTCGGGAGGCAGGCAGAAGGATTAGGGGAAAAACAGACAGACGTACAGAGAGACAGACACAACCATATAGTGAAAGGGTAGAGCCGAGGGGCGGAAAGAAGCATCTTTTGTACCAACCATTGCTTGAAATAGGTCTTTTCTTATTGTTTCTTTTTTAAAAGTACAAATTAATTCGCAATTAGCTAGGTTAGTTATTAGTTAGATTATGTTTAGATTCTTGTTAATTATTGATTAAATTCTGAATTTATATTTTTCAAAGTATTTTTTAAAATCTATTCATAATTTCTTAAAAATGCTTTTCTTATTATATACTATATTAATATTAGTTTTCTTTTTAAATACATTTTTCACTTCTTATTTAATTTTTAGCTTTTTAAAAACGTATTCCTTATTTTTCTTATTTTATTGCCCGAACTTCTTCTGATTTTCCAAAACTATTTTCTAATTTTTTAAACTTCTTAATTAAATTTCTAATTTTTTTAAAATTAAATTTATTGCTGAACTTATTTTTATTTTTACCTTTATTTATCTTATAATTATCTTTCATTTGGTTTTTAATTTGATTTTCCAAGCTGAGGCTAAACTAATTAATAAAATTATTAATTAATTTTTTCTTTTAAATTAAAAAAAAAATTATCCTCCATTTATTTCGGGTATCAATTAACTTTGGTCTTAATTTTTTAAATGTCTATTATTTATTTTATATTTTTATAATTTTATTTAATTTATGGTTTCATTTTAATTAGGTTTCCATTTTGATTTTTAATTAATTCTTCTTTTTTAATAATTTTTAATATAATTTTTAAAAATTTTTTTTTTTTAAATTTTCTTAATAAATTTTTTTTTTTAATTTGGTATTTTAATTAATTTTTCTTTTTTAATATTTTTTAAATTATTTAATTTAATTTAATTTAATTTAATTAATTTAGTTTTTTTAATTTTTTTAAACTATTGTATATTCATTTTGAATTCATCTGTTTAATAATATTTTTTTATATTTTGGAATTGTAAATTTTCTCATTTTAATTTTCAATTCGTTTTTGAAAATATTTTAAATTTTGATTTAAATTTTTTCCTCTATTATTTTTAATAGCAATTTTTGATTCGTTTCACTTTTTACGATATTATTTTGTATTTCAATTATTAATTAATTTTATGCGTTTTAAAAATATTGTACACATTCTTTCTACAATTTTTTAAATCGTTTTTTCCCTCTTAGTTACAACAATTCACGGAAAAAAATTTCATGGTAAATAAAAGAAATGCTTCTTCTTTATCTTTCTATTAAAATTTCGAGGGTTAATTTTTTTAAAATACTCTAAAAATAATTCTATTTAGAAAAGCGTTTTGTTTTTACTTTTTAAATCGTACATACAATATATATATATATATATATATATATATATATATATATATATATATATATATATATATATATATATATATGTATATTTTTGATATATCGTAGCTATAGATCATATAGCAATAGATCTCACATTTAAATAATTAAGATTAAGTACATGCGAGTACCTTCAAATAATTTTGGAGAATTTTTTCATACACAACATAATAAACTTGATTTAACATTTCGTACATACATATAATAATATGTAGATATAGATATCTTAGTACATATATATGTATAAAGGATAAGCGTGAAGTAAGTTTTTGGATAATTTTTTAAGTTATTAAGTTTCTGTTTTTAAAAAATTTCTATTAGGAAAAGGATATGTTGTGCTCTGTTTATACAATAGCTTGAAGTTATTTTTTTCTGTTAATTACTAAATAATTATATTCAACTTGATCAGTTTTTATCTAAACAAATGTTTCTAACAATTTTCAGTTGGTGCTTACGGAAGGAAGATTTTTGTAAATTTGAAATTTGAAAAAATTTGAAAAATGCTTGAAAAAAGATTTACTATAAAAGATTTATTTAAAAGATTAAGAGATTTACGGTATTTTTTCAGCACTAACACTAATTTTTCTACTTATAATTAATACTAATTAATTAATACTAATTTTAAATATTATCTTCATATTTTTTGTTTTGCTAAATTTTGTTTCTATTTTCATTTATAATTAATAAAACTACAGTAAATTTGTTTATGGCTTTGTATTGTCAAAAATATTATGTTGTATTTTTTTTGTTATTAAAATATTATACACGTAGATAGACATAGAAATAAAAATGATTTTATTAGAATTTAGATGCATTTAGTTTTCCTATAATAAAGATTTTAAAAGTTTGGTAAACTTTACGAATATCAAGAAACATTTCTTTTCCACTCGCTCAATAAAGAATAGAATCAAATCTTACAAGTCGACTGTGAATCCGGGGCAAGGCCTTCAGGCCAACAGTAGTTACCTGGGAATGCGTAAAGGTAATGTCACGTCAGGTTCTCGCGATATTCTAACCTCAATGTGCGAAATTTTCACAATCTGTTTTTTCAATACGATTTTGACAATCTGTTTTCTTTCAAAAATCAATTTAAGAACTTTATAATCGTTTAATTACGAGAATTTTCCTTCCTTTTCGCAAAATCGATTGCTGAAATCAATTAGTTTCTATTCTATAAATAATATTCATTCCTACTGCCAACAATTTTTAAAAAAAAAATTTTAGAAAAATTTCAAACGTAATTCTTTGAAAAGGGCAGTTTAACATACAGATTTAAAAACTGTTGTGCGAAGAATTGAGTTATCTTTTATTGTTTTCTTGAACAGAAATCTGTTGTTATTTCTATTATTTTATCTTTTCTTTGCTTCTTTCCTTCTTTGGTTTCCGTTAATCGGTTTGAATTCGGTAAAAATAATCGGCCGATGTATTAAAAAATTGTTGGACCCTTCCAACCTGATAATCGATCGGTTGTAATAAATAAAACATAGTGTTTGTATTTACTTGTATATAGATACAAATTATCTGTATTATTTCCTAATAATTAAATTGTTATAATATTCTGTTATTTCTTTGGATATCGTTCTTTCATTATTAGCATCATCATAATTAGCAGAGATTTTTTGACACTAGATTTTTATTTTTCAATTTATAATTTCTCTCGGTGACTTCTTCAGCACAATCTTGACTTGACTTCCTTTCAAAAAATGTTATATACTATACATATTGTATTTTTATATGTATTTTTATTTAAAAATTAATTTTTGAATTTGTTGTTTTTCGTTAACTCGAATTTTACGGCGGTTTTTTGATAATACCTTTAAAAATGTTATGCCTAATTTTTTCGGTTTATTGCAAAATTTATCCGATAGAGTTTTTGTTTAAATTTAGTAAGTTGTCAAATTCTTTCCAGATTTTTATGTTTAGTTGTCATTTTTCGATTATATTCTTATATAATTTTATGTTTTTATTATTTGATTTAATTTTTTAATTTTATTTTTCTGAATATTTTCTGCTTTATTTTTGTTAATAATTTTTTATTTTAGTAATTTTTTATTTCTTTTTCATCTTTTATTCATACAAATATTTTTTAGGTAATTTTATATTTTATTTTTGTTTATTAATTTTGTATTTTTCTTATTTTAAACAATACGCATAAAGGTTTAAGATTTAAAAATATTGTTTATTTATCGTATTTACCATAAGCAATATACAATACATATTTAAGATACTCTTACCGAATTTCTATCTCTATCTCTCTCTCTCTCTCTCTCACTCTCTCTCCCCCCCTTCTCCCCCTTCTCCTAATTCTCCCCTTCTCCCCCTTCTCCCCATTCTCCCCCTTCTCCCCCGGCTGTCTTTCACAATCTCTATCTTTCAGCTTTGTTTTAAATTTTTAAAAATGTAGAATTCTTTTTTTAAAATTCAAAATTTTTCATTGTAGATGTTTTCGAATCCCGCGGAAAAATATTCTTTGAATTTCATAAATAACTTTTTAACAGAAATTTTTAACAAAATTTTAAGAAAGTTTGCAGAATTTAAATTCAAGAAGTTACTTGGTTTTTTAGTCGTGAAAATTTACTATTATTTTGTAGAATTTATTTACTAATTTTCTAAATATCGCTTTCTAAATTGTACGCTATAGTTTTTTTGTAATCTTTTAAACTTTCTCTTTTAATTTTTGCAAAGAAAATGGAATGAATGATCGATCCTCCTTTTATATTTAATCGAAAACAAATTTTAATGATATATGCTTTGAATTAAAGTTTCTAATTTAACTAAATTTAATTAAATAGTTTCATTTAATTAAATAAGATTTAACGATGAAAAAAAAGGTTGTATATTCAGGTTATGTAACGCACACTTGCGTATGACTTATGTATCGTACGTGCTCACAAAATTGTAAGCGCCCAACTCAGCGAGCATTCGTTTCGCGAGCACGCAAGTCTTGCCTAAGCCATGGTGAGAGCACGCGAGTGTGCATTTGCATACTTTGATTATATAATTATTGTTTAATATTGATATGATTATCATGCATGATGGCCTTAAAACTATTTAACAAAATTAAAAAATTATAATAATAACTTAAGTTAAAACTTTGAGAGAATTTGAGAAAAGTTAAAAAATATAAAACATACAATACTCGGACAAATATATATCTTTACAAAATTTAATGGTAAATAAGTACATAAGCTTAAAATATTATAAAATATATAAAATAAAATATAGAAATATAGTCGTTATTCTTGTTATAGTTTGAGTTAAAATTATGAACAATTACAACTAGTTATTTTATGTTGATATGATATTAAGAGACTGATGCCGATTGCTTCTAATTCAACTAGTAAACTTTTTTATGAAGTGTAGAGCATTTAACTGAATTTTATCGAATCTTAAGATCATATACACACACATCACCACAATGCTTTATAATCTGTTTGAGCTACACTATATAAAAAACGCTTACTATAGCTAATACAATATGATATTTAGTATAACATCAACGACAACAACGAACATGATAATGGTAGCATGTCTTTTAACAAACAAAAAGCTCTAAATGCTTCTTACAAAAGCTACTCTGAAAACAGTTTTTTCCTCAATTTTTGTATTATATAGATTTGTACACTAATCCATCTGGATACTGTATATGTCTCTATGGTTTTTTATGGGTTTTTGTGAATTCTTTTATGCTATATATAAAACGACGATATCTAAACATTCTCTTTTTTATGAATCTATACAAAATCGTGGTTATAAAAATGCACATTACATTAAACTATATATGTATACATAATATTTACAATCCAAAAGAAATATACTAAATATTTAACTAATTCGCACTTTCGTAATCCATCCATTTCGTAAAAATTATTGAGGCAAGAAAGACAACAATAGCATCAATAATCAGCACATGGTCTCATTGTACGGTGCATCCTTTTCCGATTCGGTACTACTTTTAATGTTCGACGATAGCTTGGCGATCTCGTCTTGTACCAGATGAGTACTGATTTGTGGTATGGGCAGAGTACCACTGCCGCCACCCACCGCTACCGACGGCAGTCCTCCTTCGCCATCTTTTGACTCTTCGGTACTGGAGCTGCTCTCTTTGAGAATGTTCATGCCTAGCTTGGAGCTCGGCGGTGGCTTTAACGAATGCAATTTCGGTGGCAGCAGGATGGTCGACGAGGACAAGGACGATGACGTTGTGGCCGCAGCTGACGCGCTAGTTGCCGTTGCCGTTGCTGTTGCCTCCATACTACGTAGTGTCGCGGCAGACATGGCCGGCAGTGGCAACAGTTGCTTTCCTTGATCCAAACTGTACTGCTTTTTCAGTTGCAATGTGCGTGTTGCCGGCAGTGGCTGCGGCAAAAAGGACGCTGTCGCTGTTGTCGTTATCGTGGTCGTTGTTGTTATGGTCGCTGCGGTGATGGTTGTGGTCGCTGTCGCGGCCAGGCCGAAATCAACAGACAAAGAACAATCATCTCGTCTGCGCCTGAGATCGGCGGCTCCGACGGACGCGGTGCGCAGTGGTTGAAAACGGGCTGCCACCATAGACTCAACTGTTGATACTGGCGCTGCTGATGCCGGCTGCGTTGATTCGCCGCCGGCATCCAAGGATAACTCCGCCGCCAACGAAGGTGTGTCTATGTTGAAGGAGCCGGTCATGGAGGTGTTCGTTTCGTTCGAGCTTTGTTTAATGAAGCGATACGGATGCGCCGAGTAGTCGGTATCGGTGCTGGAGTTCTTCTGCAGACTTTCGCTGGATTTCTTGAAGAGCCGTCCGGCGGTGTCGTACGGTGGATTAAGGAATTCGCTGGCAGCACGCGTAGGCGGTGCTGTCACTGGCGACTGATATGCTTGCTGTTGTTCCATCGATGCGTTGCGTTGCCACGGACGTTCGTGCTTCAATTGATAAGCACCAATAGTGCTGGCCAAGGCCGGACCGGATGTATGAGCTGCTACCAGCGCACCCCCACCCCCACCAGAGTCTCTGGTCGTCATAACGCCATTGCCATCGCCACTGCTAGCGCTGTAACCAACAACGCCGCCACCTGCAGGCGGTTTGGAGGGAGATAATTCGATGGCGGTCTCGCGTCTCAAGGGATAGCGATGGCTATAATCGATGGAGGCGCCAGTCTGTAGTAATAAACGCAGTGATCCGTTGAGCACTCCACCTCAGAAATCCTATATTCTTCGCATACTCACATCGTAGGAATCGTCGGTTTCGTCGATGGACGCTCGCGCTGTAAAGAGTCCTTCTAACATCATGTAGTCGTTCTCTTCGCATTCCTTCAGGTGCTGCTTCTCCAGCAGGGCAGCGAATTCGGCCTTCGACATTTCGCCTTTAGGACGGTCCGTGCAAGCTACGCAAGGACGAAATGACTTTATAACTAAAAGGGCCCAAAAAAA
This sequence comes from Conops quadrifasciatus, assembly GCA_949752815.1. Classification (NCBI taxonomy): domain Eukaryota; kingdom Metazoa; phylum Arthropoda; class Insecta; order Diptera; family Conopidae; genus Conops; species Conops quadrifasciatus. Next base: position 6,941,568 of record OX457077.1, read on the forward strand.
TCTGGTCGCCTGCACCAGATGACACTCACTCTTATTGCTCTGCAGCGACACGGTCGGTGAGGTAATCATATGACAAACGCTCTCCAGTTCGTCCGTGATCGAGGTGTACTCGGTGTGCAGCTTTAGGAGAATACCTCTGGAGGGCTTGGCGTGCAGAGCCGATTTTCCTTTATTAAACGGAATGTGGGTAAAAGGGACAGAGAGAGAGTGCAGCGTTTTTATCAAAGCTTAGCGTGCTACGTACCTGCTGCCACCTCTTTGTCGCTCTCGGGCTCGGATTGGGTTATGCTCATCTGTCTGCGGCACAATGGCATCTGATTGAGACTTATGTGAGAACGGTGCATGTCGCCGCTTGGGTGCGGGCAAGTTTCCGAATTACGCCGACACAAGGACACAGTCCGCTGACGCATGGCGCGGTGTTTAGCAGCTAAATGAAGACGGTGAGATGACTATACGGCCGTCCATCCTCATTTACATACCTTCAAAATTAATATCGGCTGGTCCGCTGGTCTCATCCGAAGTCTCGCCGACCAATGTCTCCTCATCGTCATGACCCAAGGGCGTTAGAGTGTCCTTACTCTCGGTGCTGGCGCCCGTGTCCTGACGCACCGTCACATACGGCGTGCGCTTTACCGTCTCGCACGTGGACGGACGCTGTGAGAGCGGCAAGTAAATGTCCGAATCGGATTCGGATTGCATCGAAATCTTTCGCACCACCGGCTCGTTAAGGGCTTCGCGTGACTTGACCACTTCGTCGGGCTCCTCTGGCACGGGCACCACTTCGAAATGAGTGCCCTCATCGAAGATGTAAGCATCGGGCCGTACTTCGGTGAGCGAGCGATTGAAACGGCGACGCGTTGTAACCTAACAAAGAAAGAGTAATGTTGGCCGAACGCGGTCTTGATGACTTCAACATGTACCGAACGAGTACCTGTAAATTGTTGGGGTTTATTTGTGGGGGTAGGTCCGCATCGGACACAGAGACCGTTCGTACATGCTGCTGCAAATCGGCCGATATGTTGATAGTCGAGGAGTGTAAGTCCTCTTGGGCTGCGCCGGTGTGCATGGACATGAAGCGATGGATGACGGCGAGGTGCGACAGAATTTCCTCAGAAGAGGTTTCCATTTTGCGTAGACGAAATTCGATGTTCTAAAAGGGATGAAAGAGTATGAATTTGAGAGATCTATCAATGGGGAAGAGGGATGGAGCAATGGAAGGCCTAAAAAGGGTTGGGGGAAGGAAGCTTTTTCAAAGTAATCCGATACTGCAAGACCTCAAGATGGTAGAACTCATTCATCTTCGGTTAATAATGAGACGTACGCTTGCCGTACGCTTTTTTGGCATGTCCTTCGGAGAGCTACCTCTATAATCAGCACTCTTTAAAAAATCATTAAAATGCGATTGAGTTCGTCTGTGTATTTCCGAAAAATTCAGTTGATCAGAAAAGTCGATTCATGCAATTAAAAATTTTGTGAAGGCCGAGCAAAAACTTTCAAAAATCTTAATACGTACATTCGTCCTTGCATCTCATTGACTGTAGGTGCATAGATTAAATTCTAATTAAAACTTGTGTATTTTTCCTTCCACAAAAAGTGGAAAAAGTCTAAAAATTTTATAACGCCACTTAGCAGCAGCAGCAGCAGCAGCAGCAGCAGCGGCAGCAGCAGCACTTATTTAAGAATCAGCGCACACCGCGCAAGAATATTGTCAGAAATTGACATTTGGCAGGCGGGAAGGCAGCGCGGGAGGTATGAGAGCTATGTAGGTAGTGGTCTATGAGAGTAATTACTCTGCAGATGCAAGAGAATGCCGTCACTGTGTGTGTGTGTCTGAGTGTGTGCCCGGCGAGAGAAGAAACTCATTAAAATTAGTGACGAGACGACGGCATCAGAATGCATGAGAGTGAAGTATGGTGAGAATGAGCGGAAGCTCATTTAATACTCTTGCGAGCGTGCTACGAACGTATATTTGACATGACTTGAAATTCATTATTTTAAGTTTTTAAATTCGATTAGACCATTTCATCATGGCTGAGAAATAGGTTTAGTTATTCTGCAAATGCTTGTCATGATTTTTACGATACTACAATTAATCGAGAAGCCTTGTAATTATTTATTTAGTTATTTCAGTCATTTATTTAGCTTTTATCTTACTCACTCATAACTCACTCTTACTCATTCAACTCATAAGAGTGAGTGTTCATATAATTTCTAGTAACTGCTTTTTATAAATTCGCTAAAACACTCACTATCACTATCGTCCTCTTAAACTATACCATTATCATATTATTACTTTCTCGACTGTCACTCACGTTAGTACCTATTTTCTTTAATACGTCCATCATCGTGCTTATATTATACCGTAATTCATTGAATATCAATCTAGATAATTACCACTTATTTCCTTGCCATACCCTTTATTTACTCGCATTATTTTCTCATATCCATAATCACTCAGTAATTCGCTGGTTGAGTCAAGTACTATTTCAATATTCTTTCTTTCTGTATATTTACATAATATTGTATCTCGTTAACTGTTTTTCTAAAATTCATTGCAAAACACTGAAAATCTTACTCAATTTATCCCATAATGGCCAACTAATTCGTTGAGTCAATCATTATCTTGCTCTTTCATATCTTATAATACCAAACCTTTCTCATTTTCCCCTCACGTTATCCATTTCTTCAACCATATCTATTTCATAAACCATTGCAAATTACTCAAATTTTCACTCATATTATTCTCATTTATACCAGTCTCTCTTTTCACTATCTCTATTTACCAATTTATTATTAATCTTTTCTAAACAGGGCGTACAGATTCATATCATGTACCTATGTATCTCTTTCATCCGAATGTCGTCGACCACGGATTTACTACTTATTATTTCTATAAAGAGTACTCAATTAAATAGAGTGACTCATTCTTTATCAATCACTTATAAAATTACTGGTCTCCTCTACAGCTCGCTTTTATTATCATATCATATTATAAATATTTCCAAAAAAATCTCGCTCTTGACGTTCATTTTCCACTCACTGAACATTCATTATCCACTCATTCATCATCTGAGTAATGGATGATCACTCACTCACTCACTCATTGCTTCACTCTTACCATGAACTACTTAATAACTGCCTTTATCCTGACTCACTGACTGATTGACTTACTCTACCATTCTTTTTTCGTCATCATCATCATGACGTCCGACTTTTTACAAGCTCACCTGTACCGTTGCTGTTTGAATATTTTCCTTTTGATTGATATCTTCGATTTTCTGTGCCATACATTCCACACGTTCCGTTGTATTTTTGACACGTTCATCTGTCGATTGATTCAGAATGATTTCCTGCTCGTGGAAGAAACCTTCAACGCACTCTTCCTCGAAATCGTATAAACGTTCCAGATCATCCTTTTCCAGAAATAATTTCAAGCCATTATCACGTTGTATTTCCAATCCTTCGCAATGAAGTCAAGCAGTCGTGAATCAATGATCGAAGTGACGAAGGGTGATGGGAGCAGGTGGGGGCAGTTTTGGGGATTCGAAGATTCGTTGTTTGATTTTTTGTTTTCGCAGAGAGACGTTTTTGTAATCCATAATCGTTTATTACATTCGTTGATCACGGTGAAAAGTAATAAATTTGTAATAAAATTCATTCATTATGATGATTATGATGATTATTATCATTGCGAAAATTTAAAAGAAAGCAATAAAAGTGTGGTATAATCAGTCATGCGGAAAAAAGTCACAAAATTATTATTATATTTTAAGGAATATTTGGAATATTTTAAATTAATAAATAATTTTAAAATTAAGTCAGCACAAAAAATGTTATAAATACATAATTATAAAAAATTTAAAATTAAAATTTATTATAAAAAAATAATTTTAGCTATTAAGCAATTTTTTGGGATGAAAGTGGTATAAAAGCCAACTGGTTTTATTTCCAGAAGTTTATAGTTTTATATTATTTTTTACAAGTAATGCGGTTTTGATGCAATTTTAAAAAAAAATTTTTTCGTTTTAGAAAAATCATAATTTAATTTAGATAATTTAGATTAATCTCTAAATTGTTTGAAAATAAAAAAAAAATTATTGCCATTGCAAATTTTTGCCATAAACGTAATTATTATAACACTTTCAATAACAAAATGGCGCTATTTATTGTATTTAAAGCGATCAAGAAATTAAATTTTTAAACCATGTTCAGAATTTAAAACGGACAAAAAAAAATAGGTAGCAAATTTTTCTACCAAAAAACCAAAAAAGACTTGTTACTAAAAGTTGTCGTGTCGTCTAACAGAACTCTCTAAAATGCAATTCGTTTTATAAACTTTTTTAGTAATTAAAACTCACAGGGAATAAAATTTAACTTTCTGATCCTTCTCTCACCTTTCGCTTTGCGAATACAATACTTGAGCAGCGAGTAGAAGTGACAGAACGCGATGAAGGGCGGCGGCAGTACCGGTTTCTGCTGATACTCCATCACGACGGTGAAGCGTTGGAACATCCAAACCTTTTAATTGAAAAAACTTGGTATTATGAATTTTATAAGATATTTAAAAATTTGATAATTTTCAACAAAAAAAAAGGGGCATCATGAAATTGTGTAAAGACATATTTGAAGTTAATTCATTAATATTTTCTTTGTGATAAAAGAGTGAAGAGAAGAGACGAATATAAAGACTTGAGTAGGTTTGAAAAAGTTGCACTCGAGGGCGAGAACCGCACAAAGTGTCCCGCTGGTGAAATCAAGCCGACGAGCTGAGGAAAAGGTCTGCACTTATGAAAAGAATTGATTTTTAACTTTGAAAACTTTCAAAGTTTCAAAGTTACTCAAAGGAAAAATGTTTAAAGAGCCTTGAGAAAACCGTAAAAATTATATATCTTTGAAATGATAGACTAACCTGATGTGAAACCGAGTTGACCTCATTGAAAATATTGTTGAAAACCGCAATCAGGAGATTAATTAGCAAAATATTGGCGATCAATAAATACATGGACATGGTTATGGGCGTTACCCAATGGCCTGCAACGGAAGTAATATTAAAAGAGAAGAGTGTGAGAGAGAGTGAGAGAGAGAGAGAGAGATAGGAAGGTACAATAGTGAAAAATGGCTATGAGGAAATAAATCCAGGCATTACCTGTGACGCAAGCTGGTTGTCTGGGATCCTCGCCGCACGGCGGATCTATATCATCGGCGAAAACCTCACCGTAAAGCATGAAATACGGCTGATAATAGACCTAAAACGAAATAGTAAAAAAGAAAATCGATAAATTGAGTCAAATGGAGTCTGTTTATTTAGGTAAAAATGTAAAAAAAAACAGATTGTGTTAAAAAAAAATATTGTCACTATTAAAATATTCACAGTAAATCACAGCAGCAGCAGCCGGCACGGCACATCACATAGATCAAAAACAAGGACGACAACAACAACAACAACAACAACGATAAGGGACAGCATGATGTTTATATAAGGCGTGACGACATTGAGAAACTATTGTTTTTTAAAGAAATAAATACACTTAAGTACATGGAAATAAAAAGAGCCCATAAAAAAAAACCCAAATAGTTTATACATGGTTCACATGATACCACACTTTATTGCACATGTTTTTTTTTATTTTTTTTTTGATGCAACGCAAACAATGTCTATTCGAAGTCATCCAACCAGTTGATTACTCATTCAACCGTTGAGAAAGGTAGAAAGTTTTCTCTGACCCTTTTTTATACCTTTTTTGAAGGAGTTAAGTGAAGCCCTTCAGTGAAGCCTTGAAGTGTCAACGGTTGGTTACCTGTTGCTGAGTGGCCGCCATCGCCGCCATTTTAATTAATTTCATTCTTTCACTTTAAATAATTGATGTAATTACTTAAGTTCTTCTTTGAATGTTGATGCTGTAAATCGAGCCAAAAGTGTTTTTACTGCAAGCACTTAAAGTAATTAAAATGCTGAAGGTCTATTTATTGTACTGACAACTCCATTGCACAGTTTGAACAAATGGCTTTATCTGTAAACTTTAGACGAAGTTGAAAGAAATTTTTAAGAGTTGATTTCACTTTCACTTTGTATGAAATAAAAGGAGTTCATTACTTTGAATAAGATTTCATGAAGTTTAATTTTCATATAACATTTATTTTGACTTGCTATTCATATTGAGTTTATATATTTAATATTCATTTATAAATTCATTCATTCATTGCGTGTTGTTATGAATTCTCAGAGAGAGAGAGAGTTCATTTTGATTTATACACTAAAGGGTACATTTATTTGTTGGGATTACTGTGAAATATTTCTCATTAAAGAATTCATTTCAACTTTACGAGTTACTCTTTAGAGATTTTATAACAAAATTCGAAATTATGTTAACTATTATATACTATTTATATCGATATATGCTTTTATTATACTAAAAACTATACAGTCATTTTGTAATTTGTATATTACAAAATCCTCTAAAGCCTTTCTCTGCAGTCTAAAGCAATGCCAATTAAATATTCATAGGTATCTTCGTCACTTCGGTAATTCTTAACGTCTAGTGTTTAGAAATAGGTTAGAAATAATTTTATATACCAATGTACCCATTTAAAAAAGTATAGATCTTATCAAACTAATAATTTTCATATTGCATGCTTCTTACAAATCATAATATTTTTAGCTTTAATAAAGAAAATATAAAAATATATACGATATATATGTCCTTCCTTTAGGAGGCACCATAGGAGATACCTTATACTTTAGCAAATAGAGAATAGTATTTCAAAAATTGCCTTAAGCATCAACTAAAGACTAATGCATATGTTGAAAGTAAGGAAACTATAAGAAGCCATAGGAGAAAAGAGCACAGAAATTCCTCGAGAAACTTAGTATACCATAGATCACTAAAATCATGCAAAATTAATATCATCGCCAAGTCATTGTATAAGATTTTAGGTATATAAGTTGTATAGTAGTGTATTTGGGTTAATTTTTTGTGCTTCTATTGAGATTCATATTGATATCGATCCAACATGCAACACTGTTTGGCGAAATTAAACTGAGGCAGCTTTTTTTTTACACAACATCGAATGAGAATTTTTCATTTTACAGAGATTTAATATAATCTCGTTATATTTATATAGGCGAAAGAGGATATAAGAGGAAATATATTGTTGAGGAGAGGCTGATTTTAAAGAAGGGTGAAGGACGAAGTAGTTAAAATACTCGTAGTACTCGGAAACTTTTGAAAGATCACTTATTCTTTACAAAAAGAAGGAAATATTTGAAGAAAAACGCAGATTTTTGCGGCGAGTTTTCATTAGCATTAAAGTACTTTCAACCATTAAAAGTGTGCACTCTCAACCACCAAAGGATAAAGCTCAGAGTGCTACGATACATATTAATGCGCACTGACTCATGTTCGCACATTTGCACATGATAATAAAGACTTCATTGAACGCGCTCGCGAGCATGTGCGCTTGCGCACTTTAGCGTACATAAATATACTACGATATTGAATATTTGCTCTTTCCTTTTTCTTGTTATGATATTTTGACCCTAATGTAAAATCGCGCTTTGAAAATTATGGTGGCGGTTCGGAGAGAAAGAATGAAAAGGAAAAGCTTCGACATGATCGATGGGAGCACAATATTTCAGAGAGAAACTAAAAGTAACAGACAGAGAGAGAGAGTGAGAAAATCTAGGAGTCAGGGAGAGAGAGTAGGAGAGTCTATGTTAGTTTGGAAGCAATTTTGTAAGAGTACGATGCGATATATTGAGAAGTTATAGCAAACCAGTGTTGTTTTTTTTTACATTATTCGTTAGATTTCCGTTAGACAAATTTGAAAATTCGGATTTTTCGAAAATCTCTTGCGATGTTGCTGTTGTCGTTGCAGCTGCTGCCGCTGTTTCTGACGCTGTCGCTGCAGTGGATGTTGTGAATGTTGTTGCTGCTGCTGCTGCTGTTGCTGCTGTGGGGGTGGGTGGTGTTGGTGTTGTTGTTGTTGTTGTCGTGAATAATGGTGTAGAGAAGCCGGTAGTGGCGTGATGTGCCGGCGCCCGATGATGATGATGCCCGTAGCTGGTGGTGCGTGCATTATGCGAACGACTGTTCATGCTGAGAGCGCCAAGGAATCCCGGTGCTACGATGGAACCAGCTATCAACTGTGCATGTATGAGTCATTTCAAATGAGTGTTAGTTGGTGTGTGTGTGTGTTAGCGTATGTGAATTTGGTCAACATATTTTTGTTTATACATATAATCAATGGTCAATATGAAATCATTATTATCATCATCATCATCATTATCATCACCATCATCATCATTAGATGTTGGATGTTGAATATGAACGCCATTATCGTTTGTGAGCGAAAATATTTTTAAAGAGAAAGAGAGAGAAAGATGTGAAATGCGGTCAACAATGAAAATACGTGAAATATAAAAAAAGAGAAGAAGAATTAACAACTTTAGTGAAAAATTTTGTTATTATGCGAGTATATTATGAATATTTTTATTATTATTACGTGGTTACTCTATGCGATTTTTTACTACTCTATGTGATTTTTTACGAGAGGGCTGCACAACCTAGACCGTCTCCCATACGCGATCGTATGATTGCCGTGAGCATACGAGAGTGTGTGGCGGCAACGTGGCGGCTTTTGGTGCATGACCAAGGAGAGTCTTTAAGAGTCAAAAAGGCTCTCACCTTCTCTCTCACCGCCTCAAACGCTTGTCTCTCCAGTGGTGCTCTTTGTTTAACCCTTATAGGAAATTGGTTGGCTTGAAAAACTTGCCGCGGGCAGCTAAGTTGTGCATCCCTAATATACGGTATAGCATAATACGACCATAATGTACGACTATATGCACATACATTCATAAATACATAGTCTCTATAGAGGGACGAGTTAAAATTAAACATAAATTAGCAAAAAAACCGGTCTTAAAATTAAATAGAAAAAATAAAATGGATTGAACTGTCGGTTTTTTTGAAAAATTCCAAAAGGTTCTCTTAAACTCTGGCGATAAATTTTTAATTGAGTAAGAAAGCTTTGAAAGGAAAATTTATCAAGGAGGGTGTTTTTAAATATTGCATAGCGATCACATTCTAAAAAGCGACCCGTTTCTATATCCAATATTTTTTGAGAAAACTATTGTAGTTTAGGAATTACAGAAGATTTGTGATCAGTACGAGTAATTTCAAGTTACTGAAGAATCTCTATATAATTCTCTATATAACAGTAATATCGAGAAAGAAAATTATGCAGTACGAAAACCTAGTCGAAGGTTTTAGACAATGTAAAAAATACAAATTCCTTCCGTTAATAAAAATAATACTCCTATATAATAATTACAATAATCTCAAAAAAAAAGGAATTGTTTAGTTTAGTTTATTTTTGCCTACGAAGCACACAAGATTTCGCATCGATTCTTCTAGTTTTATGGCATACCACCCGGTGGTATTAACTACAATTAACAAAAAAACATAATATGAAAAAAATTCTTTAAGAACTAAATACAAACAAAACAAACTTCAACTAGTTTTGTGCTTTAGAACTTGCTAAAGAAATCTTTCCAGTTCGAAAAGTCATTGGAAGCCATAAGAGCTTGTTTGCAAAAGTAAACGTTATCGTAAAATGAACATAACAGTAACAGCGAAATATATTGTAAAATAAAAGAATCATAAAAATTAAAAAAAATGCAACCTCAGTAGCTCAGTGGTTCGATACGTTTATGAACGAGTGATTTTTCGTTTAAGAGAACCAAGAGAAAAATACTTATTGTATAATTATGTAATATAAAAATTAATTGGAAATTGGTATTGCAGCGGTCGGTCCACTGGAGCATCGAATCAAGTCAGGGTTGGCATTTTAAGGCAATACCATTAATGAAATAACAAAAAAGGCACTATACAAATTAATAATACTCGTATATAATATACATACATATATGATATCGCAGAAATGTTTTGGTCTATAACGACATTACTAAGAGGATGCATGTAGGAAAAAGTGCAACTGAGGAAAGAAAGTGATGATGAATAAATGGAGTGATGATGAACAATTCCTAGAATATAAAGAAATTCTTTCGCATAAAAATAATAAAATATTCTTCTTATTTTATTTTCGTTTAAGTAACATATAGAAAATGATTGATACTTAATTTTAAGAAAAGGCAACAATTGCAGAAAAAATAAACAATGGTCAATCCTGAAAATCATATCGACTGTACCGTGCATTTGAAGAGGTCAGCATGCAATAACTGTTTTAGCCGTTTCCCTTTACCCACACACACACACACACACACGCACTTATCAATTAATATACAAATTACTCATGTTCTCTCTTTTTTCTGTCTTCCTTTCAACGCCTCTAAACGCATTGCTGCACTACACTGCCGCACAAAAAAAAAAATACTTCGGAAAAAAACTTTGATTTTCGTACGACATTGGTCATCAGTTACAAAACCACAACAGAAACATCAACAATTGCACTAATATCGACTGAAACATCATCAGCAATAGAATAAAGACTACAATTGGTCTTACCTCTTTAATTAAACGCCAGCTGGGTTCATTATTTGGATAAAGTATCGCTTGTCGGCTAACGCCAAAACTCATTAACACGACAGCCAGAAGAACCACGAAATAAATCATATTCTTTACCATTTTGCCCATCATGGTTACCAGAGGACCTGAAAAAAAAATATAAATATTGTATGTTATTAATTTATGGCACGAGTATGTCAGCAATGTTGCTGTGAGGTAGTGGGAGGAGAAGAAGAAGAGCGCATAAAGGGTATTCGGTGTAGTCGATGATCATATTTACTCTATACTAGTAGCTGTGGAATCAATGATGAAATAGTGAGCAGTAGAATTTTTTTAAGTTATTAAAAATCGGTAGTAAACTTTCAGATAATAAATTTCGCTTTTTTCAACTCGCACCAACATTTTCTCTAACAAAAACATAACCTTTATATGTGCTATAGTGTACCAGCTGTTTTTCTAGAGAATGATTTTTTCTCACTCAAGAATACAGTTTAAGATTTTCTTGAACTAAAATAAACTATGCATTAATTGTGATTTGCATAAACTGAAAGACAGTCAGACAAACGGTTGCTCTTGTGATATAACGAATCCAATCCGGAAATGTTGATGACCGAGATTATATTTATATATTTTTCTATATCTACCATTCCTCTGTTTAAAGTGTTACAAAGGTAGTAATTATGTCAATACACTCTTCCCCTTCGGGTGTAGGGTATCACTCATGAGAGGAAAGAGGAGAAGAGAAAGTTAAAATACTCAACAGCTGCTATGGTAATTATATTTAAAAGGCAGCTACTGATGGTCGGTTTATTTTAAGCTGTTAAAGTTGTTAAGACTTCAAGGAATTAAATCAAAAATTTTAATTTATTGTTCTTTTTTGAATGAACAAATTTTTGCGCGACCTTTTGGCTTGGTTTTAAACATTAATAACATAAACCTTATTTTTATTATTGTAAATTCTTAGTCTAGTAGGAATATAAACACAAGCGAATTGTTTAGTTTTCATAAATTAATTTATCAGACTGAAATTCCTAACGTTAAAAGTTTCTAAAGATTAAAAATACTCTAAAAAAAAAAAATTCAAACTGAAGAAATTTTCGAATTCGAATTCTTTATTTAATTAACTACATATATACACCACAAATTGAGTAAAACTCTTTGTAAGAAACTTAAACAATTTCATTGAATGCAATACACTTCAATGATTCTTTTCCATCAAGCATTCGCTGAATTTTTATGGTTCAATAACGCGCTCAATAAAAAAAAAATTGAAGAACAAGAATGCCAACAAAAATCCTTTCACAATTTTTATTAATAAATTGTATTAACTCCTCATAATATAGCTTTTGATTATATTTGTTGCCTTTCTGCCTTCCTTCCTTCCTTCCTTCCTTCCATCCTCATCTTTTGATTATTAAGTATAGCTTTTGTGGTCTCTTAACTTACCCAAGTATTTGTTCACTCCGAGTATGTTCAATATCCGGAGGTACCAATAAATACTGTCGACACAGTAAATAACTCGTCCGATATCCATCGTATTGGGCCGGAAACGGAGCGACAGGCCAATAAGGAACAGGATGATGGCAGCACCATCGCATGGATTCCACATATTCCAAGCCCAAACCGAGAATTTATGCCTGATGAAGAGTTGAACATACAAAAAACATACAATAACAAAATCATTCAAGTTTATATAGTCGAAAAAAAAGGGAAATAATATCCACATCATAAAAAAATATCCGCCAGTGTATGGTTGAAAAGTGTAAATTAAATCATGCATAAAAAAAAATTCAATTCAATTCAAACTACGAACAAAATCATAGAGGTTTCATGCCTGGAGAAGTGTACCCACACAAGTATGTGGGTATGTGTGTGTGTTTGAATGTATCGTATTTACTATAATAAATGAATAGTGCTCCTATAACCCTGCCCTGCTTAATTTTGAACTAGTTTAAAAATTGGTGAATTTGTAATCGGTACAAAAAGAACTGGTTTGAACTCTGAGTACAAGTAAAAGATCCTGTTGTTTATGACGTAAAAAAGTAAACGACAGATCAATTTTACATGATATTTTTATATTAATTTTTTTTTTTACAATAATTTCTTATTTATTAGTTATTCTCAAAGGTTAAACCTCAAAATTTCCAGTTTGCATTTTAACAATTTTAAAATGCTTTTCTACTAAATCTAAATTATATTCATGGTTATATTTATTAGATATATTGAAATTTTTATCGTATAAATACGATACATTTCACCAAAAAGCATGCTTTAATTACTAATTCTAAAGCTTAATATTTGACTTAATATTTGACATAGTTGATATATGTAGTTCCGGAACTATTCGTAATTTCTTACTGGGTTATTACGCGTTGATAAACATTTGCCAGAGAGAAGAAATGTAAACATTTCGCAATTCATGGAAAAAATGTACCGCTATTACTTGAGAGTGGTTATGGTTGAAAAAAAATAAAAACTTTTATGATACTTCATTCGTTTTTAGTGAAATATTCGCTTTTTATTGCAAAATTTCAAAAAAAAATTGCAATTTCTTTAATACTGAAGCACAGTAAAATAAAATTGGCGTCAATATAAAAGTGGAATCTTTGGAATATTTTGAATCTGAAAACAAGATTACTGACTTCATGATGAACGAGAAGAGATCAAATAAGACTATGTGTACAAGTATCGTATATTATATAAAACAAATAATATGTAGATCCATGGAGAAAAACAAGTATTAGGTACGTTATATTTAGTCGTATATACTCGTATCTTATGAATTTTCATTCTTTATTTTAACTTACGTAATAGCCACCGGCTCGGAGGAGATAATTTCACGGATCTTCTCGAACCCTAACGTAGCGATGTAAGCAATCGAGTAGATCTCTTGCCAGCGCGGTGCAGGATTCATTTTAACCAGGACGGTGTAGGTGAACATGACCAGAAAAAACATGTAAGCGATCTAGTAGAAGAAAAAATTGCATAAGTAATAAATGAGAGGAAAATAAAGAGAGCGTTAGTAGAGATTACAATAGTGAAAGATTATAAGAGTCCGTCGCTCTTCCATAAGCTTACCGAATCGGCCCAAAATTTCGTTATTGGCGCCGTATAGAATTCATAGAATTTTTTCTTCAAACGCAACGGTTGATGTTGTTTGATTTCATAATCGGCCATGTTAAAGAATTCGCGAAATTGTGATGGATCCGAATCGGTGAGAGAAACCTGTAGAGACAAGAGAGAATAAGAGAGCATTTTAAAAACGAATTTGAAAGAAAATAATAATATTGTAACATACGTTATACAATTAAGAAAATGGAATTTTTGTAGAAAAAAAAACCACTTAAAACTGTGAAGTTTTTATATTTATGAAAATATGCATTTTGTTAGTAATATTTTTGCAAGCATTGCAAAAACTGTGTCCTTAAATGAAGAAAAAATGGCATAACATTCAAACTACAAAAAGATTCTGAAGAGGATAATGCATGAAAACCGATCTCAAGCGAAAGCAAGAATGCAAGAAAATACATAACACTAATAAGAAATTGTGTGTATGAGAGAGAGAGAGAGAGAAAGAGAAAATGTAGCATTCAGAAAGCGGTGATGATTATTGCCGGCTACTAACGTCTTTCTATTGTTTGGCATTTTATACTACAATTTTCAATAATTTTTAATGTAATTTATCAAAATTGCCATTGAAAATGCTGAAAAAAATTGGTAAACTTCGATTTATACGGTAGATTGTTTCGAAAACAACGTAATGTTTTTTTACATTTTGTAAAAATTTAAATAAAAAATAAAATAAATTTCTTCATGTAATTAATTTTATGCTAAGATTTAATAACTTCTTTATGTTAAAAATTCTTATTCGTATTTAATTCTTATTTACGTATTAAATAATTTTGAAAATATGGCTCTTTGGAGTAATTTTCAAGAAGTACGAAAAGCACAAACAAAGTCTACCAAAATGGCCTTCATTACTGGCACCGCTACGCATAGAGGTCTTTCTCTCCAAACTTATAAAACTGCTGGGTTTACATTATTCTGCGCTTCACAATTCAAGGAAAAGCTCTTACCTTCTCCGAAGACTTACATATTTAAGATAAGAATAATAATAAAAAAGAAAATTTCGAAAAAACCAAAATAAGAGCGGAAAAGAGAAGACCAAAGCAAATCGAGAGAAGACAAATAACTATAGCATGCGTTAGTTTTTTCCCCGAAGAAGCTTTTCCCTTTTGACGTAGCAACGGGAAGAAAAATATTTTTCCTTTCCACTTTTTTTTGTTTTCCTTTACAAAGAAGTAAATCTTCAATGAAATAATGAAAGAGTCGTAAAAAGCAAAAAAAATATCCCCTTCTCGATGAAATAAAAGCTGTTTTTCTTTAATCAAAGAAAATGCGAAAAAGAATTTAAGGTAAAAAAGGTTTGCAGATTTTAAAGTATTCAATTTCGAACCGGTAAAAATCATAAACTCAAAAAAAAGCCCTTCACATTTTCACGAAGAACTTGTATACTATACTATAAAAAGATGCAATCCTATATTTTAATTTTTTTTAGTAAAAGTATAGAGCTAACTGGAAGTATGTATAGCTTAAATAATATCTCACCACTAAACTTTCGTTGACATGAGAAAATAATAAGTAAATAAATAATAACAAATAAATAATAATGAATAGATAATAATAAATCATAAGCTATTGATTTTACAATATCTTTGCCATACTTTTAAGAACTATTATTTTGTCTGAGTTATTAACTAAATTAGAAAATCCTTCATAATTCATAATTATGTATATACTCATTATGTATAATTATGTATATACTTACGTATAAAAAAAAGTCTTATGAAATATATTAGCTTTACAAAAAAAGTTTTGACCATACAAAAAATTAGTTATTGTATGATAAATGATTTTATTTTACATGCCACGAAAATAAAATAGCAAAAAGTTTAAAATATCTTAAATTGCAAAAAAAAATCTTAATTTTATTTAAAAAGTTCTAACGGATATATTCGACCAAACAAGAAATGTGCTAAATATATTATATTATATTATAATAAATACAATATGATATCAGAATGCGCAAGAAAAAATCGCAAGCAAAAAACGGCTAAATCTACAATAATATACATAATTCTAAAAAACAATCGTATTTTAAAGGCCAACAGGTAAAATTTTTAAAAAGTATTGTATACATTTTAAAAAAAATTCCTTTTGCAATTATTTTTTTTTTTTTGGTTTTGTTTTTCTTAACACAAAAATCAACTGAAGATAATAAATTAAATTAAATGAGTTTTTTTAAAAATATTAATTTGTTTTTTTTACGTTTTGAAGGGAACTAACTTTGGAGGGAGGTTCGTCCGCTCCAGCGGTGAGATCAACCTGAAATTAATTATATGTTGTTGTTTTTGATTTTGTGACACTACATTATGTACTTGTGAGTATGATATATCATTAATAAAACTAGATAGGTTTAGTCATTAAAAGACAAAATTAAAAAAAGTACAAGAAGCGTTTGATGAGGAGGAAAAGGAAGGAGGAAAATAAAATTACTACTTTTTCTTCTACTTTATTGCATAATAGTTTGTTCTATTTTTTAAAAGAAAAAATCGAAGAAGAAAATCGGTCAGGTGAGAAAAATTCTTAAAAAATATTGCAGTTAGAAAAATCTGGAAGTAAAAAATTAAAAATTTATTTTTTCCTCTTTTTTTCTTAAGAAATAAAATTAAATGGTTTTAAAAATATATTAATATTTTGCAAAAGGTTTTGAGAAAAAATTGAAGTTATTTTAAGAAATTAAGTATAATGTTTAAAAAATTTTCTGAATTTTTTTATTTCTGATGAAATCAAACGCAAAATTATTTAAAAAGAAGAGTTTAAATACTTTTAGGAAAAAATATTTAAAATATTTTTAGGAAAAGAAAATTAAAAAAAAAAACAAAAAATTAAAAAAATATGTATAGCTTCATATACAATATAAGGAGTATAAAAATTGATGCTAGTAAAAGACCTCAAAAATTACTCACTTTTCCATTTTCTTGAACTTTAGTATCACGCGGTGAATACGTTTCGGCCTGCAAAAGTGCCTGAAAATTTTGATGGGGAAGATTTCTTTAACACAATCATCATCATCATCATTATCACGATTAAAATGTATAAACAAATTATGAAAATCAAAAAAAAAAAAAACACGAGTATTGTTAATATTGCGAAGCATATTGTAAATATATTTTAACTTTACTATACAAGACGACACTATATTATACTAAAATATCCTTTACATTATATATTTTGTTTATTAAAAAAATATCGTTAATTTATGTACTGTAATTTTATAAAATTATATCAATACTATTAATTAAATTTTATTTTTCTTTTGATAATTCTAATTTTACGTTTTTAGTTCTATTAAAAGGAACTGTACGAAAATGAAATTATGAATTTATGAAAGAAAATTCTTTTTGTGGCCGACAATAAAAATTATTTTAAAATTTATGAAATTACATTTTTTCATTTATTATATTTTTAAGACCACTAGAAACAATTACAGACAAACGAACAGACAGTCCAGCTTCAACATTTTACAATAAATTCCTACGAATTACGACCGAATATTACTGAAATATTATAGCATTATTGTGTATAAAAGCAGAAGTAGAAGGAAAGAGAAAAAAAATTGATGCATGCGAAATTTATTCTCTAAACCTCGAGCCAGAACTAAAAGTTTTTTTTTTATGACTAAAACCGTAACATTCATTCGCGTTTCAAGCATCAGATTCTTGCTGGTTTCAAGCATCAGAAACTCTCTGTGGTTACTGATTGCTGGAACGGTTGGTCCGGCGGTCGGTCGGTCGGTTCGTCGGTCGGTCGGTTATAAATTGTACTTGTTGCTTCTAGTTTACTTTATAAAGAGCGAAAAAAAATTATGTGGTTAAAAAAGAACGAAGAAAAGGATAATGAGAGATAAAAATGTTTGAAGCGAAGGCAAAGGAAATATTTTGCTGAAATTTTACGGTCACATTTTTTTAGTCTGTTCTTGCATAATTTAAATAAAATCAGGTTAACATTTCATGGTTTAGATGTTTTCTATTTTAGAGTGTATTGCAGATATTTTAAATATTCTACTCTAGAATAAACAATAGTAAAATAAAGAACAGCATAGAATTAAAGCTTACAGGTATTCCTCTAAAATTAATCTTATATTAATTTAGAATAAAATTAATTTTAAGACTTTTACACGAAGTCTACAGAGTCTAAATCAGAAGAGACCTACTTCTTATTAGGTCTTATTTTACTAACTTCTTCTGCCTCCTTCTCTTACAATAAACTTAAAATCAGTAGAAATAATTCTTTCGAACGGAATTCAAACGTTATACTACAGTAGTTTTGAAAGACTTACATGAGTCGAATGAGTTACGCTATTATTCGATGGTGAAGTCTTTTCGATTTGTATCAGTTTGGACTATATCGAAATAGCAACGACAACATACATACCGAGATATTTCAAAACAAATTGTATAAAAAAAACAAATAGAGACGATTAGAAAAAGAGAGGAAGAGACGAAAAGAAAGAACGTTTATTAGACGTGTTAAGGTATAAAAGTACAATATTATATAAGTATACAACGACTATATACGACATACACACACACAAAAAATCATAATTGTTTTGTTTAATTATAATAAAGATTATTGTTTAATTAAAATAAATAATAATAGAAAAATGTCAAAGAAAATAAACCTTCTAAAACCGAAACTTATGATCACGCATAATTAAAAACCAAGTTGTTCGCTTCAAAGTATGCAGGACCACACTTAATGGGCTCATAGTACCTAACAATCAGGACCTAACAATCAAGAGTAAATATTGGAAAAAATTTTAATTTGCAATTTATGGCCACAAGAATTTTTAAAACTGTATAAAAAAAGACTTTTAAGAGAAGGTTTCGTCTATACCCCGACTTAAGTATATTTAGCTTTTTACCTAGCAAAGTTTTTCGATTCGGAGATTTCGGAACTGTTGAGAATTTTAGTATTTCTCATATTTGCCACATAAACATGCAATTGTCCTCAAAATGGATTTAATGAAAGCTATAAAATGGGACAGGCTAAATTAAAGTCTTCACTATTTTCTATTTAGTTTAGTCCATAATTTAAGAAGAACTCATCATGCAAATGGAACCATTGAAATCGGAAATAATCGGTCAAGCTACGGCTGGGTGTCGTAACAATATACCCATAGAACGTATAAGATTTTCTTGCACTACAGGAAACAACTTATTAATCTCTTTAACAGGCACCCATTAATAATATATTCCATATCCTCGTACCGTCATAAATTCAATATACTTGTAACGTCAGTCTTTTTACTCAGAATACATTATTTTACACTGAAGTGAAATGCAGTAAAGGGTATTGTGAAGATCGACCGACACATCTCGAATCTAGTGACTTCGAGGCTTTTCAACAATTAGAAGATAAGATCTATTTTATCAGCGACTTGTGTTGATGAGAGAGACAACTGAGAGGCAAAATATGTATATCTTATCTTCTAATTGTTGAAAAGCCTCGAAGTCACTTCTTTCATACACAACGTGTATAAACTCTAACCTTCAGTTAATATTATCAGAAGATTAATTTTATTAATATACACTTTGTTTATGGAAGAAGGCTTCTATAATTAGAAGATAAGATCTACAATATTTGGTCTCTCAATTGTCAAATCATCACAAATAAAAACCTGCTCAAATGCATCTAGAGCAAGTAGACCGGGTGAACATATGCATGTGAGCCCCATTGTGTATCGTATATATAGCACCGAAATATTGAACTAGATGGAAGTACTTTGTTGTATCATTTAGCGAAATGTTTGCCACTGATTCTTTGTGGTTGACAGTGGCTACTGGCGCCGCTCTCCTTCTGGTAGCCTGCTGCGCTAGTCTTCATCGCACGCGGAACTACTGGAAGAAGCGTCAAGTGTTCAGTGCCAAGACCGGCTTTCTAATTGGATCTCTGCCCCAGACATTGCACGGAAAATGCAGTCTGTCGGAGGAACTTCACGAAATCTATTTGTAAAGCTACACACGCACACAAAAGGTAATAATAAATTAACCTCACTAACCATCTATGTTACTATACCGAAAACAGGCAGTACAAAACCGAACATCGCTTTGTCGGACTGCTGAATGGAGTGTGCCCCAAACTGTTCATACTGCATCCAAAGCTGGCAGCGCAAATTATGAAAGACAAGTTCAATAGTTTTCACGATAATGAGGGTTCACAGTGGGTAAGTGGGCGGTGCACTCTCACCACCCAAAGTGGCATTCATAATCAGCCATACTCTTTTACAGATTTCGCCCAAAGCGGACACGCTCAGAGCGTGCAGTCCCTTCGTCTCGACGGGAGAGGACTGGAAGAGCAAACGATCGGAATTAACGCCCGCACTAACCCCAAGTCGTGTAAGTAAGTGAGTGAGAGAGAGTCAGAGAGACTTATGTATGTACATCGCGCATAATTACTCATACACAGTTACGCGCCTTTTTTCCCGTGATGCTAGCAAGTGCCGCTAAACTGGTTTCGTATTTGGAATTAAAGCAAAAGAAGGGACCGCTCGATGCCAAGCAGGTGATGACAATGCCCTGGAAAGGGCATAAAGAATCAATAATTTCATGACCATGAGCTTCTTTCCTAGGTTTCGCATAGATATACAGTTGATCTTATGGCTAACTTTATTTGGAGCGTGGAATCTGATGCTTTCTGCGATAATGCTGAACTCGGGACATTACATAAAATGGCCGAAAGCATGATGGTTCAAGCTACACGCTGCGCACACTTCTTCCAAGGCACCAGTCTTTGGCCATGGCTGCGACAACTGTGGACCATACGTTTCTATCCACAACAAACGGACCGTTTCTTTATCGGTCTAGCGCAATGCACTTTAAAAAGACAAACGGAACGCAGTGACTTTATCAACTTCCTCCAGTTGCGTTCCAAGAGGATCTTAGACGACGTACTCATCGCTGGACATACTGCCACTATGCTTGTTGATGGCTTCGAAACGAGTGCTGTGTTGATAGCGCATTGTTTGCTGCTGGTAAGGGCTTCAGAGATCCGTGACAGGGTAAGAGATCTTCTTCTAACTTAGCTTTCATCTTCTGTTGCCAGCTGTCGCGAGATAGTCGCGTTCAGAGGAAACTACGTGAAGAACTTGATGGCGACAGCGGCAATGAGCACACTTTCGAAGCACTCAACGCTCTACCGTACCTGGATCAATGTCTGCAAGGTACTCACTACGCTCTATAATCGTTTGTGTATTCATCAATTTCTTAGCCTTCGCTTTTCCTTTTCTTTCTTAGAGACCCTACGAATATTTCCTCCCCTGACTCCACTCAGCAAGTTGTGTACACAACGTACCACCATCGATCTGGGTGAGCAGCGTACAGCCAGCCTGGAAAAGGGTGATGTAGTGTACATTTCTTCTTACTCCTTCCATCACGATGCCGACTACTATGAAAGTCCCGAACAATTTTGGCCCGAGAGATTTGATGCAATACTCGGCGGCGTGAAAAAGTATCGTGATCAGGGTGTGTTTTTACCATTTGGCGATGGTCCTCGAATGTGTATGGGTAAGACCGAACACCGACCGGTGTTTCAGCTCAAAAGTGCTCCAAAATTTGATTGACATGATTCGCGCATTCGCAGGCATGAAGCTGGGCGTACTTGAAGCCAAAGTAGCGGTGTCTGAAGTCATACGTCACTTCGAAGTAACCAGTAGCCGCTGCACCAGAGTGGATAATAAAATATCGAGCATCGACTTTTTAATCTCTCTTGAGGGAGGAATAAGATTACATTTTCTCAAGTACATTGAGAAGTAATTGAGTAAAAATATTCCTAATCTTATGCTTCAATTTAATACAAATTAAAGGAAAATATTTATAAAAAGGTTGGTGGATTTGATAAAATCCGAAAATAGGCATCTACCATAATTCAGACACGTCCGACTTTGTCACAACTTTTATAGAATTTAAAGAGAAAAAGAATTTCCCGAAAAGCGGAGTAATGAACACGACCTTTGAGTATAAACAGGTACACTTTTGCGTCGTCATAATTTTTGTTTGTTTCATTCAATTTGATCATATTTAAAAGATTAAAATAAAAGGACAACATATTGTTTTAGGCATGATACAGCAACGGTTACAGCTCAGAAACATTCCGAAAGCGATCTATGAGTTTCTGTCCGTAGAATACAAAAAGAATTTTATACGAATTCTTAGTTCAAATGAGTTAAATTATTTATAAAAAAAAAGAAGAGCCAGGCTTTTCTCGATGTTTTCTCTGCCACTTCTACCAAGTTAAACTCATAATATAAGAAATTATGAGTTGATATCAAGAAATAGTCCTCAAAATAAGAACAAAATCATTGATGAAATATGTCAAATTAAATAAAAAACAGGCAATACCGACGGTAATTTCTCTGTCATTTCTCTCAAGTTTAACTCATAACTCATATCGATCTCATTTAAAATATTTAGGGCCATTAAAGAGTTTAAACTCGTTATATTAGGATAAAGTTTTGAGAAAAAAGGCTAAACGGGATAAACGATAAAGTTAAATTGGGCTACATTTTGGGATGCAATGAAATTGGACAAATGAAATACTGAAATATAGCATTATTTGTTAATATAAGCCAATTAAAATTAAAGCCAAATATAAGCCAATTAGAAGAATAATTAAGACTTCGATATAACTTGGTTTCCTCGCAAAATAACTACATAATGAAAAAGTGGTAAGATTTAAAAAAAAATATATAAATACTTATAACAAAACCATACATATTTTAAGGTACATAGTTTTCATTAAATACTAAATGAAATGAATGTGACAGAAAACATATTACGTTGCATGAACCGGATCTTGCGTACACGTGAACACGTTAAAACGTTTGCAACATTCAGCCAGACAGAGGAAAAAGCAATAAGGTTTGGAGTGTAAAGGGAATAGAGGGGAGGTGGTGGTATATAAGAAGTATATATGTATAATAACAGTAACCACAAATTGGACATGTTACATATGGATGTAGGTGGACTAAATTGGATGATAATCAATTGTATTGAGTTGAACTATTTATAATTATTGTACACAACAGCAATAATATTGAGCATGAGGGTGAAAAAAACGCCCCCAACAAAGGTGTAGCCACAACACAAATACATTTAAGGACATACTCGTATAAACTTACGACACATACGTATAGATACATATACAGTTATACAAGCACACAAATGCACACATACAAAGGCAAATGTACTCAGACGAGCATGTTTGAAGTTATGGACAGCTTCAGTTAAACAGAACACGTCTCATGGAGTGTTTATGGGTGTACGAGTATACCCGAAAGCAACACAAACGGTCGACAACGACGACGACGAATAGAGTTAAATACCAAGAGTCTACTTTCTAAGAGTTTTTACCACTTGGTTGCTTTTGTTGTTGCTGGTGGTGGTGATGGTGGTGGTGGTGGTTTTGGTTTCGTTAACGACCTTGTCCGAAGGATTATGGTTACGGTTACTGCCGATGGGCCTCCTACACTTAAGCGAAATAGATCTCTTCGCTTTTGTAAGAGCATTCTAAAAACAATCGAAGCCGGAGAAATAAAATAATACAAATAGACGTAGTAGCAGTAACAGCAAGAAGGGGTGGAGTTAGAGGAGGAGGCGGAGGACGAAGAAAGATGTAAGTAACATAAAAATCATTATATTAATCATATTCACAAATACAATTAAAATTATTAGTACAAATTTTAGTTAGTAATTGATTTATTTAATAAATTTAAAATAAATTTGTTTCAAAATAAATTAAAAAAAAAATTAAATTAAACAAAAAAAATTAAATTTAAAAATAATATAAATAAATTTAAATAAATTTTTTTTTAATTTTTAAATTGTAAAATTGGAAATATTAAAAAAAAAAACTAAGCTAAACTAAACTAAACTGAACTAATGAAATAACTCCACAAATAATCGTCGATTTATACGGTATTCGGTTTTCGAGATTTTCTCTTAACATGATTGCTTTTTACATGAATGTAAATACTTCACTTTCGTACATACAAAGATTACAATAATTGTGGTGTTTTCTAGGGCGCCTGTGGGCTCGTTTTGCACGATTTCAAGATATACATACGTCATTTTCAAATAGTCCCCATACCGTGTAAATTGACGCAACGAGCTGTCTATGTTTTAATAGCAAACATGAAAACATAAAGAAGGAAAAAATTGAAGGAAAGATTGAGAAAAAGTAGCAGGTAACCGCCGCACAATACGGTACACCCAAAATGCAGTTTAGTTCTAAAACGTTTCGGGAATTTGGAAAAATCCTTTATACACTCCCGATATCCGGGATGGTTTCAGAGATGGCTTGTTGAGTCACGACATAAATATATTTCGCAATAAGATTATATTGCTTTAAGCTTTTGTTATTGTAAAAATAAGGAGGGTTGGGCGAGAGAGGGTTGGGAGAGCACTCTTCCCACAAAACCTATACAGATTTTTTTCTTCTCTTCTTTTTCGGATATCTCTGACGACCATACAGGCGGATTTTTTTAAAACTTTGAAATACAATAATATACAAGTATACAATATATAAGTGTATATGTACAGACATATCAATTTCGGATATATTGCAGATTATCATTGGTGGACTTTTAATTATTAACTTCTTTTTTAATCGAAAAAATAAAAAAATCACACCAACTTCTTTTCACCGTTTAATAGATTAAAAAAAAAAAATAGAAATAAAAGGGACAAATATCAAAATCTGTAATTAAAGGAAATATCAAAAATAACAAAAAAATTCAAAGAATTTAAATCATGCAAATGATTAAAGGAACCATAATAAAAACTCATATGAATTCAGAAAAGGAACAAGTAAAAAATCAAATAAAATCCGAAAACCCATAAACACATCAAAATATATCAAATTTTAAAGAAATGAAAAAAAAATGCCTTTTGAAAGCATTTCCCGGAACTCTACCAACCTCAGCATCCGGATGCGAACGATCCGAATCATCATTGTCCAGATTTTGATTCTCCAAATGTTCCTCTTCCGTTTGCGGCATTTGCTGTAGTTCTTCTTTGGTTTTGAAATCCAAGTGTTTGATGTAGAAGGGAAGCAACAGGCCAAGAATAACCTACAAGGAAGCAACAGAAAACACCTTTAAAGTGATAGAACATACTATGTCTAAAGTGAGGAATACCGCCATACTTTTCTCAAAAAAGTAACAAAAAATAAAATTAAATTCAACAAAATTCTATGATCTTTTGTGGTTGTCAGAATTGACATTAATACACTTCGTCTTCGTCTGCATGCTCACCTTAAAATTCGTATTTTTTCTTGTCCTTAAGCCGCCCATCCAGAGATCGGCTAAAATTACTTGACTACAAGGATGCGCCAGGAGAGCTCGATGATTGGCGGCCACGGCCAGCGAGAGGCACGACTGATTCGACCATGAATGCAGCTCACATGTCAGCAATCGTTGAGCCTTATCCGCATCCTGACGGTAGCTGAAGTCGAGCAGTTTAATGCCTAAGGAGAGGAAAAAAGCGAAAAACGAAAGGAAAAAGGAGAAAAAACAAATGAGAAAAATGTAGAATAAACAAAAAATAATTTTCCTCAAACACAAATTCGTTCAATTTTAAAGTAAAAATCTGCCAAAGAATGTCAGACTCTTCGCTTGAGGTCACTTTTCAGAATGCTGATGGGCGTTAATTACAGAAAAATCAAACTAATCATTATCAGATTAATTTAGTTTGATTTTCCATTTGCCAACTGTTGACATTTTTTATTCAACAGTTGTCAACCCTTTCAAGACTAACCCCAAAAATGCTGCAACAATGTCATTGGCATGGTCCAGTTTACATAAATTTCGTTTGTGCCCCTTAAGGGTTTTTATTTAATCAACTGTTAAGTGTACAGTCCATCTCACGGTCGGACGAACAGCTTTTCCTGGTTAAGTCAACAGTTGTTTAACTACAGCCAACAGTATAAAACTTAAATTAACATGCTTTCATGCTTTCATGCTCAATGTTGGCAATTTAACAGCTGTACGAATTACAGTGAAATCGATTAACAGTGGACATGTTGACGGGTTAACATTTTAACATCATTTTAACTATGGATAGCTGTCACTGTTAATTTAAAAGTAAGAAGATTTCATAATTAAAACTAAAAATTAAATTTCTATTAAAGCATTTCATTAAATTAAATTTAAGCTTCAGGTAATTTAATCAACCCATTTTAAAGCCAACATTTTCCCGTCATTTCCTTTTACTCTATACCAACAGAGCCTGTACCAACCTTTACTTTCGAATTCTTTGGCATAGGCTCGAAGTTCATCGTAAATTTCAGTATCTAAATCATCTTCGGCAGCCTCGTGCGCCATGGCTTTGTATAGTTTGCAAGCAACCAATGATTTAGCCAATGCCTCTTCGCCATGGGTCCACATGAGCAGAGCCATTTGTTGACGTTTCGTTAGGACAGACCAGATCTAAAAGTGAAAAAAAATCATTTGGAAATACACCCAATAAATCACCCACTTTTGGGATTCGTTTCTGCCAAAGAGGAAGAAGAACAGCACGAGATACTTACTAATAATTCATTGAAAGGAAATTCAAACAGAGCCATTTCTGAGGTAAACGGCAATAGACCCGTGACCAAACTCAACGAATTGGCACCGGCATAACGTTGGTAAGTCGATGATTTCCGATGGGCATTTGCGTAGCTATTCATGACCTTGGCGTAGATGGGACGAAATTTTCGACGTGTATAGTAGGAGCTGTGTAAAGGAGGAAGGACAAGAAGAAGGAACAAGAAGAATCATAGAATAAAAAGAGATTATAGTTCGAAATTCATTATCTTTACTGTAAGATTAGAAGCTAACTATATTGAAACTTTTCTTATGAAAGTTTATACGAAAAAGTTGTCTGATAGTTTGGTAAGTACTATGTATGTGTTTGTTACTGTTTTTACCTACCGGTAAGCACCACCCATCAGCTTATTTATGACTAAACCTATATCGTGAAGTGTATAAACGTATCCTTTCGGTATATGCGGCCGCACATCACGTAGAATGTAGCTGGAAGAAAGAAAATAAAGAAGAATTTGAAAAAAAGGAAATAAATTCAACAAAAACTAAAAAACTAAAAATCCAAAAAATTATCCCCTACGGTTCTGGCACCCACCGACTTACCCTAAAGTATTCGCTGGACCGTGTTTCGTGTTGTACAATTCTTCAAGGCGAGGTATTGTCAGAAATTTCTTCATTGAAACGCCATTCTCTAAAAGTAATTTGACGAAATCTATTCTATCATGTTCCAGAGCCTGCATCATCGCTTCGTCCAGAGCACCTGAAAATACAAAAAAAAAAAATGATATAGGTACATTTATTTAATGAAGGGACAGATAAAAACAAGAAGCAATGACGGTAAAAAGCAATGAACTGTCTTTTATTTTATAGAATTTAATGAAGCTATTCAAGCCTAATTGAAATCTACTAAAATGGGTTTAGTTTTAATATGACGTCACGGCCAAATCCTTACCGTGCGGCCACTCTTGACCATAAACGAATATCTCACTACGTGCGATATCAACGCGATTCCAAGTCAACGCAAGACTAAGCTGTTCCGGTGGACTGAGATGCTGAGATTTAAACAGTGCCGTCAGAATGGTTTGATCCAGTTCTTGAGTTTCGCCTTCGGGCTTTTCCTGAATACGAAAGACGGTAATCTGCAAAACATACAAAACAACAACAACAACAATAGTCAGAATAACAACAGTTCGAGAAAGAAAAAAAAAGAAGAAAGATAAAAGCAAGCAACTCGTAGCAAAATGAATGTGATTTTGTTTGCAATGTTTGTTGGTGGAAAGCCCAAATGAAGGCGATTGGGGTGAAAAATTCCCCCGGGAAAAGGGGGTGGGAGGGAAAAATCAAACAAGTTGATTTTCGCATTATATTTCTTAGCAACTTCTTGAAAAAGATACAACTTTACAACTTTATGATTCCTGGCGGCATTCATTAAACACAATTAAAAAGAAATTTAACAAAAGCAACAAAGTACTACGAGTATTATAATTCTAAAAGGTCTAACCCGAGTATATTAAAGTGACCTGTTAAAACAACAAAGTGTAAGAACATTATGACTGCGGTAATTTTAGTAAACGATAATTATTTAATTTCCTGAAGCGATTTTATTTGAGATCTAAAGTTCAAGTCTTCAAGTTAACTAACGAAGTTAAAGCTAACTAAGATAAACTAAGTTTAAGTTAAAGAAGCTGAAGTTAATTAAAGTTAAATTTTGAGATGGCTCAGTTGAGGAATCAATACAATAACAACAACAATAGGATCAAGTAAAAAATATGGTCTTTAAATTTAAGTCTTCATTTGAAAATATTCTCTCAATATTGTTCTAATGTGTTCTAAAATCTCTATAGAGATTTCATTTAAGTCCATTAAAATCGCAATGTTGTACTCATTTATGACGTTAAATAGAAAAAAAAATATATATTTTACATACTCGTACTTAGGATTAATACATATGATTATTTTTGTAAGAAATTTGAGTTCTTTCTGTGTTGAATTTTGGTTTCTGAAGATACTTAAAGGCCTTAACCTCTTTTATGGATTGAAAGAATCCCTAAAACTCTTAACATAAAATTTATAAGATCTATTTACTCTTGTAGCCATCACGTTCTTTCTTCATTTCGTTGCTTCAGAATGAAGCTAAAAAAATCCACTAAATGTCTGAAAGAAGCCTTTACTGAAACTTAAAGAAGCTATACTTGAATTTATAAATCTCTTAAGAATATGTACCTCTCTGGATTGTTTGTCCCAACCCTTGAGCCTGAAATTATGTAGACTTTGCTACCAACAATTTTTAAAAACTCTTGCAATATACTCTACCATTGAAACCTACTCGTTTCAAAATTTATTCTTTCCATATTTCTACTGTAGACCAAACAACGTTTGAGGCTTGGGTTAATTTGGGACAATCAATGTTCATACTTAAGAGGGTTAAACTAGTTTATTAGACCCCTTTCTTGCTGTATTTTTAGATGTTTATAAGAAACTTTTCTTTGTAATTTTCTCTTTATTATGTACGTATTGTATTGTTCGCAATTTCTGCCTTCTCAAGAGATGTTTTCTTTTTGGTTTTTTGTAGTCACGTGTTGGTTATACACATACAGGAACAGCCCTCCGCAAAGAAACACAATCTTACACGAGATTATATTCAGTTATTTGGCCGAAGAGATTTGGGTTGAAATAACGTGTATTTTGCCAACAACACGCAAACAAAATGTATAGTACTTACAAACAAGACGAAATTGGCTTTGAAAAGCGACATTTGGGTTTATTTATGATATCTTTCTTTCTCTTATGGACTTCAAAGCCCGGCCACATGCCTTCTAAATGGTCTTTTAAAAGGATCAGCAGGCTGAAAAAGAGCATTGAAAATTCAACGGAAGTCTCACCACTGACTGCCATTCTCTTTTTGTCAAAAAAAAAAAAAAAACTTCGTGAATGCTGCTGAATACGAAATTTTCGCATTTTTGGGACAACAACTCTTTGCAGAGAAATGCCTCGAACTACCAAATTTGTTCGAATGATTTTTATTTGCTTCAATTAAGAAAATCCCTAAAAATGTCCCAAACACCCAAAACGTCTCAAGACCCATCAACATCATCATTATCATCATCATCATTATCATCATCATCATTACCATTATCCAACCCTGTGGGCAAACTTAATAAAATCAAGAGTTAATTAATACGAGTACAATAAATCCACTAAAGAAGATGTTATTAGAAAAATATCTAAGAAAATTCAAGTTTCATCTTTTCATTTAGTTTTTCGTTACTGCATTCGTTATGCGTACCATACAAAATACATAATTGTGGAGGAACAAAAACCATTATGTCGCCCAAGTTGTTGTATTGTGAGTGTAGGCTATAGTATGTCCTTGTTCGTAGTAGTACGTCCTTCATTCATTTCGACCATCGCGTTGGAAAAAGCGCCAAAAAAAAAAAAAAAAGAAAACACATCAACTTTGTCCGGCCGTGAAACAAGTCACGAAATGTCATAAAAAATTATTCGAAACAATTAAAGAAATTCGTTCTTTCGTTAACGGCTAACAACTGGCTAACAGAAATAATAAAAGGACACGCCGCGACCGACACACGCAGAGACACATTCAGGGCAAGAACAAAAAAAAAACACTTTATATCCTGACAATTCATACCAGATTTTTATTGCGTGTACACTGCAAGAGTTCTTGATAAAGTTTTTCTGCTTGATCCAGGCTGACTTCGAAAGTCTTCTGTATCGTCGTGATTAAGTACTCGCGCATGGACTCAAGCACCGCTTGTTCATCGCCGTCCGATGCGTATCTGTGAAGGATAAAAGAGGATAGCGTTAAAAAAAAGTTCGAAAAAATAATGAAAAATAGAAAAGTAGAGAAAAAGAAGAAAAATATGGGGGGAGCAAAGTATTACCCTTAAAGAAATTAATACAAAATAATGACTGAAGATTAATTTCAATTCTTTGCAAAAGAAAGACCGGACACAATAAGTCCTAGTAAAATAATAACATCGTAAAATATCGTTATAACTTTAAGCGTAAAATCATGTTTCTCGCACTTTAAGTGGCGAATATCTCATTAACTTGATATGATAAAGAATTTCTGGAATCGATCTTAGCTCGACAAGACTTTTCTGAAATATAGATTTTGGTTTCTCTGATTTAGAAGTTCGCCCAGATTTTGACGATCTGTGTTACTTTGTCATAAACGAATTGCAAGAGAGACGAAATAGAATTTTCTCGTCTTCTTGTGGCTACTGGCGAAAATTTAATTGGGACCTTTTTTTGTTCATTCAAAAAGTGCTAAAAAACACAAACAACAACCGAAAAGTTTATTTGTTAAAAGAAACAAACGCACAAATAAATACACAAAATAAACATATGTACATACAAATACATACAAAAACACAGACGTAAGAAGGTTTCGTTTAGACGAGTCGAGTGAATTTGTATACATTACTGTGAAATAATTTCATTTAATTACGAACTTCTTGCCAATTAGTTACAGCTGTACAGTTAACAACAGCGTTTCAGTTAACAACAGCTTTTCACCCTTTTATTAATTTTTTTTATTTATGTATACACTTTTGTGGTTTTTAATAACATTTTTCCATAAATTCCAGCAGTTAAAAAGGCTACTTCAGAATTTTTATTTGTATTGTAATATTTTTGTTATTAAAGTAACTAATTAAGAATTTCATTTCTCTTTGGTTTTTATCAAAAGGTTTTTGTAACACTTTACTGAACTTTATTCGAATTCGAATTCATCAACTTTTTAATAGTTGTTTTTTTTTTTCAGGCGAAGTGTCATAAAATTCAACTGTTATGCGTTTTGTTGTCAGTTGTCAGTTGTCTGTTGTCAGCATTTCAAGAGAAATGAAGAGAGAGAGAGAGAGAGTGAGGTAAAGAGCAATTAAATGGAATTCGTGATGATGATATGATAGAAATCCTTAAAATTTTTATTGAACTTCTAAACCAGAAACAGGAAAAGCATACCAAGTTTGCGAAAGTGTTTTATGGTCTGAATTCGGCCTCAATCACTTCAGGTTTTCGAGATATCGCACACTTAATGTATGTGAAAAACACGATTTTTCAGCGCAATATTTTTTGTCGAAAAAATTCCTCCAGCAAAGTATATTCTGGAATGTTTTTTCTGTGAAGATAAGTAAAATTTTGTCGGCTAGTGTAATGTAAAGAAATTCATTGCAATTTTGAAAAAAAAATTGACTCGGCAAATTTTCCGATTTCCTCAGAAAAAAATTTAAATTTTGAAAAATGGTTTTAAATTTTAATATTTTTAAGGTTTTTCAATATTTTCTAAAGTTGTTTTCTTTTTTGCTAGAACGGTCTACTTACTTGTGAACGAAGGCTATTAAGTCGGCGGCACGTCCCGAACCGTCACAGACGACAACCGGTACCGGCGGCGTATCCGTCACGTATTCGAGCACGGCGCGTATGGTGTTTGTGCCGCCCTCAATCACCAGACAAACGACGGGCGTACTGGAATGTGTAACTATGAAGGTAAAATATTTGAGAAAAAGGAAAAGGATTAAAGCAGCGAAGAAAATCGTGATTTTAGAATGTAATATTAATCAAAAAGAAGTAGTTTCAAAACATTAAAGAACAGAAAAAGAAATATGGAAAATGTTTTTAGAGAATAAACACAGCGACGAATTATTACTTTGTTGATGTTTCATAAAATAAAAACTAAACAAAAAAAACCAAAAACGTTAGAAAAACATTGCTAAAAATATAAAAAAACTTATTATCGCCAGACAGTCACGTAAAAAAGTGTCATAAAGAAATGTTGTTACACAAAAAGTAAAAAAAAAAATTCCATTTAAATTTTTTCCAGATTTTAGCATCATCAATCAATGATAATTTACCCCCTCCCCCCATCCCTACCTCCCCACTTATAAATCTCTATGATAATAAATTTGTTTTAGTGATATTTGTAAAAAACATTCTCGAAACAGAATAGAATAGAATACAAAGAACATCATCTACCGAAGCAAGGAATAATCATTTTTTTTCGCTCCATGGAAGAACTGTATTTCATTTCCGTTTTATTGTGCAGTTTGTTTGTTATGTTGCTAGTTGTATTTAAAGCCTTATTTTTCCCACTTTTTTTAATCGATTTTAAAATTTATTCAACCTCAAAGCGAGGCTAAAACCATTAGCGAGACTTACTTAATCCTCTGTCCTTAAAAACAAACACAATTTTTTTTGGGCGAAATTGTGCAATATTTTATATTGAGAAAAACTCATCAAAATATTCAATAGTTTTTACAATGTTTTTCCTTTTTTATAATTCTTTTTTATAAATGTAACCAGCCCTTCGGAAGCGTTGACAAAAGACAAACGACAAAAGAAAATAAACAAAAAAAAAACATAAAGCCAAAAAAAAGAATAATAATATTGTATTTTCTGAATATCTAAAAACTTTCTTTATTTTACGTATATGCTTTTTTGTTTTTGGTTAGTTTTTTTTTGGAAACTTACATGGATGAAGCTTTAAGTTTGAAATAAATTTTTCCAATTTTCGGCGCAGGATCAATTCGGCACCGTATTTGGCTTGTGTACCATTATCGACCAACAGGAAGTAGGCGTGGCGGTTGTTGAGTACAGCTAATTTAGATCTATGCAATTGTAGAAGATAGATTTTAAGAAAACGGAGGTCAAATAAGGAGAAAGAAGTAATGAATTATGCTGGAAATTTAAGAATGCATTTCAAAGGATACAAATAAGGAAGAGAATAAAAATTATTTTAAAACTATCTATAGTTCTCTCTACACCTTTTTTAATTGTATTTTATAATTTTTCAGTTCAATTTTAGAATTTTTCTGTTTAATTTCAGAAATTTTTATTTATATTTCAAAATTTTTTAGTTCAATTTCAGAAATTTTCAGTTTAATTTCAGAATTTTTCACTACAAAAAACTTTTTTGAAATTCTGAAATCTTTCACTACAAAAATTCTGAACTACAATTAAAAAATTTTGGAATACAACTGAAAATTTCCGAAATGAAGCTGAAAAATTCTGAAATTGAACGGAAAAATTCTAAAATACAAAGGAAAAATTAAATTAAAATTAAAATTTTAATTAAAAATTTCTAAAATTGAACTGAAAAATTCTAAAATTGAAGTGAAAAATTTTAAAATTAAACTGAAAATTTTTGAAATGCAAGTACAAATTTCTAAAATGAAACTGAAAAATTCTGAAATTGAACTGAAAAATTCCGAAATTAAACTGAAAATTTCTGAAATTAAACTAAAAAATTCTGAAATTGAACTGAAAAATTCTAAAATTAAACAGAAAATTTCTAAAATGCAAATAAAGATTTCTAAAATAAAACTGAAAAATTCTGAAATTGAACTGAAAATTTCTAAAATGCAAGTGAAAAATTCTGAAATTAAACTACAAATTTCTGAAATTGAACTAAAAAATTCTGAAATTGAAGTGAAAAATTCTGAAATACAATTGAAATCTTAAAATCGAATTTAAAATTTTGGAGATATCAGAAAATGTTTTTTTTCGTTATGTCTTCGCGTGCCGCAACTGCAAAAATCTTACCTCGGTGAGCTGATGCTGTGGCAGGGTACCTCTCGATTATGACCCAACAACTCGTGATTGCGTTCCACGATGCCCCAAGGAGCAATTCCGATGCTAACCACGCGCCCAGAGCGTTGTTGGCCCTCTAGCAGTAAAGCATCACCAACTTGTTTCGTTACACCTAAAGTGATAATAAATGGGAGGAAGAAGAAGAGCAGAAGAAGATGAGCAAGCATAAATAGAAAAACAATAACAATAACAATAGCCATAACAAAAACAAATTTCAAATTCAGGGATCAAACAAGAAATAAGTGTAATAAAAGCAGGCAGGTCGGCCCCCACAGCTGCCGGTTAATAAAGGGGTCGAAGTTGCGCTGGGGCGGAGAGATAGAGAGACAGGGAGAGAGTGTGCTACAAGGATTCAAACAATAGACGGAGAGTCCTTCTTTTTTTTTGAGGCCGCATATGTTCATTGATTTTAGTATAGTGTGATAAGCTGCTTGTTGCTGCTACCAAAGACGTTATTATTTCAAGATATTAAAACTTGAAAAACCCAAGAACGAGCGAAAGGTAAAAAGCTCGGAACTCAAAAAGTGATAATAACTGGTTTATGAAATAGTTTAAATAGAATAAGAAATGAAAAAAGGAGTGTTGAACTTTACGAGAAACCTATAATTTTTTTATCGCTGAGACCTCATTAATTACTATAAAAATTTTCTTCAAGTTGTCTTAATTGAATTAATGGAATAATACTCGCTTTCAATTAAGTTTACATCTAATGACCATTAAGAAAGGAATTATCTATTTAAGGAAACTATTAAGAAGTCATGAATCACGCACGCAAGCCCCTGAATTTCGTAGAAAAGCAAGAAAAAAAAAAATAAACCCAAAACCAAAAGAACAATTTACAGAAAATTTTTTAGACCGAGTAAAAACTAAAAGAATTTTACCACACAAAAAAAAACATAT
This sequence comes from Conops quadrifasciatus, assembly GCA_949752815.1. Taxonomy (NCBI): domain Eukaryota; kingdom Metazoa; phylum Arthropoda; class Insecta; order Diptera; family Conopidae; genus Conops; species Conops quadrifasciatus. The sequence goes on from OX457077.1 coordinate 6,976,245, forward strand.
TAACAATAACTTATTTTTTATATTTGAGTTAGTTTTTATTTGAGTTGTTTTTTATTTCAGTTGTTTTTAATTTCAGTTACACAACTTCCGTTACGGTGACGATAACTGTCAAAACAGCTGTCACATCTAAAACTAAATACAAGTTGTGTCACATCACAACTAAAATACAAAAAGATTAAAATCAGATTAAGAAAAGCGTACTGAATTACGAGTGAAGCACTAAACTCGAACAAATCATTATGGCAGCAAGTTATTGGTAGGCGATCTTTCTGCTTAAAAAAGCGGCGTTAGCTTTTTTGTTTTTTTTCTTTTTTTTGTACGAATTGTCCGAGCTGAATGTTGGCTGAATATTGTTAAATGAATTGCATTATTGGCAGACGTACTTAAATCTAAACAATCCTTGTTCACATGGATAATTATACGTAAATAGAATGCGAATTTTGCAAGTAATTTATCACAATTTGCTGCGGTTGTTCTGGCCTGAATGATTTGTTCGAGTTTACTGAAATCAACTGTCTGTCTTTAATGACTACGTCCATCGGAAATTGTACAGCTGCGTAAAAATAACCCCTAAATAATTCTTTTTTAGTACCTTAAGAAAGTGCTTTTTTGCAAACGTGTTGAAAAATGTAAATGGTATACAATACATCTTTCTTTCAATAACGCAAAAAGCATATACATTTATAGGTACTCAAAAATTTCTCTCACCTGTATTTGTTCCGCCGGTAAATATCCAAGCACCTGTTGTTTTGGCCGCTTTAAGTAAGCCCTTACGGATTTCCTGCAATTCGTAAATGAGAAAAAAATTATTACAATACATAAAAATATAATGAAATAGCAAATATTTTCCTCTTATAAGAGTTTTTCTTAAAAATATCTACACATTTTTACAAACTATTGAAACATATACCATGTTTATGTTTATGTTTAAGCAACGATTAAATTTAACTACCTCCGAGAAATCAACTTCGACAGATTGAGGTCTTTTATAACTACTTGTAAGACTTGTAAGACTTTTATACTTAAATAATTTTTTGTAAAAATAACGACAAATAACATTATTTGAATAATAAAGTCATCGTATTCGTCGCTGAGTATGTATAAGGACTGTCTGTACTATGAACAATTGCTTGACTTTGGAAACGCTAAAAATGCACGACGTTGCAGAAGAAAATTGTATTCAACTCTTTAAGCTTCGGCATATTTTCACAATTTCAACGAATAAACAACTTTTCACACTTATTTTAAGTTATAATTTTTAAACGATTTTAAATCAAAAAACAGGCAATGTGGCGTATGAGTAACAAATAATTATTTTAAATATGTACCTAAAAAAAAATCTTTCAAAAATTATATTCTAAATTAAAATTCATTAATCCAAATTTAATACGATAAATAAATGAATTGAAAGGTACATTTTAACATTTGTATACCAATCGATTTTTATAATTCGTCGATTTTATTTCAACACAATCATTCGATTTTAATGCGGCATTTAAAAATAAACCTTCAAAAGCAATTTATCAATCATTCAAAATCATCCCAATTGATTTTCAATACAGCATTTCATTTGCATAATAAATTGCCGGCAGCATAAACACTCTCAACCACACACACACACCCACATACAGGAAATGAGATGATACATCTTTTTAACGTAATCAATTTTTATGTAGTTTCGCGTGTTGATCGTCTCGAAATGTTGATAGAATGAATTGATGCTAATTGTGATTGACAGTTTATTTAACACAAAAAGAGTATTGTCCGCTCAACATTGATTTTAAGCAGTTTGTGCATTAATTATTTAATTTATATACTGTTAAAAAATGAACTTTATTCGAGTGGTGAAGAATGAATAAATAAATAGACCATTTCTACAAATCTACTGTGTATAAAACTTATTGAAAGTACGCGACTGACAGCACAGTTTTTTAAATTATAAATAAATAAGACAACAATATTAGACAAATTTTTCGTAGAAAGAAACGTTTGCTTTTCTTAAATTATTTCAGCTTACTCGAATACTATACGACCCAAAACTTTCTGGTTTTCGGCGTTTTATCAAGACTATATAAAAGAATATATTGTGTTTGGGAGAAACTGGTATGTACATTTTTTTTAAAGGCTTTAAATTTTCATCAAGAATTTCCATCAAAAAAACTTCCATCTTCGTATATAAGAAGATAATACCTTTTGTGTCACTCAAAAACGATAGAAAAATTTTGCAGTTTGATTCAAGGTACCAAAAAATCTTTGAAAATTATTGTTTGGTTTCTATTTTGATTTTGCCGATTTTATCAGCTTCAGTAATTGGATCTTATATTTTATTGTTGTTTGTGATGAAGAAAGAATGATCACTGAATTCCATCAAAATAAGAGATGAACAAACACTGAGTTGAAGAAAAATCTCAAGTTTTAAAAAAAATAATTACAAAAAGTTTCAAAAAAAAATACATATAAAAAAAAATATATATATATATATATATATATGTATATATAAAATATTTGTCCTTCATCAAAAAACTTTTTCCTTTTCTCAACTCCAACAATTTTCCATTGTGCACTTTGCTTACCTTTTTCAATTTTGTTTGCAATTCGAAATTGGCCTTGCCCCCTTGTACGGTTATCAAGAGTTTTGGCAATTCTAGGTTCCATTCTTTTGTAAATAATTGCACCAAAAGTTCCGGACGTGTATCGAATGACAAACGAACATACTGTAAAGAAAAAATTTCCAAAAATTATAAAGAAGACGAAAGTGATATTAAAACTATGTGAACTCGGTTACTCGAGTATAAGTTGGAATAACGTAAAATACAACCGATGTGTTTATTGTCCACGTTAACTACGATAATAACTAACGCATTCGTTAACTGTGTCGGTAACTTTTTTAATGGATTCTTTCAGATTCTTCCTTTAATTCGTATCGAATCATCAGCAGCAATTTAATCTTACTTGCGCTTTAGTTGGATGAGCACCGCCTTGAAATTCTATTGTGCCATACGCATCGGTAGGTTGGGCTCTAGTGTGCTTGTATGGCAACCAGGCATCACCGGGTGACCCACTCTCGATACCCGGAATCGTCTGATGCGTCTGTCGTGATTGGCCACAGCAGCATCTAAAAGTACATAGGTCTCATAAATACATAAATGAGAAAAATTAAAAATCAAGCAATACTTAAAAGGCTTAATAGACGCAGCGCAGCATGCAAAAAATATCAAACACTTTGCAGAATTTTTCTTAATAGCCAACGTGATATTTTTAACTCATTTTTGCCATTCAAAAATTTCAATTTAAACTAATTATTTACAGACATTTAATAGCGCTTCTTCATTTTAGAATTATACCAAAGTTATTTCAATTTAAAAATAATAACAATTTAAGATTCATGGATTTAATTGAGTTGATTAAAGTGGAGTAAGAAGTCATCGTGCGTTCGCAAAAGGTGGTGTTACGAGGTGCGTGTAGCCAGCCAACACCACACAGACACACAAAACGCTTTCGATTGCTTCTTGACAGTTAGTCAGTCCGTCGTGCTCAACTTATGCCATCGAAAAAACGTCTTGGCAACATCGAGAGGAACCTTTTCTGTGACTTGAAAAACTTTTGCCACTTTTCTAACTTGAATAAAATGAAGACATTGTTGACAGACCATTTTGGCAGTGTTTGACAGGGGTGATCAGGGGTAATCAAACAGGGCTGGATGCAAAAACTTTTACTTTCTGGAACTGTATAGAAACGAATTTCTTGTTTATAAAGCCAGTCTCCCGAACACGTTTCTTTAACGCAAGTTGTGAAACGATAGGAAAGAAAACCTGCGGATTTTTTAATGCAAATTTTGAAACTGAAATTTTGAAAATTTTATATTTTTATTTGGTTTTTTGCGGGATTTTTTTAGATATATGTATCCCTTCCCCCGCCACCCTGTATTTTTTTATGCTTTGCATCGTCACAAATGCATGTTGTACTCGTATTGTCCCGTGAGGATAACATATAATGAAAAGCCAATTATTTCCTTGACGTTTAGTCAATATTTTCGTTGTATTTTCAAATGGTTTCAACTCTGTATCTTCGCTGAGTCGTTCCACACACAGTCGGTGGAGTCGGTGGGTGGGTTAAGGGTTAGACGGTAGTATTGCATAGATAAAATGACGCTACATGGTGCATCCAGTCCTTGTCTTCGCCCCTCTTTTCACGACTTGTTGCGCTGCCATTTCACAATCGATTTGAAATTACAATTACATTAAAAGTGAGCATGGTCTTTCAATTTCTAAGCTGATTTAATTAAATTTGAATTGTTCAACCTAATCATCCAAATCGGTTAGATTATTCGACTACTGTCAATGACGTAACGTTAATGTAAGCTGATGCTTACACTAAAGACTGATGCTGCTGCTCGTATTTGACTTTACTTAATTATTTGGTAATTCATTACGATAACGACATGACGTAAGTGATAATGAAGCAATTAATGTTAGTTTTGCACACAGAGAGATTTTTTCCTTTAGGACAAATTCTCAAATGATTGTAAGAAAATAACTAGTTGTGATTGTATAATTTGTTGCGAGAAGAGTTTCGATTAAAGGAAACTTAATTTGAAGGAATAATTTTGAATCAGTATCGTTGCAGGAAATAATATCCGGTAGTAAAGAACAGTAAAAGAGAGGGGGAAAAAGGAAGTGCAGGAAATTATAAAAAGTCCTGGCGTGAAAGACGAATCTCATTTTGTCACAGTTTTTGCAATTTCGATTAATTTTTTTTTAACTTATTTTAACAAGTTTTTTAATTTTAATTTTTCGTTACAAATTTCGTTCGAATTTTATATTTTGGCGTCTGTATTTTTTTTTTCCTTACTTTTTGCAAGAAAAACTTTTCGTGCAGAACTAATTTATTATTGTACATTCACAGTAAGCTTTACAATAAGCGCTGCTTGGTTGACGAATCCTAAATTATCACAAGTTTATGCAAATTCATCTCCAGAAAATTAAGTAATTTTCTGAGCAAAGGAATGAGAATGATGAATCATCATTATTTATTCCAATTAAGTATAAATAAATACAAATTACAAAGAACATTTTATAAGGAAGCTGCTCCATTTAGATACCAGGCATGATAAGAGTATCGCCTGGTGATGGTTAAAGAGATTCGTCTTAAATATGTCGCGTCTTATCAACACAATCTCAGTGTAACCGTCTTGAAACAACGAGACCGTTTGGAAATTTATGAATCGTTTTATCTCTTACGGTTGACGTTTACAAAAAGAAAAGGTTTTTAAAATGAAAATGTAGAAAGTAATTATTTATATTCTGGTTATTTTTCTTATTTTTTAACTTTAAACTCGGAAATTTTTACTTATGTATACTCACTTTGACTCGTCCTTGGGACATGGAATAAACTTGATGCATTCTCGCTTTTGAAAATTTGTCTCAATCCAACTCCTTGGTTGATGCTGTTAGAGCGCGGAGGGAGAAATAAATACATTGAGGGCGAAAAAGATAGAAAGCTGGTTAGTATTAATTTAAATAGATATTTTTGTATATTATATGCATATTAGTCCTTTTAACACTTATTTAATATTGTCTAGTATTAAATAAGAAAGAAATAAAAGTAAAAAGAAATATATTTAAAAATTGTTTTCAAAGAGAAAAAGAGTTGAGGGAAAAAAATTGAGAAGAAAGATTTCACAAAACATTTATAAAAAACTAAAAAAAACTTTTTAATTAAAAATATGCGTTATAATTAACTTGTGTCAGGAAATAAATGATAAACAATACGAAGATAAATTCTTAAAAAAATTTAGTCAATACACAAACCAAACAAGGTTTTTACTCAGTTAAGCCACACACCTGAGCTGGTTAAGTTGGTTATTGTTTTTTTTTTTTTTTTGTTTTATAGTTTCAATAATTTTTAATATAAGTTCACAATTTATTCGAATTTATCTGCATGAAATTATATTGCATTTTTTTTCGTATAAGTAAGATTAAAATTAAAAAATTAAACAAATCATATAAAAGAGTAAACAGTATTTAAAAGGTGTCTTCAGTAAATAGTATTTAACAGGTATTTATTCCAGCAATTAAAAGCTTAATAGTATGTAATAAAATAATATTCAAAAATTTTTTGAATAAAAAAAAAAACGAGATTTAACAAGAAAAAAAAATACCCATAGTATAAATCTGTGAAAAAATTTAAGTTTTTTAAGAAGTCCACTTCGGCTTCGCCAATAAAAAAAATTTGCAAAGTTATGCTATTATTCTAATAATTCCAATTTGTTTCACTTGAAGATGAAAATAATGAAATGACTCGTTTTTGGAGAAATATTTTAGTAAATCTTCTGCATGAGAAAAGCTCTGAAAAAGTGATAGGTAGGCTTCTTTCCCATCAGTATATTACAAGTTAAAGCCAAAATAAGAGTCTACACTTTGCTAATGATTTAGGAACGTTGATTACTAAAAATAATAAACTCATAAAACCTCTCAAGCAACACTCCATTTATCACTCTATTAACGAACGACAAAGCGCCTCCAATCAATTTATAAACTCCTAACAATTAATCAACATCGACATGAAAGCCACCACACTAAAGCGATCGAATTCTCGAATTCGAATTTATCTCTTTCTTAAACCTCTTTGTTCATACGCACACATTATCATACCTCGTCTTGTTCTTCACCATCATCAGTGGTCTTCCACAAATCGCGAACATTTAGCACTAAAGCTTTGGTAAGAGTTGTCGAAACGGAGGATAGTTTGCGATGGTAGGCATCGCAGACGGAAGCACGACGTGGCGCCACATTATCCGGACTTAAATAAATGACCGAACCGTCTCTTGGTATGGAACTAAGACGACGTTCGGCAAAAGTTTTCGAAACGCGACGCAAATATTGTTGCGGTGATGGTCCATCGATCACCATGATGATGCTCCGCGGAAGATGCTCGCGAAGGAAGGACAAAGAAGATATTCGCGAACAATTTGTTTGTTAAAGAGTAACTGCTTTTGAATTCTGATAACATTTGCACACTTTAGTGGCGGATAAATGCAAAAACATCTACGGAAAATATGTACAGATGATAAACATATTTTTGTCACTTGTAAATTTAGTAGTTTATTTCTTTAAAAAGCATGTGTCGTTTTTAAAACTAATTTGAAATAATTATTTTTACTTCTCATTAAAGTTTAATTTATTATATAGTTTGCTAAAATATTTATTGATGCTTTCATTTTCGTTTAATAGAAACATTTTTATTTTTATTAGGTATAATATTTCTTTAATGGTACTAGATATATACCTATATGTATACTTATCTATATTGAAACCTACATGTTGGGTGTATTGAACTTTGCAGTGATCTCAAACTTCACTACATTATTATTAAATTTCAGTATTTTGTCCTAAAACTCAAGAATATTGCTTTAAATCGTCCTAGTGTTCTCATCTAAAGCTTTAAATATCGTACGTATCTTAAAATATATAAAAAGACAAGTGTATATTGGCCTAAAATACTGTCATAATATTGATCTAAAGCTCCAGTATACAGAGCTGGAATCTCAAAATCCTAACGACAACTCCAGCATACTGTTGGAAAACTTCAGCATATTGGCGTAAAACTCCGAAATATTGAACAAGAACTTTTGTTTAGTAACCTAAGCCTCCAGTACACTTACCAAAAACTCCATTAAACAGACCTAAAACGCAATAATACTGACCTAGAACTCCATTAAACAGACCGAAAACTTTATAATACTGACCTAAAACTTCACAAACGGAAACGAAAGCTACCGTGTATTAACCTATTGTAAACACCATATTATTACTATAACTTCGCTAAAGCTTCGATAAAGTAAAATAATGTCAGCTAATATAAACATATTAACCCAAAACTTTACTGACCTCAACCTATTATTGTCTTATATTCCAAAATATTGACCTATAACTTCAATATGTTGACGCCAAACTTCAGAATGCTTAAACGAAACTTCGGTATACTGATATAAAACTGCAGTATAATACGTAATAAAAAACTGCAGTAAAATAATAAACGAAACAAAATCAGATTAGTATATTGGCTTTCGGGATATACAATTTTGTTTAAAATCCTGTAGTTCTTTGACTTGTATCATTGTATCATATCAAAACGTGGTAATATTCATGTTAAAAGAGAGAAATTGAGACTATAACGTTTGAGCACTTCGAGAATAACAACGAGGTTTAAGTTAGGTTAGGTTTTATAGATTTGAATAATGCATTTCCGTTATTTCGTCAAAAGTTTATGACAAGCTTATGAGAACGAATATGTTCTTTAGGAGAAAAAGAGTACTGTGTGTACTGTGAAGACTTTAAGAGGAAGGAGGACTCGCTTAATTGAGTCGAAAGTAAGTCTTAGTAAGGAATACATTCCATTAGAATATAAATTTCACTAAATTTTTTTTTATTTTTAATAATATTCTTATTTTTATTGATAATAATTTTTATGATATAATTTTTATTGATAATAATTTAGCAATTTCCATTTTCATAGAACAAACAAAAGTCGAAATTTTAAAAAATATATAAATACGTAGGTTCGCGCGTATTTAACAGATTTTTTCTGGCATTTGTTCGTGCTTTTCAGTGAATTAAGCTCGGTTATTCAGTGATATAATAAGTTCTTTGTTCCATTTGTTCCAACACTTTTCTCATTATTTTCTTTCTAATTTGCGTTTTTTTTTTTTCTTAATTATATTGTGGCATACTGTCACCAAAGTGGGACCTTTTTAACGCGCGCGACCGCGAGTAACTATCGTAACTGACGCGAGCACACAGACGCGAAAAGTTTCTTTCTAACATCGAGAACGACAAGCTAGTTGCTGCGACTACGTATCGCTTACAGGGTGTTTCCTCACTCAATGTTAATTTGTTTTTGTTTTCTTTTTTTTTATTCTTCAGTATTTTATTGCTACAATCTACTTAGATATTATCAGCATCCCAACGACTTTCTCTCTCCTCTCGTCTCCTCTCCTTGGCGTGCTCGCTTGTTGCCTGCCTCACTATTTTTCACCTGCTTTGCTTACGTACTTACGTACATATTAGAAGTTAATCTCTGGCTGGTTGGAGATATCAACCAGCTTGCCGATACTGAAGGTTGTTTCGACGGTGGTGGGTGAAGATTGTCTGGTCCAGTCTCTCTCACTCGAGACTCTACTCTGCTATTTTTAATACTACCATGTACGCGAACGCATTGGCCAATGGACGCAACATGAACAGCGGCGCATTATCATGTTAGCGGTTTTGTTTTTCTTCTTCCGCTACTTGCTATTATTGGCTGCTGGTATCATTTGTTGCATATAAATAACAACAGGTTTGACGTGCTAAAACTTTTCATTCGACTCGTGCAGAAGCTTCACTATTTCCACTCGCATAAAACTATTTTTAATTTAAAAATCATTGATAGTCGTGTAACCCATGTCGGTGTCATTCGAGCATCCCTCCATGGATCGAAGGTTGTCGTTCATAAGCAAAAAACAAAAAAAAGGAAATCGAAGAGCAATCCGATAATCGATTTTCCAGGAAATAAAAATTGTCACTTTACGTTAGCCGCTGACCTGATGATTACCGATGGTGACCTCTGAAATCAATAGCTAAGGCATTATTAGGTGGAAGGGGCCTATTTCTAAAATCCTGTATACACAGAGCCAAAACATCACATAAAATAGAAGAAAAACAATCAAATTTCTCTATGATTTTCAAGAAGGAAGCCTTATTAAAAGTATAGAGAAAATCTGATTAAAATGTATCGTAAAAGAGAAAATCATATTAAGCTAACCATTTCATAAGAAAATCTTATTGTTTTTCGTAGAGACGATGTTATTTAAATTCGTATTTAATAAGAGAATCTTATTGTTTTCCACACTCTTTTTAAAATGAAAAGAATTATTCATGTTACGAGTATTTTATTTTATTTTATTCAACCAAGATTTCAAGAACATTAATCATAATACTTACAAAATTTCATGAGTAAAGGCTGAAAAGTAACATACTGTGAAACATAATATGATATTCTTATTAAAATCAAGAATTAAAAAGTTTAACTTCAAGACAATAAGATTTTCCTGTTAAAATTGATAAGATTTCTCTATGAAAAAAGCCTATTATATGTATGTTTTAATAAGAATTCATAGAAAAATGGCTGAATGGAGATCTTATAATTTTTTTTGTTGTACTATTTTTCTCTGTGTATGCTAACTGCCTCAGCTATTGATTTCAGACGTTACCACCGATTACCATGAGATTAGGTAACGATAAAAATACTGCTCTTACCCTTTTCATGTATAATTTAAGGCTAATCTTTGGCGAAAATCGTACCCGCTGGAGAGTTCTAATCACCCCAAAAAACCTCTTCCTTGCGCAGGGAGTGTCAGATGACCTACCTACCTAGTTTCCTACTTCCTGATTTAACAGAAAACTCCGGTTTTGAGCGAAAATATTTTCGATTTTTAATAGTATTATCATGTATTCAATTTCAGGCTATCTCGAATTAATTTTCCAAGACACCGAAAACTTTCTGCGCGTAGCAATTGTCTTATCAACTGTTCCTTCGTAACGAAACCTATAAAGACCTGTTATCAAAGAAGCTACTACTATAATATCAGATCCAATATAATATCAAATATCGGATATCGGATATAATATTGTGCTATATGCACAATATATTGCAGATAATTCTTATATTTTTGGAATTGGTAAAATATCTACAAGAGTTTACAATAAGATCTATTTAATTAACTCGAGAAACCTTAAAATCTGGTAAATTTAGAGCCGTTAAACTTGGCTCGAACTTGAAACGATGTTATGACAACTTTCTTTACAGCGTAGTTCTTTGATTATTGCCTTAATATCGTGTGACCTCTTGATGATCGGTGAGAATAGATCGAAGTTTGATAAGTATCACATAATTTAAAACATTATTATATGATAATTATATTATTATAAATATTATATGATAAAATTACTCCAGTCATTTAGGAGTGTGTCTTTCAAAAGAACTTTTATATTGGCAGGATTAAACGACGATTATCTGCGACTTCAAAATAGATTTTTAGCAATTAACGATACATAATTACAAATAATATGAAAAAGTTTTATGGTTTTTTGGGCGTAGGCCTTCTCTGCTGACTATGAAGGAATACGTTTCAAACATTAAAACATAGAAAAAACATAGAACGAAAACGAATAAAACGGCGATGGGCTTTGAAACATAACATATATAAAATATGATTATCTAAAATAATTTACAACAATTCGATAAATAAGAAACAAACAAACAAACAAGCATGAAACTGAAGATAAAATGTAAAACACAAATTTACAACATTATGAAAATATATGTTATACGTTAGTATTTAAAAATAAATTATTAAAAGCAGAAAAACAGAATGCGCAGATGTTTTTTGTTTTGTGTAAAATGGCTTAAATAAAAACAAGACGATACAAAAGGAGAGAAAGAAAAATAAAGAAGAAAACAATAGTAACAACAACAACAAAACTTAATTAAAAATTTAATTGCTTGCTTACCCGCGGTACCGTTATATTAATCAGCCCCCAACAGATTTTTTTTAGTCCCCATGGAATCTATGTTTTTTTTATGCGGCGTGAGTGATCGAGAGTGTGAGGGTGGGTGGGCGTGTGTGTGTGTAGGCGTGAAGAGATATGTCGAGAAAAACAAAGAAAAGGGAGAGAGTAAGAGAAAGACAAGAGAGTGGCAAATAATTTTTATATGGTATAAAATGGTATGGTATAAAATTTTTTCAGTGTTTTTTTAAAGAAAATAAATTAAATAACAAAATTTTTTATGAAAAAATACAAAATTTAAAAAAAACAACCACAAACGTGAACAAAATTTCGACAAGTACAAATTTAATTTAATAATTTAATTAAAAAGTAAAAGAATATAAATAAAAATGGCCAATTGGAAAACGAATTCAGAGAAAAAGGTGTCAGGATAAAATAAAATATAAGTAATAAAATTAAAAGAGTAGGGCAGTAAAGGTGATAACATGTAAAGGTGATAACAGTAGCGGTAGTAGTAGTAGAAAATAGCGGTAGTAGTATTGTAGTAGGAGTAATAATAAAAAGTAGTAGTAGTAATAAAAAAAAGTAGTAGAAAGTAATAGTAGTAGTAGTAGTAGAAAAAAGCAGTAGTAGTAGTATGAGTAACAATAGAAAGTAGTAGCAGTAGTAGGAGTAATAATAGAAAGTAGTAGAAATTAGTAGTAAAATTAATAGTAGCAGTAGTAGTAAAAAAAAAAATTGAGTAATGAAAGTATTCGTATTAGCGGTGATAGTATAGTAGTAAAGTGTTAAAAGAGATAAGATTATTAGTATGTACAAAGAGAAAAAATATAAAGAGAGAGAAAGAGAGAGAGAGAGAGAGAGAGAGAGAGAATATAGAGAATATATTGGAGAAAAAGTTTGAAAGTTTGAATAGAGAGGCAAAGCAAAAAAATAGGAAAAAAGAAGGAAAAAAATTCATAATAATAACTATTAAAAATGTATTTAACAAATTCTTAAAATATTAAATACTTTACATACTACTCTTGATACCAACTACCAAAAGTGATTTTTTTTTTTTTGCTCTTGCTGATATAAAGAGTTTTTGGATAAGCTTTCAATTTTAAACCATTAAATTTGTTAAAAAACTCTCGAAAAATCTCTCTGTACAGTTTAGCTAAAACATAACCACGCAGACCAAAAGTTATATCTGAAATTATTATATCTAAAGTTATATCTAGAGTTATACATATTATTAAAGTTATTATCTAAAGTTCTTTATTTAAATAAATTAAAGAAAATTATTTGGAAATTAATATACACTGGATTTTATTATAAAATTTCACCCAGAAATATCTTTCAGTCTGCGGAAAATAAAATAAAATCTTTAGTTTTTAGTTTGAAAATTAGTTACTTTAGCTGTTGTAAAATATTTTTTATTTAAATACTCTTAAATTATATAAAGATACCAGAACAAAATCAATTAGATACAAGAGATTTTAGATACAAGAGAATAATAAAACTGTTTTTTTAGATACAATATTTTTAGTACTGTATAGTATTAGTATTGTGGTCTGGTTGGTCAGTTATCAATTGTTTAAATTCTATTGTAATATTTTAAAGAAATTTCATTTTTAACTAGGATTAATACCACTAAATGGTATTAACATTTGTTTGGGAAAATTAGTTTATGATTCTTATATATTTATTTGCATTTTTTTTTTTGATTATTTTCAAGCTTGATGCGTTTTTATCAAGCTTTAACGACCTTTTATTTTTCTAAGAAGTTATTAATAATTTTTTTATTAACTTCGAATTAAATAAGATTAAAAGAGTTAGAATTAGAGTTTGTATATACATATGTAATAATAACGTATAATTTTTATATCGTATATGGTATAATTTTAATTAAAAATCATATAGTTAAGGCTTCCTAAAAGATTTCTTTGCATTAAAAGGCCTGCAAATATTTGTAATTATTTTTTAAATAACGTATATACACATTTAAGATACAAATATTTAAGAAAATAATCGAAACATTTTTTGGTCCGCAGAAAGTTAATTTCTGTTAATAAAGAATTATAACATCCTTTATCCTGGAACAACGAAGGATAAATTCAATTTTAATCTTATTTTCCAGCCTAAGGACGAAAATGTAAAGATCAAAGTTTAAAAAAGCGACAAAGATGATGTGGCGACATTGTATTTATATTAAGAATCAAAACTCTAAGCAATATCAATCCACCGACGAAAATGTAATCATTTCTTTTCAATGAAGAATGCACAATATTAAAACATTCTTTTCGAATTCTTCATTGTAAGAAATCGAATAATTCTTTGTAAGAATTCAATAAAGCCAGCAGTCATAAAAATTTATCATAAAAACGAAGCAGAGTACTAAAACGCACTGACCTTATAAAGTATACTTCGGCACAGAAGAAAGAAATCACATTATGTAACAACAACAGCAGCTCCAGGGACAGCAACAATAAGAGCAAATCATTGTTGAAATGTAGCAATACTTCTTTCCTGCTATTAAAATTGAAGTTAAAGCTTGTAACTGAAGCTTCTCAAACGGGCTAAGGATTAAGTTTCCATTAAAACAGCTTTTTCTTCTTTACAATTTTTATGAACTGTTCTGAACAGATCAAGAGCGAGAGCATAAGAGAAAAAAAACAACAAAAGAGAAAAAAAACTTCTGCAATTTCTGAAGAGGGTCAATAAATTAATAAATGGCAGGAGGGATGAATAAACAGATGAAAGAATGAAAATTAATGAAATACTTTATTTAAAGTCCTAATAAAAAGCTTTATTGAATAAAAAATAAGAAAGAAATGAAGAAAGAAAATAATAGAGAAAAACAAAATAACAAGAAATTTTTTTGCAAAAAAGAAATGTTTTCGAAAGAAAATTATGTTACGGGAAATTACAGCTAATCACGATGAGCACTAAAGTAAAACTTTGTCAATAAAATTTGCAATATTGAGGATTTTTAAAATCACTCAAACTATGTAAATTTTTTATTGTCTTAATGTTTTCGTATTGAAGAGAGTTTTTTTGGAGTGTTGAAGATTTAAAATTGCAAAAAAATACGGAAAAGTAACATATGAGCACGGTTTTTCTTTTATTGCTAAATACTCGTAATTATCTTTCATTAATGACGACTATAATGGAAATATCTTTGCAACTGATTACCCGATTATGTCTTTGGCACACAGGCCTCACACAAAAATACATTCATTAATACCCTTTCTCTCTGTTACTTCAAAAATTCCGACCGATAAAAATTTTAAGGTTTCAACGAATTCACCGAAATTAACGAAATTCCACTGCCGTAAAAATTACTTTTGCCATTCGACAAAAAAGAGAAATATCATAACGGAGCGACGATATCATTAGGGTGGATATGGTTTTTAATTTTTGGTATGTATTTGTCTAATTAATTTTCGGTGTAATTAAATTTTAATATTCAGCATAATCAAATTAAATGCATATTCAAAAAAATGTTGACATTTTGTTCAAATTATAATTTTTTTTTTAATTAAATTTTATAATGCAATTAAATTAAGTAAACTTTTTTCATATTCTCTGCTGAAATGAACAGCTTTTGTGTACCGCAACGAGTGCGTGTATGTGTCAGGTCACTGCATGTGTGTGCGTGTGTGCTGTGTTTTGTGTATTCGAGCATATGGTTCGGCTATTCAATAACGGCTATTGAATATCCTCGCATGCGATGCAATAAGTTATGGCTTAAAAAAATTTTTAATTCCAACTTTATATAAAATTTTAATTCCAACTTTTTAAACTATTTTATTGCTGGATTTGATAAGAAAATTCATGAAACAACGGAAGGAAAATTATTTTTCCATACATACGTAATAAAACCGAAAATGTACGCCCCTTTGCACCCTTCCCCCCCCCTTTCCTTCTACTACGCCACGAAACAATCTCTCTTAAATAAGCCACTGTGTTTGCCGCAGAAAACGTCGAAGATGCTTTTTTCCGAACTCTTTCATGCTTATTGAACCAAAAAAAGATAAATAGTATAAAATAAAAAAAATAAAAAAATTGTAAAAAGTCATTTATGCGTGGTAGCAAAATTTACATTGACAATGTTTGCGAATATGATTTGAATTTTCGTTGAGCACGCAACTTTATCATCCGCAGTAACTTGCTCTTCGTTATCTCTATCAACATCATCATCATTCAACATCATAGTCATAATCATCATCATTTGCGTCATCATTCATCATCAGCAGCACCATGGGTTACGTTTTCAATCTGTAGAACGTCTTCCGCATCAACAGCATCCTTCTGAAATGCAATCTCATTAGCATCCAGTGCAACCTTATAATTTTCCAACTGCGCCCCTCCATCATCATTTTTATAAGCATTATTATCAATCTCATTATCAATCTTCATTTTCGTTATTATCAATATCATGATAATCTTCATTATAGTTATTATCAACAACAACAAACGAACGAACGAACGCTCCACAATGTCAGCAATGCGTAACATCAAAGTCAACTATGTTAAAAACATATGAAATTTGCATAAGAAATGTTGCGGCAACACAACTCAACAACTCAAGAGGCGACGACAATGACAACAATGACGAAAACGGCAACAATAATAGAAACTTTTTACAATTTGAATATTTGAATATCAAATTCAGAAGGCAAAAGTGTATCCTATGCATTTCTTATGCTGAAAAGTTGCTTCTGGCAGAGCACGTGGATGTTTGTACTTAGTTGCGTGTTTCAAAGTTTTTGTGTATGTGTAAATGCTTTTCTGTCTGCGGTTGTATAGTCTCTACGATATTCTTGTAGCGAACTTCTCTAATGAGTGCATTGAAATACGCGATTTCAAACTAGTGCGAAAAGAACTAGATTTTCTCTCTAGTCTGAAATTAATATTGCTGTCCTAAAACGCATGCATGACAAATGGTCCATATGTACTATATCAATGGCTTCACCTTCACATTGAATTAGAGCACAAACGAAACGATTTTTAAGGCCTGATTGATAAAGCTTTTCTACGCATTCTCGAATATCGTCTTAACTGTGAAAGGTCTATATCATTTTTCGATTTCGTTCTAAAACGGTACTGAAATTGAAACAGAAAATTTAAAATAAATGCATAAAAAATCGAAGAATATTTTATATATACGTACATATATTGATGTTAGGTTTCGGTTTACAACGATTAGTGCTCAAAAAGTCTCGAAATTGTCGACATTCTCGACTAAAAAGTCATTATCGCTACGTTTGAAAACGCTCTAGCTCTCGAATCCCGTCACGGAATTCACTAAAAAAAGGTTTCTATACAACAATTTAATAACATTTTAGAGCAATAATATTAAAACATTCATTCGATATGATGCATTTAATCTGAAGAAAGAAATTTTACTTGATTCGATTCGAGCATAATCAAATATTAAAACCTTCAGCATCAACATCAAAGAAATCAAAGAAAAACTTTCTACTGAAAAAGTTTTCCGGATTTTTGTTTTTTATTGTTCTTCGTTATTTTTGTTTTGAAATATTTTTGTTTACACGGCTAAAGGAGAAATGGAAAAATATTTCAAGTTGTCCTTGTTGAGAAGTTACGTCAATTTGATCGTTGACTGACTGAATGTTGAATGATTGTCTGCCTGTCTGTTTGTTTGTCTTTCTGCCTGCCTGTCTGTCTGTTTGTCTCAAGGATGTTCTCGATTTGTCAGGTTTGTTGTCCAGAAATTTCATTTTTTTTTACACAGTAAGAAGGAAGCTTTGTGCGTTATTCTTTTAAATTGTTCTTCTCTAAAAAAATAAGATCTTTTCTATTCGTTTTTTTTTTTGTGATTGTAAATATTACGACATTATTTTTCTTATCGTTATATTTAGATTTCTTGCTGTACCTAAATGATTACGAAGGTGATGATAATGGATATGATAATTTTTCTTGACATTTCAGTGAAATGCGAACATGACATTGAAGTGCCGCAAGGATTATGTCGGAATAGCTTAAATCATCGACATTCCAACTTCATGTTGATTTTTTTAAAAATGTGCGGAATAAATTTAATAGCTTTCCTTTTTCTTTACAGCATATTATTCCGCCCCCAAAAATTGCGACCGATTATCCCGGAATTTAATTTTTTGTCAACGCCACAAGATTGTGCAATTTATTCTTAGCAAAAAAAAACAAATTGATTTAAGCGCGTCATATTTGAGTTTTTCTTTACATTAGCGTTCTCTTTCTAGTACTTTTTGTATTTCGACTTTTTTCTGCTTCCTCTTCTAGCTATTTTCTTATCTAATGAAGGATTAGATTATCTCCTTCTTATGAATTTTTATCAATCTGAATTATCTTATGAATTTTTATTTATTGTACAAACTTCTGGTGTACTTTTAATGTACCATAAAAATTTTCTAATTTTTCAGCCGCTATTTTATTAAATAAATAAATAAATTAATACTTTTTTTCTTAGCCATCACTGTACTTTAGCATATATTCTTGCTAATGAACCACAAAAGCAACAAGTGACTGCTTCACGTTACTCTTTAAAAGAGTAACACACGAAAAACAATTTTAGAAGAGCTGCTGAAATGAAGAGAGAATCAATTAAAAGTATTTAATTCAGTAGAGTTACCAACGTGAAGCAATCGTTTGATTTACTCTAAAATATTAATAATTTTGTTACATGCTTCAGAGAAAATTCTAAGCACCAAAACATCGAATAAAAAATTAAAAGTAACACTAGTATTTAAATTTTTTAGAATTTATTTAAAAGTACATTTTTTATATTAATTAAATTTGCAGAATTAGCAAAAAAATAGTTTTATAAATCCCCAATTAGTTTCTATTTAGCAAAAATCATTTTTGGTTTTTTAAAATTTTTCCTTAAGTAAATATTGCTGGATGTAATTGATTTTTAATGGGTTTGGGAACGAATTTACGTCATCACTTGCAAAGTTTGCTTTGGAGAATAAAAAAATATCAACCTAAACCGGTTTGTCTCCACACCAAACTTTACAAGAATTGACGGAGATTGAATTCCGGAACCCATCATCGTACAACGCTGTCGGAAAACTTAACAAATATCAAGAAACAATTAAAAAAAGATCAAAATGAAGCCAGTACTATTCCTTTATTATTCCCAGTTTTTATCCTATCAAATGAAATATGAAGCATTTATGGAAGGGTTATTATTAGTACCCAAGTCCAGAAAATCAAAAATTAATAGACTTTACATTTAAATTGCTAGAAAAAACCAATATGATTATCTATAAAGTTTCTTTAAGAGAATTTCTATAGCTAAAAGAGCTTATTTGAAAATATAAAACACAATATTTAGAAAAAAGTGGTTCTGAGAAAATTCCAATAAGGATAAGCTATAGAAATTATTCATAAAATTATGAAAATTCTCAAGGTTTTTTCAAAATAGTTGTCAAAAAGTTTTTAACACAAAATTTTTAATTCGATCCTACACAATATATATGTACCCACGTTGAATTTAAAAGGCTTTGCAAAGTTTCCCAAAAGTGTTAGAACTAAATTTCCATCGTTCGATGGCAACACTGAAAACCAAAAGACGATAAAAATACAACTGATACGAATTAGTTGTCTTTCGGAGAAGGGTAAAGAGCGAACCGTAAAATTCATTCGCTACATTAATGTTTAGCAGTAATAAACAACAACAGTACAAACATTTTTGGAAAATTTGGTCTGGTGCTGTGTAAATATCTTTTTGAAAATGATAACTTGGGTTTATGGAGGCTTTTTTATGTAACAATTTGATTGACAGCAAAAGAATAAAGATTTTGTTTTCAAAAGTAATAAAATTTCCTATTTCTTATACTTACAAAAATCCAGTTCGTTGGAAAAAACATAATCTTTTCAATTGCGTTCAATTTAAAGTTTGCATTGCTTTTGTTTCGATCAATCTTCTTGTATCAATCCTTATTTTAACACGGTTCTTTAATTTCGTTTTATTTTTCTTACAATATTTAAAGGCTTCACAATTATGTACTTTAGTCATAACATATTTATAAACATAAACGTAAACGTTATACACGGAAAGTTTTCACAACAAAGCAGTCTCAGCTGTCAAAATAATAGAAGAAGAATAACAACAAGAATAATTTAAGAACAACCACGTATAGATTTTGCTGGCTAGAAAGCCGTTTCCACCGAAACCACCAAAACTTTACTAAAATACGATACCAAGAAAATATTCTCTGACTGACAGACGGTAAGTAATTCATGTAGAAAATAACAAAATGAATGATTAAATATAACGTAGTTCAACAGACAGCAATAAATGACACAGCGTGCCTCGTAACTATTAAATGCATGTGGTTGACTTGAACAGAAAATAATCGGAGAAGCACGAAGAGAGAGAGAGGCGGGCTTATTGAAAACATTTTCATATCAAGAAAGCCGGCGAAGAGAGAGCCGAACTTATATATTTGGAGTGGCCAACTTGACGAAATATTATAACATTTGAGAAAGTCATTATACTAAAAACCATTATGCAGAATTTTAAAAATTAACAAATAGTTTTAAGAATGTTCCATTGTTATGATACGAGTACTATTCTTCAATAAGATTCGAATTACTTCAATATAATAAATACATTTATTTACTATATTCTTGATTTCTATAAGATTTGAAATAAGTCAAGAGGTCGAGTACTATTCTTTAATAAGAATCGAATTATTTCAATATAATAGGTATAACACATTTATTTACTACATCCTTTACTTCAATAAGATTTGAAATAGTCGACAGGTCGATTTACTTAATGCATAAGTTATGTTTTTCCTGAGAGAGTAAAGATATAGTGGTTACTGAAAAAAGAACATGAAGACAATATACTTTAAATTTTAATAGTGAAGCTGTTAAAATATAATTGTTGCAATTAAGTACATCCCCACTTTAATTGCTTTATTTAGTTGCAACTAATCACAGTCATAATTACTGTTTAAAAAACTCTTCACAAACTGCGAAGAGACCCCAATTAATAAATTGGTCATTTCCAAAGCAACAAGCAGGTTAAGCTGACATCTCGAAAACCGCAGAGATCAATGTTCTCATCATATACATAAGTACCTATACTCTACAGAGGATTGAGAGGAGGACTTCTCTCAAGGCTTCCTATAAAACGTAATTGCTTCAGTTCAAAGCTTAAATTTTAGCTTTGAAATTGAAATTTTGTAAAACTTTTTAATTCTGTTGAATAAAAGAAAACATTTAAGGATACATAATTTTTTATAATCATAATTTAACAATATTGATAATTTAATCTTTTTTTCTAATTACAATGAATTACAATGACAAATGGTCACAGTATTCTTAGGAATTATAAATTTCACTTATTTTGTTGTAATTCTTATTCAACTTTGTTACATATTAATAATACTTGTATATGTACGTACCATATAATATATTATTAGTATAATTAGCGTAAGGATAGTTTGTTTTTTGTCCAATCTCTAAATTAATTTTTTTTTTAATTAAATTTAATATTACAGAGGAAAGTTTTTTAATGCTAATTAAGAAATCCTTAAAGTGCTATTTTTAGGTTCTCTCCACCTAATTTTGGATCTTGAAAAGAAAGTTAATTACACTCTGCTTGATGGAAGCCAACCGGAAATTAAAGTAAATTATTTCTACTTAAACTGAAAACTACAAAAATGCTGAAGTGACAAATTGACGAAATGAAGTGTAACACGAAATAAAGTAGAAGAAAAAAATATCATAGTATTAGTTCGACTAGGATGCCTGGAAATAACAAAATTGTGGAAACTATGAATTTGTAGGGCAAAGAAGGTAACGAAAATCACTTTCGGCAGATTGTGCAAGTAACGCGTTTTGGTTTTACAGTAATTAGGCAAAAATGTGGTAGTGAGAGTAGTATTGATATCGCAGTTGCAAGAGTAAGAGTAGTGAAAAAAATAGTCAAAGAGTAAAAAATAGTAGAAGAAAAAGAAATGGCACAAAAAGAAAGTATGGACTGACTCTATGTCAAGATGAACTTTCGTGATATCTCGTAAAAAGAAGGTAAAAAATTCTCACAAAAAAGAGTAGTGTATACCCTCTGTAAAAGGGTTGGAAGACCTGAGACCATTCCTACGTATAAAAGACAGACTCTGTGGATGGAGAAAGTCTCCTTTTTCGAGAAAAGAAGACCACAAAAAATTCAGACAAGAAGCCCTCTAAAAATTAGTCGTTTTATAACTTTTTATCAATATAATCGATTTGTTTATGACTATAAGATTACAAAGGCCGATAAAGTTTTAAACCAGAAACCAGATTATATGAACTTTTCCGTACGTTTTTGGGCGACCTAAATCAGCCTTTTTTTAGCATGGTTTTTCTTTTTGCTTAAAAATCATGATCCATTACGAGGTAACGATTTTTTACCGAAAACTCATTATAACAAAGAAAAGTCCTCTTTAAAAACCAAAGCCAAACATTATCTTTGTTCTTTAAAAAAGGGTCTGTTGAAATTACGAGTATTTTAACGTCGCAATAAAATTGTGAAATTGTGGGGTGAAAAGTGTCCCCTCTGTTACAGAAAATGGTTCTGTGTCGTTTACTACAAAATCTTTAACCCTTTTATTACTCTGTAGCCTGTGCCTTGTGCCTGTTTACTCTATTTTCACTATAAAGAATTTCATTACATTCGAGAAAACTTAATTTAGCGTAGTACCTTCTCATGAAATATTTCACTAAGGAAAAAATAATATTTCGAGATATCACCAGTTCATTTGGGCGAGTTTAAGAGTTAAGCACAAAAGAATAAATATTTAATGAGCTACAATGGCATTGATCACCAGAGAGAATGTAGGTACACATTTTGATCAAAAGACTAAAGGATTAAGCATATACGATATGCATATACTAACTAATCTAAGAAGAAAATTAAGAATTAGCAGAATAAGAAAAAGAAGAAGAAGGGGGATAGATAAGTTCGCTTTAAATATTTATATCTTACCGGTTTTGCATTGGGTTTCTGTTTTGCCAGCCGTTTCTGCTTCAGCATATTCCGATGTAGAACTCTTGCGATAAAATGCGGAATTTTCACACGCTTCTTTTGACAGTCTCTCTTGACAGTTAGTTGGCGCAGTTTCTTCCTGTCCTGTATTTTTTTCTTCCTGTGTTTTTGTGATATAAAACGATATGCATATGCCAAGTCAGGTTAATCAATCAGATCAGATCAGATCAGATCAAATGAGGTCAAATCAGGTCAGGTCAGGACTGCTCAATAATACTGCATTTTACAAACACGAAAGCAAAACCAAGTGCAGGATGCCGGTTGTTGTTGTAGTTTCGTATGAGATTTTAGCTTTGTTTTTCTTTTTTTTTGTTCTATTCTCAGCTTACGCTCTGTTTGTAAGTATGTACGATACATACGTACATATGTACATACGTTTCGTGTCATGAAAATAGACAATTTGCAAATAGACAAAACAAGAAAGAGAAAGACAGAGAGAGAGAGAGAGAGAGAGAGAAACATAAAATCTAATACTTATACAGACACATTTTTAATAGAAACAAAAAGAGTGACTAACAACAAGTCTCATTGAGACTTTTAATGAGCTTTTAATGAGCTATTTTGACGAAGACATTTTCTGTTTTTATTAGTATCAACAAATAAACAAATAAATAGTAAGCTACAAACTTTATAAATTAAGGCACTTTAGTGACAATCTATGAAATCTAGATAATACTTTTCATAAGTTATATTAAAATGAATCTTGACATTCATCGTCATGAAACGTCGTCTCATTAGCACTAAAGTTTGGTAACAATAATTGCCTTTTCTGATAAAATAACTTCACCCGAGTTATAAACTTTAAAAAACTTTTTAATCATATTGAAAAAAGCAAGCTCAAGCTTCTTAAGCGACTGCCTAAAAAAGTTCATATTCATTATGGTAACTTGTCGCAGAGTCAAGTTACGTTGACAGTTTTCTGAGATAATTGTAAAATAAACCCACAACAAAGCCATATTTTTTGAAGAAAATGCACAACTTACCTTCTTTGGTTTCTTTATTGAGACAGTTCGCGAGTACTGATGGTACACTTGTACATGATTCGAAGTGAATTTGCTCAACATGGATTTGTTTTAAATTTATTTACTGAATCGCCGAAGGGAATCTGCAAAAAGAAAGTAAAAAAAATTTTTTTTTTTTTGCAATTTTTTTTTGTAATTTTTACTTCAGTTTTTGCCTTATTTTTCATCAATTTTTAATAAAACTAAAACTAGTTAGTATTTATTACGATAATGATACAAAATTCGTAATGAAAATTTCGTATTTGCATAATTAATCGACCCACTTTAGTGTCAGCAATTTCAACTAATGCAAATTTGAATGGAAAATTAAAATCCGATTAGCCGAAAACCGACACAAAATAATTTTAATTTAATATCCGTAAAAAAAAATACTCATTATTTTTCACAGAGCTCTTTAATTAAAGAGACAGAATCTGTGCGTGCATAGACAAAAAAAACCGACGGTTGACTTTAACCCTTACTAGGTCTGTGCACACCAATAGAAAGGATCAAGAAAACTTCATTATATTGCAATCAGTGGAGTATTTTGTCTCTTTTTGCTTATTTTACTATATTTTCCGTATATGTATATTTACTAATTTTTGCCTTTATTTCTTTTAAATATACAAATATTAAAATATTTTCTCAAAGTCAAAGTTACTTTAAATGACTTTGAAATAAATACAGAACCTCATTTTAATAATTTGAGGTTCTGTATTAATATGTAGACACTTTTTTTCTATAAGATTGTTTTAAATAATACTCTATATTACTATGTTTCCTATTGATTTAAATTACTTAAAAAAATTCCTGAGTCTGAGCAAAATATTTCTCTGTGAAAAAGCATTTTGAAGGAATGTATGTAGCTATAGGTCATACCAGACCTACATATCAGTAGACGCAAGGGTTAATAAAATACTCGTACTCTTATCATTGAAACATGTTTTTCATACTCAACGAATTTCGCTGAGATGCGTATAATTTTAACAAACATTAAGTTCGCCAGAGACATTTTCTTTCTTTCTTTCTTTGCTTTTTCAGGTTGGACAAAGCTCGTGCTATACCGTGCGTAGAATAAATGGCATGAATTTTGATAAGCAGAGAAGCGGAATATGAGAGTGAGCGTGGTTTCTATTAAATTGCCCAGAATTTTCAACATAGAAGAAGAGATTTGCAGTAATTTTCTTTTATTACTATTTTGTAAATTTTAATTCTATTGCTGCTATTATTAATTTCTCTGATTCTGTTCATTAAACTGAATAGAAAATTTTAAAATTCTTAACTAACGAGTATTGTTAAATTTACTACGAATTTTAACCATTTAAATTTTCACTTTAATTTTCATTTTTTACTTTATTTAAGTTAGTATCAAGCCTTATGTCTAATAAATAAATACAATAAATATTATAAATATTTATATAATTATATTATATATGTATATAAGTATATTATAAATATTTGTGAGAAAAATGTTGTAAAAAATCGATTGTCTTGAACTGAACTCAATTAATTCAAATTCAATCATTAACCGGAACAGACAACAATGAAAAGCAAGATTCTATTGCGAACTTTTTCTATAATGTGGGTGTGGGTGTGTATGTATGTGTGTGTGTGTGTGTATTGAATGAGCGTTTCTAGACCTACCATAACCTTGATAATGCCCTTAAGGTTTAATGTTAAGCGAGAAAATCACGCCATTGCCGTGTCGATTGCGCGAATGACGACACCATCGACAACGACGGCGACGACGACGCTTATTTAATTCTTTTTTCCGGTTCTGTTTTTTGAGATTGGAATCTGTGATTGCTGTTAGCCATTAAAGTTGATAATCATCTTATTATTTGGCATTAAAATAGACAAATAGCGTGACTAAATAAACTTCATTATCACTTTTAGTTAGAAGGACAATCTGTGGTTATTTTTGAAAATATTTTTTTAAGTAATTTTTGTTTGAAATCTGTATCTTTTGTTTTCTTTTTGCAACCTTTTGAAGCATTTTCTCATTGCGCAAAATATTGGAAATTAGAATTGAAATAAGGATTTTACAGAACAATCGTGCTTTCCAATAGATTTTAATATATTTGTGTATATTCTCTTTTTAAACAAGACAAAATAAGATAAACGAAACTATGACTATTCCCATTAAAATAAATGAATTAAAATTTTAGAGAAATTTGAAATTTACAAACGATATCAACTCTTATGCTGGTTGTTGAAAGAAAAATTTTGAAAGATTATTAAAATATATCAATTCGTTAGATAAATTCAATTTTGGAATGTTAGTATTATTCTTTCTTTCTACTTCTAAGAAATTCGAAATTCGGACAAAACCAAAAATTACTTATTAAAGATATTTACAAAGTTATTTTGATTAGGTTTTTTTTTTCAAAATTTGTGTGGTTTTTTTTAAAATTAATTAAAGCAGTTTAGGTATTTTGATTGTACGATATAAAAACTTTATTTGATAGAAAAAGAAAATGTCAAAAACATTAATGAAATTTCATGCACGCACAAATAACCTTCCCATCTTCTTACAGTTTTCTCACAAACATTTAATAATTTCAATATAAAAATGCATAAACGTAAATGTAAACATAAAATTAACACGTAAAGTGTAAATAATAACGCACATTAAATCCATTGAATTGCTTCGAATTTATTTACTAATCAAACACTATAATTCATTTGTTGTCGGCTGTGGATCGATCAAGGCAAGGATTTATTATATTTTTGTAGAAGTAATTTGTTATTTTTGGAAAGTGAAAACATTTTGTCTACAAGAGTAAATTTCAAAAATATTTAAAAACAATACACACACGCACGCACACATCTACTCACGTATGTATATAAGTAAAGTGCATCAATAAATGAACTATAAACAATTTTCATGCTAAATAAACAAAACAAAACAAACACTAAACAAATTTCACTCAATTGTCAGAAATTTCCCAAAATATCGACGATTTTATACAAAATAATTTTTTTTTCTTACTTTTGACTGAGTATCGTAAGAGAAAAAATTTGGTTTATTTTCATTTTAGAAAATTTAGGTTTTTTTCTTTCTTTGAAAACGAGAAAATCTTCATTTACTCTGTAGAAAATAAAAAAAAAGGCCGTATACAATCGTAAACTCTTTAACGTGTTAAATAAATTATAATAACATAATTAAAATCTTAAAGATTTCAATGGACTCAAGAACACACTGACTTCTTTTTTATGCGTATCTCAAAGATTGGTAAGACTTGAAGATTTTAAAAGTATACACTTTCCGTGCATATAAAAAGTCGCATAAAAATAAACCTAATTTATTTTGAAAAATTTGAGATTACGCGTCGTTATCAAAAATCGCATAAAACCAAAGCAACAACATTAAAATCACTTCAAAATTCGCATACAGAAATAAACTTCTCTTGAAGAAGAGAAGTTATCACAACGAAAATATTTATCGATGAAAACTTTCACAAGCGTCAAATTCATAACTCATATAAAGTTTAATGTTTTGCCCTGAAAAAGCGCGCAAATCCAAATTTTAAGTGAAATATGAACTGCTTTATCGCATGAAAGAGCCGCAGCGACGATAGAAAACTAAGAACAACTACGAATCATCATAACTTTAAAACTGCATAAAAAATAAATTGATTGTAGTTTTTTTCTAAATGAATCTAAAATTTTACTCGTATAGAATGTTCTTTAGGAGGTATTTTTTTCCATTTTTGGCAACACGTTTTCCAGCAACAGTCAATTTGTCATTTGTCAAATTTTGTTTAGTTTGGATGAGATTTCAATCTCAATTTTCTGCTGAAATCCTCGGAAAAAATGCAGAGAAACAGACTAAAAGTCCGTGATCAAAGCAGCCAAAACCACGTCAACAACGCGTTTTTACAAGTACATTTTGGCAAAGGTGCCATCGTTCAATTTAATAAAACAGAATATAAAAATTGCTGCGCATACGTTTTTTAATAATACATACAACATTTTTGGCATTAAGCCTAATAAAATATACATATTGTATATGTATCGTAGCTCCACAAATATCTTTGAGCCGTGGTCAAAATTAAACGTATTTAATAGCCACCAAAATAGGGTTAAAAGCGCATATAGTAAATAAATAAATATACACAAGTAAAATAAATCCCGCCCAAAAAAAACAAACAAGCGTGAGAATTAATAATTAATTTAATTTCAAAAATTACTGTCAGCAGTTTCATTTTAATACGAGTATTATAAAATAAAGCAATTAACGCAGATCCAAACAATCTACCACAGATTATTATAATTACTTATTATTTAATTTATTTATGTTGTGTAAAAAATGGATTTTAGGAAGGATGCAATTAAGGCCATTAAGGCAAGGAATAACCATGAATAGTCATGATCTTAAATCAAAAGAGATGTGGTTAATTAACTGTTATTTTTACATACAAATTGTCAATGCAAAAACTTCCAACATGAAGACCTCCGTCTAAAACTAAAAAAATGTTTGGCCATGAAGTCATGAATATAATTAAGGCCAATTTTTAAAATGATAAATTCGTATCCAATTTCTGGATACGAATAAAATAAACTGTATTCGATTTGAGTATAAGTTTTACTCCAAATTTTTTTCTCACAATTTTTCTCCGTTCATCAATTTAAACATCAATTTAAACAAAAAGCAATTTAACTTTGGTATATCATTTTTATTTAAAAACGTCCGCCTGCAAAAATTAAAAATGAAATGTTTTAATTTCTCAGGCTTATGATAAAACTTTAGTATGCCACTTTTTTTTTAATAATCTATAGAATAATTTTAAATCTAAAATTTAAAAAATCTTTAAAAGGTTTCAAACACAAGACCCACAATCATATATTTTAGCTGTATTTCATTAAAACGCTGAACTAAAGACTCAAATTTTGGCCATCGATCAAACTGATATATCTACATATAATGAATTTTAAAACAAATTTACAAATCATACCATATCAATTTAGGTTCGGAGACAGACGAACCGGAGATAACGACAATGTGTCCGTAACTTCAATGTTTTTTTTTTCGTTCTAAACGAATCAGACTGGCAGACTGACTGACTTTCTTTTCTACCATGTCACGTGACGTAACAGCTTAGTTTATTGCGTGTGTTTCCATCAAGGAGATGGTACATACTTAATATAATGACATTTTAAGCGATTGTTCAGGGAATAAAACGATGCAGACACGTACTGAAGCTTCTCTGAGATCTTAACTTATATAAAAAAGCACAACTTGACATTATAATTTATTACAGAAAGTCTTTATCGTTCATGGTTTACAAACTTTCAATAATTTCCTTAATATTTCATCTTCAAGAAATTTCATAACATTTCTTTCAAACCGTTTTTCGTTGTATTTCCATGGCTTTTCTCCTTTCTCTCTCCCTCTATGTCTCCTATTGTGTACTTTCTACTAGAGATCAAAAGATCTTTTGCTGAAAATGAAACTGAAGAAATTTCACGATATGATCAAATTGCGTTTAAAGTTTGTATGTTTGTGGCATAAATGAGACATTTGCTAACGTGATTCTCTCACGAAAGATTTAAAAGAAAAATGAAAAAGAGTAATGAATATGTAAAAGAGTAAATGTAAAAGAGTAACAGGAATAATTATAGCCAATGTTGCTACATTTCATTTAAAATTGCATAAATCAAGCCGTGCCGTCCATGCCGTGATGGCAAAAGATGATAAAAGCAAAAAAACTTTTATAATATATTACGTTGCTAAACTATTGCTTTTTATTTAATCCGCTCCTTTCCTTAACCCTCGCATGATTCTTGCGAAAAAAAACAATTAAATCCAACAAATAACAAATATATAGTAAAATATTTGCAGAAAAGTGCAAAAATTCAAAAATGCAAAACTGCAAAAAATATAATAAAAAAATTAATTCAAACATTAACTACTTAAAATGTAGCTAATTTTTGGCCTGTGCCTTATTTTTTTGATTAACCTCTGGCAGGATGAGAAGCTAACCCGTTTTCATTTGGGTATACTTTCACCCGAGCATTGTAGAAGGGTTAAAGCAATTAACGATTTTCATCATTTCCATCACCATCACTATCATCATCGTCGTCAACACCATCACCATCACCATTCTTATTATCATTATTCTCATCATCAAAGTGCTCATAATCATCCTCCTTTATCATTATCACTCTCATCAATATCTTCTTTATCCTAATTCGTACCATAATTTATAAGCATTATTTTTATCTCCATCATCGTGATCTCCACCATCATCATGATTATCATCTTCATCAGAATTCACATCCTCCTCATCATTATCCTTTTCCTCCATCCAGCATCCATCATCCATCATCCTCATCATCTTCTTTCTCATAAACGCCATCACCTTCAGCGAGTGAGTACAAGAGAGTGTGTGGGTGTGTATGGGTGTGTGGGTGTGTGTGTGTGTGGTCTCTGCTAGAAGCGAAAAATTATTGTTGAATTCATCTTGACAGCAACCCGTTGTTGATTCGCGCTCTGCATAGTTTTCTTTTTTTTTTCTCTTTATTTTCTGCTCTGTCTACTTTGGACCTTCCGGCGTCCATCTATTCGTCTATTGTGTGGGTGTGGGTGTGGGTGTGGGTGTGGGTGTTTAAATGTGTGTATGCTTGTTTGTATGATTTTCTGTTAGAATTTGCTTGCTATCTTTGATGTATGGCATAATGATGATGATGTTGTTGCGTACTTGTTATGAATTTAAAAGGAGCAATATTTAACATTAAAAAGTTATAAACCAAACAAATCAATCAAAACATTGAAAAAATGCAAACATTAATAAAAACAACAACAACAAAAATCAATAGCAAGCTCTTCCCTCGAATCTAAATCTCTGAATGAGAACCACGAAGCACGAAGAACTTCGACAAATTTTAAATGCGAAATTTTCAACTTTTCTCACACTTTTCTTGCTGAGTACCTTTATCGTACGTGTCTTGTTGCTTTGCTTCGCGTGTTAGTTCATTCATTTCGTTACATTGTGGCTGTCGCCTCATTCTCTGCCTCATTCTCTGCCTCATTTGCCTCATCCTCATCCCCCCTCACCTTCCCCACAAACATCTCCTCAACATTTTAACGCTTCGGTTCCGCAAAAATGTATGTTATGTAAAGCATTTGAACATTTCCAGACTCATTAAAGGTTTCTCGTGCTCATTTGTTCGACCCTGGCATTACTTCATTTTTCTTTCGTTCCATTGACGTCTTCCGTCCTCCTCTCCCACTGCTGTCTGCTCCAGTGCCTTGCTTTTGTCGTATTCACGTTTTCCGCCACCTGATTTTATTTTTCTCTTTCGGCCCATTGTTTTGTTTATTTGTGTTCTTTCTGTGTAGTTTCGTGTACAATAGTTTTCACTTTCCTCGCAGACTCTTCGTGACTTTGTATATTTTAATTGCTGCTTATTTTATGCTTCTTCTTTTATTTTTCTCTTCAAACTACTTCAAGTGTTTTCGTTTTAATTTATGTTATCATTGTTGACTATTTATAACTCATGTTACACGGGAAAAATTTTAGGCACTACGTATTATGTCTTTACTGTAGGAAATTCTCTTTAAAGTAAGCTTTAAAAATACAAATTTATATACAAAAAATAACAAAAATGTAAAAATATTGAAGAAAATTTCTTTTCGAAGAAGTTGCATATTTTTTCAGATATAATTTATTAATTATATAATAAAAAAATATATTAATAATAATTATTTTTTTGTTAAATTTTGCTAAATAAAAAAGAATATAAATTTTAAAATTTTAAAGAAAATTTCTTTTTTTAATAAGTTGTATAATTTTTCAGATATTATTTATTAATTATATAATAAAAAAATATAATAATAATTATTATTTTTTTGTTAAATTTTTCTAAATAAAAAAGAATAAAAATGTTAAAACTTTGAAGAAAATTTCCTTTTGAATATGTAAGTTGTATAATTATATACGATAATATATTAAAAATAATAATTTTTTATTATTTTGTTAAATAAATAAGAATTAAAATTTTAAAATTTTGAAGAAAATTTCCTTTTAAAGAAGAAGCTGGCAAATTTCTGTTTAAATAAACCAAAATCATAAGGTTTTTAATAAATGATTTTGTAAAAATCATAAATCATAAATCATGATTAATTTATTAAATGATTTTTTAAAATAATTTTTTTTTTTAATTTACAATAAACAAAAATCTTAATATTTTTAACAGATATTAAAAATGTTTAAAATAATAAAATAGTGCATACTGAAGTGCAAGCTTTCTAGAGAAAAATTTTAACTCGAGATGCATTAAACTTAACTGACAATTATTTCCTTTGCTATCTCTATCTTTCACTTTAAATGTGTTTGTCCTTTTCATCTTCCACTTCATCTTCCACTTCATCTTTCACTTCTTCTTCCACTTCATCTTCTACTTCTTCTTCTTTTTCACTATATCATAAAACAAAAGCAAACAAAAAACCTTCATCAAGACCATTAAACCATTAACTATTCTTAACTTTTATTACCGGCGGTAACAATTTCTTCCCACGATTTTTTCGCTTTTATTATGAAAATATTTTTTTCATTAATTTCATTTTATTTCATTGCTTTAAAAAATGTTTTGAAACAGCTTGTGCTTTCCTGATTTTTTTTGCCAGAGGATACAAATGTTTCCTTCGTTCCTGTTAAAGATATCTATATTATAGTAATAATAATAAAAAACTCTTTTGCAAATTACTTTGTAGTTTATACGATATTCAAATTAAGTGATCCAATTTTGTAATCTTTAACTTCTCCTTTTGTTTTTTTGTTGCTGCTGCCGAAAAGAACTGATTAAATTAAGGAATTAGCTCAAGGCACAAAATCTGAGGCAATTGAATCAGCTGGAATCAAGCGTTGAAAAGGCATCCGATTGAAAAGCCTTTCCTTTTAGGCTTCTCCTAAAACTTTAAAAGTAAGCTGTCTGTCTTGGGCTGTTCCCTCTTGAGAGTTAAGAGAGCTCAAGAGAGTGTAATGATGCATATCCACAGGGCACGGACTCGCCCCCGTAGCGTGCCATAAACTCTCTAATAACTTAATAATATCCATGAAGTTTATTTAGCAAGGGTTAAGTACATATAGTAACGCCATCTGTCAGCTCCACCGACTCAATTACACACGAGAAAACTGTCCCATTACGATGATCGTAAAGAATAACAACAACTAAACATATGTATACACATTCCTTCACACGAACGAATACATACGAACGCATACGCCGTAGAAGATAAAACTGTTTATTTCACATACGACACAGCGTATAAACTATACTCAAGTGCAACAAAAAAAGGCACGTGCGTACACACACACACACACAAACACACACAGGCCACGCACACACACACACACCGCATACGTATTATTATCCACACCATATGTCATAATGCTCACGAGAATAGTGCTCACGATGCTCAGTCGTTAGTTCTTTTTTTATTATTTTGAAATTTATGACGTCATTCCGGCGCTCTCTTCAAAAAGGTGTGTATGTACATACGTACATATGTCGAAGTAGTATACTTTTTTCTGTAGCCTCATATATGTAGAAACTCATTAAGGCCGTAAATCTTTGTAGTCTTTTTGCAAGCTTTTATTTAACCCATGCGTATAATAATATATTGCTGCTTCTTTAATTTTTTTTTCTTTTTTTTTTCTTATCCATAAAGAACTTGAAACTTGCCCTTAAGGACCCAAACGAGAAGGAAAACGACTCTTGCGAGTTATGTTAATGGCAAAAAAAGGCTTAGAAGCTCCTTGAGAAAGCACGAGAAGGCTGACACGCAAATGAACAACGTAACTGACAACAAATATCCTGCAGGTACATACATTACTCGACATGTGTCTTACAGCATGTTTTTATGTGCTAAGATTTAAAAAAAAACTACATACGTACATACATATGTATATCCTTCGACTTCATTTAAATAATTTAGATATTCGTGTCTTTTGTACTTTTTGTGTCTTGAAACAAGAAGAGAGAATAAGAAATAAAACTTTGGCAATTTTTGAAGAAGGTCTTTTTTCTCAACATAGATTAAACATATTTTTTGCGCTCTCTAGAAATATGTAACGTCTTAATTTTAAAACCAGTAGATACCAGTATACTGTACATAAGAGCTTGAGCTTGTGTTGAGTTTTAAAACTTTTATGTAAGGAAATTTTCATGTGTCACTGCATCCTGTGACAAAACATCTAGCGTCAGCCGGACCTCAGCGACGGACAACACGTTATTCATAACTTCCATAATGCATACCTATTGTACCCATTATACCCATTGTATCATTGTATCATCATAATAACTTCTCTACTATCGAAAGACCATAGTTTTTGTGAGCACAAAAATTTCTAATTTCGAAAGTTTTAAGCTTTCAAAATAATGCTTTCGAAGTTTATTTGTCTTCACTACCAATACCACCCCCTCCCCCTCTCCCTCCCCCGCCATTCCAATTTCAATCGTATTATTATCTTCTCCTTCATCTTCACCATCATCATCATTCTTTTCAGGCTCTTTAAAGGCTCTAAAACTTTTATCGTTCGTTGCGTCAAGAACAGATCAGAACAGTTCAGAACAGAACAGATGCACGCTTGCAAAGTGATTGTAGCCGTAGCTATCAGCCTGCTCTTTGGCCTTGGCACTTTGCCGATTCCTTTCGCTTGTAAAAGCCGGAGCCAAACTTGATTAATTAATGTTGCTCATACGCCATGAAAGACGAAACCAGTGCAAGGGCATTATTTTAAGGATTCACGGGCATGGTGTGTACTTCACATACTCGTACATACATACATACATACATACATACATACATACATAAGAGTATGTATGAGGAGAGAATTGCATGCTTCGGCTCCATATTTTTTCGCTCTTCATTTGTGTGTGAAGCATGTGTGCATACTTGTGAAAGTGCTGCTGCATGAAATGAAAACCAACTGAAATCATTAAAATACATATACGCTCAGCCGCTTTTTTCAGGGTCATTTTTTGTTTTATTGATCTGTTAATTATAGGTTTTTCTCTTTTTTTTTTTTAATTTTTTATTTAAACCAACCGAAATTCAAGAGTAGAAAGCGGTGAAATACAGAAAGGAAACCTTAATGTGATTACAATTTCGAACTTTCGAAGTATAAGAAAGAACTCGACTACTTGTTGTGTTTGTTGTTGTTGCTGTTGTTGTAGTCGATTCACCTTCACCTCAAAAAGGCTTATTCAATCAATGATCACGCATACGCTAGAGTTTTTCATGGAATTTCAAATTTTTCAAGTTTCGGAATTTCTTGGAGGATCAAAAGAATTTCTAAAAATCCATTTAGAAATAGTACGAAAATTTACTTCACTCAAAAATAGCTTTAATATAAGCTATAGTACTTATATACATATGTACAGGGTGCGCCATCTTTTAAGTCGGCATGTGACTGTTTGTCCGCATTCTAAGCGCACTTTATACGGAAGCAAATGCAAATCATCCTTTAAAATGCGCCGCAAGGTGGTTCCACTAACGCCAAAATGCTGAGCGCGCTGAGCATACATGACACATGTGGGTTTGCACATCGCATTCCCTCTTACCTCTCTCTCTCTCTCTTTCCATAATTTTGTTGTGTGCATACGTACTTCCTTGCTTTCTTGCAGTATCATTGTGCTTGTTTTTTTTTTGCTTATGAAACTTTGGCAACACTTCTTTCAGCTCATTTCATATTCCAGCTCATTTCTTAGTAAATTTAAAAATAACTTAAATAGAGCAAAATAAAGACAACCAAAAAAATTTCAAAGCATGATAATAAAATAAATGCAACAGCTTGCAAACAAATTTCTGAAATATTTCTTTTTTCTACTTTTTCTATTTTTCTTTTGACTATTTTCTTTAACTGAATTAAAACAAACCGTATCTAGAGAAAAACAAAACACTTAGAAATCTTAATTTTCTGTCCCTTTTTTCCCCCACTCTGTACATTAACAACCACAAAATGAACGTCATTAACAACATCTTAAAAAGCTCATTGGAGTTAATTGCTTTAAAAGGTTTTTAATAATGATTGTTTCATGGCACAGTAAGAAAATTATGCTTTCTTCTGCTTTGCTTTATGCTTATTATTGTTGCATTTAATTGTTAATTAAGTTGCAGCTAGCATTTTTAACGTGATAAAATTGTTTAATGAATAGCAGCAACAACAACAACGCCAAACGCCCTCACTCAAGTCCTGTCAAAGCTATTAATTTTAAAGCGCCAGAGGAGTTAATAACAATGCTGCGACTTTGAAGGATATGCCATTACTTCAGTCGCATTAATAGACTCTTGTAGCTGTTACTGCTCGTAGTTACATTTACTTTCACACACCTACATACATACCGACACACCTACAACTGCACAGCACTTAAACTTGCACTTGAATTTACACTTTGGTTGCGTATGTACTCGTACATACATATGTACGTTATAGGTATACGTATACGTGGTAAGTATACCGTGCTAAACAGTTACTGAGTTCAGTTCATGTCGGTCAGTTCGCCTCAAGCTTGTAGAAAATCGCTGCAAATTGCTAACTACTTTCATCGTACATACCGTTCGTTCACACACAAACGCAAACATATTCACGCACACTACAACTACAAGCAACAATGAAACTGTTGCATCAAACACATACTGGTACATGAAAATAGAAGATATTTTATATTAAGTACCAGAAGAACCATTCACGAGACGGGCGTACATACATACGAGTATGTACATTCTTAAGATGATGAGTACTACTAACACACAAGCACACACACACGATTAGTATTTACGTTATTTATATTCGTTGTTTTTTTTTTTAATTGTGACTAAGAATATTAAAGACATCATTAAAAAAACAGGAAAACAGGAAGCACAAGAAAAGAGACAGTTTTAAAGGAAAATAAAATCTTTTGAAATGTTCCGAGAATTGAAATTTTATACCATGCAAAATATTTACATATATAGTATATACATAAATAAGTATATTTGTATGTGTATACATATGTAGATAGTACGAGTAAGAGTCGCATCATCATAATGAAATTATGAGTAAGATATAACGTACTATGTACATATAACGGCTGGGCCATGTTTTATGTCGGTATGTGTCCTATCGTCACCGGGCTTAGCATTTTGGCACAGTGAAATCTTGTGACACATTTTGAAGGATGATTTGCATTTATTTTCGTATAAAGTGCAATTAACTCAAAGACTATTACCGACAGACCGTCCACGTCGCTTAGAATACGACCAAACAGGCACACGCCGACATAAAAGATGGCGCACCCTGTATATATATTTTTAAATGCACTTTTATACCATGAAAAAGCTACATACTCACATACATACATACATACATATGTATGTGCAAGTACATCAAGCGTTTATGTATAGTACTTAAAATTTTGAAAGTCTATAAATTTTAAATGGCACTTAATGAACGCTTTGAGGCACTTAAAAAGACATCCGTAGTGAAATTTTAAAAAGTAACACTTTGTAGATTACTTTATATTTTCTCAGCAGTACATAATAATAGTACATAATTATAGTAAATTAACGATTTACATTCAGACTCATTTATTTGTCTCCCAAAAGAGTAGAATTTGAAATGAATATTAAATACTTGCAAAAAATTAAAAAAAGAGATAAGATAAGAGCACATCTCTGGTCATAATTAATCTGGAGCAACGAATACAGCAGCAACAAACTACTTGCGTCAGAAACAGTTTTGATATCAAAAGGAAGGCATTTTTTTTAAGCTACTGAATTTATAAGAATTCATAACAAGTAGAAGAATATACTTTCTAGATATATTGTAGAACTCGAACTAGAACTAGAATTATATATCGTATGTTGCTACATCTACCAGGTCTCTTTAAAGCATTACAAACGAAGGAATAAAGTAAGTCTTTTCGCCTGAAAGGATAACACAAAGGAAACTTAACTAAACGCTTTAAAAGGATTAATATTTTTTGTCTTCTAGTTCTTCTGCTGCTTTGGAAACTTTTCCGCCTGCCAACTTTCGGCTGTATTTCCGAATCAATAAAACCCAAAATTAATGTGCATTTCTGATAATGACAAAAACAAAAACCTTTATGTCAGCTCACATACACACACACATACTTAGCCACACATGTGGTCAGTGAGTTGTTTATTAGACGAGCATAAACCGCATTCTCGTAATTCGTTCGGGGCAGGCTACGGACTATGTAGACCGCCCACCCAAAAATCCGAAAAATTCCTTAGAATGAATTTGTGTTGCGGTCATTGTCACCCATGGCGATGCTGTTGCTGGCAATAGATTGAGTTTGAGTTTGCTTGAGAATTCCTAGATCTGTGGAGTTTCCAAAAAATTGTGATTTTGGGGGCTTCAAACCCCTTCCAACATTACATTCTAATAACAATAAGAAGTTCCTACCTATAAATATACCGATGTAAATATACTTTCCAATGGAAACCTATCAGAGGGAGCTTAATCCCGCCCCCCTTTCTCAAAATTGCACACTAATTACATTTTAACACTCGTTATTCTCAACGTATAAGAATTTCGTACTTATAAATATACCGATGTCACTCTACTTTCCGATGGAAACCCATCGGAGGGGGGCTCAATCCCCCCGTCCCACAAAATTGCACACTAATTACATTTTAACACTCGTTATTCTCAACGTATAAGAAGTTCGTACTTATAAATATACCGATGTCACTATACCTTATGATGGAAACCCATCGGAGGGGGCTAAATCCCCTCGTCCCCCAGAATTTGTATACTAATTACATTTTAACACTCGTTTTACTCAACGTTTAAGAATTTTCCACCTATAAATATACCGATGTCACTATATTTTTCCATTTAGTAAACCTTGAAGTTGTTAACAATGTTATTTGCAAATGTTTTGCTAACTTTAAGCAGCTTAAATCCAAGGGATTTCATTGCATTTTTCCTTTCATTTTTCGGCCTCATAAAAAAGGAAATTCATTTATGGTCATATGGTAAAACCTACGGCCAATAAGTGGCCGTACGTTATGGCTTGTGGTATTGAGCCCATTTGCAGTTTTATTATAGTTTTAGTGTGGTCCGTACCTTGACCGAGCTGGGGACACATACCAGGCAGGCATTTACCACACACACACACACACACACACACACACATCCATCGACATTCAGCCCCGCAAAAATTCAAGAACAAGCCAATAGAGATTTAATTCAAGAGGTGGAGAAGGGTGGATATGACTGACAGAGGGATTGCACGACCCCCGCCCCTCTTCTTTTCGTCTCCGTCGAACAAATTGTCATGCATTTTACGAGTATAGACCTTTGCTCAGTTTTGTGACTTGTTCAGTTAATCGCCATCGGGCATGCAAGATTGGAATACGACAAGGCCGTTTCTGTTACGATACCTAAAGCTACTACTTCCGCTGCTAACCGCTGAGTGTTCTTTGTGGGCAACTCGTTTCAGAAACCTCACACTCTCACACGTTTTTGAAAGACATAGCATGCAATATAACACACGTCATAGACGTCAGTCGGTCCTAGGTGACGTGTGACGCAATTTCATAAAGGACAGAATTTTCTCTGAAAATGGCATTCTTCTCTTCTGTCGTTTCAAATGTAGCTTTTCTACCGACGCAGTTTTACACAAAAAACATACAACACCAACATCCACCAACTAGATCATCCGATAGCCATTTCAAGAGTTATCATTATTTACAGAAGAAAAGTGGCCAAGCTTTGGAATCAACACATGCCCAGGCACAGAATATCATGCCTGGAGGCATGTATAGGGTGTTTTTTTAAGCCCGATAGAATTTCGAATGGTTAAAAATAATACAAAAAATTTAATTTTAATAAAATTTTTTTATTCACTCGAAAGATCACGACATGGCATTAACAATTGAAAATTATTTCGGGCATATGGCCACCGCGGTTGTTCTTGATGAAGTTCCTTCTGCACGTCCAATTTTGAGTCACTTTTTCGAGTACTGCTGCCGGTATGTCACAAATAAGTAAGTAAATTTGGATAATTGTGTAGCGTTATTCAAGCGTGTGAGTCTATTCATGATGATTTGCCAGACTATACTAAACATAAATAACAACAAGAGCAGTCAG
Organism: Conops quadrifasciatus; assembly: GCA_949752815.1. NCBI lineage: Eukaryota > Metazoa > Arthropoda > Insecta > Diptera > Conopidae > Conops > Conops quadrifasciatus. The sequence continues at coordinate 7,015,927 of OX457077.1, forward strand.
AAGGACAGCTTGTGTTGACAGTTGTCCCAATCGAAAGTTCTATCTAAGCTAAGAAAACACCCTTTACATATACAGTATCCAGTAAGTAGCTTATTCTATTTAAAACAATTTCGATACAATTTTTCGCTACTAATACATTGTGATATCAGAAGGTTATTATGGTGATATCCCTTCCGAGACTGAATATATTAAAAATGCTAACATGGAAATATTTTATGGAGCGTATAATAAATATGCCAATAAAGGTACGAGTAACAACAGGTGAACACTAACAAACCCTGGCAGAGCACAACCAACACACACACACACACACACACACACACACATCCAACGCAGAAGCATTTTACGGTGACACACTGCAGCCAGAGAATTCTCTCTTTGGAAAAGAGTCAACTCAGCTGCAATCAGTTTTTATTACTTCTAAAAACAGGTATTTTCAAATCATTTGTGAAGTGTTGACAAATCGAGTAGGTATGAAAGGAAGAGAAAACAGGAAATCTGGTAGACATAATCGAGAACGAGAACGGCACTTTAAAATCAGAGTAAACAATCAGGGAAAAAAGAAAAAACCGTAAAGAAAACTGAAAAGACACTTGCTGCTCAAGATACGAGTAAGATGCGAGTATAATAAAGGACAACGAGAAATTTCTCATTGTGTGCATTGAAAAGTGCATCATCTCAATCCAACTTGAACAATTTACTAAGCTTAAAGTTTAAGGCTTTTTATTGTGATGGCATAACACTTCACACAACTTTAACGAGCGACTGCGCTGCTGCTGCTGCTACTACAGCTGCCACCGCAACAGATAAGTTGATGAAAATGAGAGGAAATAAAATAAGTTGATGAAATAAGAAAATCCTAACAATACGAATAAACGAATGGTAGTCATGATATGGCTGGAATAAGCTCCGAAGTACTCGATGGCAGGCAGTACTGGTTAAGAACTAAATCTGATTAAACACGTTCTCAAGTGCAAGAAAGGAAGGAAGAAAGAAAGGAACGAACAAAGGAAGAAAGAAAGGAAGAAGAGTTTCAAGAAAGATGATAAGAAGATCACGATAAAAATGTACTTTAAAAAAGAATGACGATTGTAGAAGAGAAAAATGCGATAGTCCTCGTAAAAAAAGGAAGTTAGCCAAAATTATAGCACAATTTTTTTTTAAAGGTTTTCTTTTCAAATTGACCAAATTAAGTTAGCTAATAGCTAAATAAACGTATTTATAATTCGTATTTATTTCATACGTCGTGTTTTTGCCAACTTAAGAAAATCTATACGGTTGATTATCTTTTAAGCAACTACAGCCGGCTTCAGCTATTAATTAGGCTTATGATGTAACCACTAATGATCATAAGCCTTTTCTCATTAATTACAGGGTGTGTTTTTTTTTTAAACCACCCCCGTGACGGATAATATTAATCTTATACCAGCGCATTGCCCCAAAAAAATGAAATTTTAATCTCCGTATAAAATAAATAGTATAAAATATAAAGTAAATAATATAAAATGAGGTAAGTAATGATTACTTGTGAAAAGCAATAACTGTTATTGAATTAATTAAAGAAAGGAAAGATAGCAAAAAAAATTATTAGCAGTAATTCTTAATATTTTTCTCAAAGTAATTTTACTCTTTCATTTAGCAACTACAGTTGCTAATTGTAGATTAAAAAAATTACCTAAGTTTAGCAATAAATCTTAAGGGGGGCGCCCCCTTAAATACAGGGGTGACTGGGTTACCCCGGTTTGTGTTACCACAAACTAAATACAAGCCACAAACAACCAACTGTCTGTGTTTTGAGGGCGGAGGAAATTAGAACAAAGTGTATATATTGCTAGACTACACACATATGTAAGTACATACAAACACACACACGCATACGCACAAGCGCCCAGGTAATACTCATGCTCGTACGCTACGATATTACTCGTAGTGAACTTTTTTGCCAATGCTCTAGATTTGTAGCCAGCCAAAATTTGGTTTACGTGATAAGCTTATAAAACTTCAATTTGCTCACGGATATCCTTCAACTTGTCTAACCGACACCACCACCACCAACACCACCACCACCAACACCACCACCACCGCCACCACACACTCGCAGCCATAGAATGCTCAGACTATAGTAAATATTTGTGTTGATTTTGTAACCTCAAAAAGGTTTTTAAAAAATTCAAAATTATATAATTATTTTGCAGAATGGATTATTGCAGATTAAAGGAACGAATCCTTAGGCGCTGGTTTTTTAAGACACACTAAAAAATTTCCTTTAATAGATTACTTAAATACGGATTTAATCCTTGGTTTAATACTTTTCTAAATTGAGAGTTAAGTTTAAAATTTGTGTTTAACAGATGTGCCATAAATTTTAACAGCTGATTAGAGAAAATAATTACAATAAATATACTTATGTATATTGGTACATATTTAAAATAACTGATAGTAAATTAAAATCGTACACACTCACCTCGTAATCACAAAAGGATGCCAGAGAGGAACAGAACAAAATTAATTTTTTCTTTGGTAATGTTGACAAGTTCCAAAAATAGTCCGTAGCAGCTTAAGTTCAAAATTTCTTTACTGGAGAGATAATATTTCCTTTTCATTTATTGCATAAGAAAGGATCAAACAAAATTTCTTCAATTAGTTTATTATTTATGATGTGTTCTGCTCAAGATTAATAGACTCGTATATACACAATATAAGTTTCTTTAAGTGGATTATAAAGGAAACAATACGTAAAACTATTTTTCAAATAAAAAACCACTAAAATACTTCTAATAATTTCTAAAGCACAAATTCCATTAAAGACAAATATTTAGAGTACCTATATAAAGAAGTCCAACAAAAAAAAAATACGAAGTTACGGCAAAAACTAGCCAGAACATTCATTAAGAATCTTTCCGCTCACTTTTATATAAACATACACATTTTTTCCTTTTTTTAAATTTTCCTAAAAAATGCTAAAAGTGCACGTAATCTTTTAGTAATCTTGTTTTTGTTTTTGAATTAAGGTCAACCAACCATTTGCTTAAGCGAACTGGACAGTTGGCTTATTTTCTAGCAATACGGTAGAATGGCTACAAAGGCAAGTTCTTTTCATCGAACTTTAATTTATCTAATACTGGGTTTTTTTTTTAATTTTTAATTGATTGCTTCGCCCAAAATAATTTCATTAATGAAAATCTGCAGGTTATCTGCAACACAGAAAGATATTTACGTATATAAAAGAGTAAATGTAGAGCTATTTTGGCTTTTATTATTGAAGCTATTATTATTAATGAATATATGTACATACATATGTATTTATTTAATACATTTTAGCATTTATAATAATAAGCACTTAAGGATTTCTATCGTTTGGTTCAAAAATTTTAGAAGAATCGGAAAAAAAAAATTGCTTTTTATTGAAAAGATAATGTCTGTGATACGATTTTATATGTTTAATGACTCTATAGTAGTCTCCCAGAAGGAAACATTCCTTCATTAAACTCTATATGCTCTATATATACTCTTTATATGCTACTCTAGTTATACGAATTCATTTTTTCACAGTTCTTAAAATTAAGTAATTTCAAAAAACCTTTATACAAAATATTTGCACTAATTTCAGAATTCTACATTCTATTTATTCTATTATTTCAATGTAAAAGTTAGTTTTATATGCTTTAACGTATAAAATCCACGATTACTATTTTCACGGCTCTTTAAGAAGGTTCCTTATGGATAGGCGTAGTTTCTTTTCTTTAAAGTAAGTCTGAGTTTTTTTTTGAAGTGAGTAATAATCAGTCCACTGACAGTAATCAGTAATTAGCATTCATTTAACTAATCATTTGCAACTTAAATAAATCAAAAAAAGTTATTATTCCTCGATAGTATAGTAGTTAGTATCAGTACACAAATTGCAATTTTAAACGCAAAATTTCAATCTTTCCAGTAAGACAGAATTGCTTAATAATTACTATTTAACCAATTTATTTAACTAGTTTATTTGTACTTAAGTACACTTTCTTCACTTTAATTTATTACTCACGTATTACCGTTTCGTTTTTAGTTCTGCCTTATATTATTATTATTATTAGCACTGACTGATTGCTTTCAATTTGTTATTAATAACAATTTGGATTTTTTTTTCATTTGTTTATTTACCGAAATGTTACCCACATTTCACAAACGGTATTTCATTGGGAAAATTTTTTTGGAAATAAATATCAGGTGGCAACTGCAACAGCTGTTTCTCTCCTAACATTGATCACTCTTCAAGCCCTATTATTCTACTTGAAGGGACTTTTTGATAAATAAAAAGCCCTGCTAAAATGCAGTACACAAATGAAAATATTTTAGCATCGAAAGAAGTAATCAATGACTCATTGAACTTATAATTTAACAATATGAATTGTTTCACAGAACACCGAATCCGGAAATGCGTAAATACGCGTGCATCAGCAGATGGAATTAACATGCAGTAGATAAACAGAAAATCTCGGCGATCATTTAATCAATACGTAATTTCTCTTTTAAAAAGCACTACACTTACTAAACACACCGCCGGGGATTTTTTAATAAATTTGCATTTTCCAACAAATATACTAGTCCTTTAAAATTTTTTTGTTTCTTAATAGTTTCTTTGTTTTGAATTAAATTGCTGAACACCACACACAAAGACGAGAAATAAACACGAACTTCGCACGCCGAACTCACTGCTGATAATGACTCGCACACGAGATCCACATTGGCTTCCTTCCTCCACTTGCTTGCTATTTTCCATTCATCCACTTTATTGTTGTTGTTTTTATGCATTATAGTATTGTTGGGGAAAATAATAAAACTAAAAAATTCTTCAGCATTTCTCACAACCTAACTTCTTGATCACTTCTTTCTCCGCCTGATGAGGGAAATTCTTATCAACCACCATCTGACGTTTATCGTAATGCAGAATATATTTTGAGAAGCACTGTTTTTATTTTGTCCACTACTGTCCAGTGCTGTTTAAGATCTTCGGAATTTTAATGCTCTTTAAATTTTGAATTTTCTCAAAGTTCAGTTTCCTGTGCAGTTATGATTGATTTTATTACAAAATGTTTAATAACTTTTATTTACGATTTGTTTTCATAGTAGGTCTAGCGCATTATTGCAAACATTTCTAATAAAATTTTGAGAATAAGGTAACTGTTTTATTTTTCGTTTATGTTTCATATGAGAGTCGGTCATTAAAGAAATTACCATTTTAAAATTTAAAGAGTTGCAAAATAAAACTTTAAATTTGTCAAGGAACAATTAAAAATGTATTTTAGTTAAATGTGTATAATTTTTACTCTTTCACTGGCCTATTTTTCTCACTGCCATCAATAATTGAACACTCAAAATTACTTTGTAAACACTGATAAATTATTTTTATTATTAGCAACTTACTTTTGGGGTTCTTTCAGGCAATGTTCAATCAATATTCACCAAACCAAACTTTTTACCAATAAAGTAAAACTTTAAATTTTGTCTTCATTTTCCAGTAGTTGAGGAATGATTACCTTCAATACATTGCAAACTTTTTTATAAACTTCATAAAGGGAAGACATAAAATTGGATAGAAATTAAATTAAAAACAAATAATTTTCAAACTATGTAACATATACCTATGTATATGTATGTACATGTACATATATAAGTATAATATAATGTTCTGGAAACAAACTTTTAAAATTTTCAGGACACCGAGAGCTGAAAGTGAAACAGTAGCTTTCAACACGCACTCCGAATGAGAACTGATACGAATTCAATTTTTAAAGACTGTGCAAAGCACTTTCGAATTATCCTTTCTGAAGTTATATATATGTAAGACGCAGATGAGAGACCGATACTGCGCATAAGCTGAAAAATACGTTAATATAAACAAAAGCAACAATGTGTTTGCGGTTCAGAGAGGAGAGCATGTGAAACTTAAAACCATAAATTTGTTTATAAAAATCATTAAAATTAAAATCCAAATGCATTTCATTTATATATTTAAATGAAAAGGAATGTTAAGAGTTAAAATTGTATACCTACTCTTTCGAATGAAGCATGTATCTACCGAATTTCGAAAATAATTCAAATAGTATGCGTTTAAAACGAAACTGAAAGTTTGTGGTCGGTATGTACGAGTACATATTTTACAAGACTCGGTCACCGAAAATGCATGCCCTCACAATTTATATACAACGTTCGTCTGTGTACATACTCGTATATGTAAAATATCGTCAGCACGTGCTTTTCTATTCCACTTTCCAACCGTGACCTAGCTCAAGTGAGAAAATATTGAACGGGTAGGACAGTTTGTCTGTTCGCTTTGCGCCAAATGAATCGATTTAAACTCCGGTAACTTCGGTGAAGGTGTATAACACTTTGCGTCGAAAAGCTTTATTTAAGACGAGAGTTTGTTTGTCTACTGGTGTGTGAACTGACCACGAGAATTAGGTCAACTCTTCGTAGGCCGTAGGTCTTATTAAAAAAACGATATTAGCAAGCATTGAACTCTGACGATGGCGTCACTATTTCGGTATAGTAAATAAAAGATATTAAGGCATTTATAGAAGAAGCTTGAGTAAATTTTTAAAAAAAGGTTTAGTTTATTTAAGCATACGTACGTATTCAAAAGAAGAAAATGTGCTATTAAAAATATGTATATACGCTTAGGTTTGTATAATATGAAATATAGTACTCGTATGTACATACATATGTTCATAAGTTCGTCGTCGTCATAGAAATATGCTTCGAAAGCAGAAATCAAAGGGACCAATGACTCTGCGGGAATAATTTACTTATATAAGTTTTATATTATATTTTTTAATTATAGTAGATTTTTTCAATTTGTTCTTCAAAAGGTAAAAAATATAAAAACAATTTTTAATTTTAATTTAATATCTTACACATAACAATTTTAATATCTTATACACAACTGCTTACTATTTTTGGTATGACGTGATATAATTGTAGTGATTATATTTTTTATCTCTAAATTAACTGTTAAATTATTGTTATGAATTAAATTAATTATAATTTATTAAAATATTAATTATTATAAACTATTGTTATTATATATAAAACGCATGATAAAAAGCAGATAAAACGCATGCAGCGCAGTTTGTTTTACTGCAGTCAAAATACATGTGTAGATTTTGTTTGACATTTCGATTCATTTGAAATTGAAAAATTGAAGATTTTAAAGTGTGAAGGTTAGAATATGATATGGATTTGAATTAATTTTAAATTTTTAAAAAAATGAATTTAACGAGACAAAATTCTTACACACGTTCTTTTTAAATTTCTGTGAAAAGCATCCAAAAATTGTTGACATAACTTTGTAGCATTGTTCCTACGCAGCAAATATTAAATTTGAGACGTCAGGCAAAAAATTTTCCCACGCAGATTTTACGAATCTCTCCCGTGTATTTCAAATTGAAACTTTTTTTGCAATCGGAATATCTGCACGTGTATTTTGGGCAGAATACTTTAGCGGCTGTCAAAATTAGAATTAGCTCGACTCCGTGCAGCAAGAATCACAACTGCAAAGGGGAAATAAAACTTCTTTCTCGTTTCTCATAAGGCCCATGTAAATTTTAACAGTTGAAAAATAAAAGTCGCAGTTGCAGTTCTGACTGTGTTTAAGGCTTTATTATAATGAAACAGATGGAGGGGCAATGCAAGAATTAGGAAAAATAAACGAAACTAATAGGAGGCACAGATCCAAAGCGATAGCGACGGCGACTGTCAAATTTACATGGGCTCTTATGGGAAATGAAAAAAAAAATTAATTCCTCCTCATTTCATTGCGACAACGTCGCTTGCAGTCGATCTGTTTCTATTTCCATAGCGATACCACTGCTCCTGTTCTTTTTTTTTTGTATTTACAAATTTTCCAAGGAAATGGTCGTACTCGTCGCTCATCGCTGCAGTTATTGTTTTGTTTTGTCGTTTGACGTGTGACAACTTACATCGCAATCGCTATCGCTTTTAATGTGTTTCACATATAAAAGAAAATAAGCCATATATAGCGAGATATCCACTCAACATATTGTTTTAGATTATAGCATTCGTAGGAATAAAAATATTCTTACATTTGAAACAGTTGGCAACTGCAGTTTAAGTCGATTGTGTTTTTATAATAAAAAAGTGCGCGAAAAGACGAACTCAAATAATAGGGAGGTCCATTTTATTCGCATTGAAAATCTCTCATTCTTGTGAAATAAAAAATATATAAAAAATTATTAATTTTGTTAAAATAGTTAGTTCCGCACAGTCTGTGAACATATATGTAACAATAACAGTGATTGTACCAGTATACAAAAACAACTACATGGTCTGACAGCAAAAATCAATAAACGAGAAACGCCTTAAAATCGTGCAAAGTTTTCTTCGCATAATTTGCGTACCTCGCGGACCTTAAAATCGTGCAAAGTTTTCTTCGCATAATTTGCGTACCTCGCGGACTGCCTAAATGGTTGTAAAGTAAAGGTACAAAGGGACAAGATCCTATAATGTCCAAAGAGGAAGATGAGACGTATTCTTCACCCGAGGAGGGATTTTCTGCCAGTGAAGACGAATGGAAACCGTGCAAAGAGAGCCGAGGTGGAGAGTCTTCTGACGATGACGACAGTGACTTCGAAGAAGACTTACAAAGCCCAGCAGGCACTACTGGAGCGGCGACTAAAAGAAGGTAAGTGACTTATCTGATACGTAGAAAATTTGATTTGTTTGTAGCTGTAGCAACTAATATTCCAGAGAACCTAAGGGACGCAGTGTCATTAAGCAAAATGCTGTTAAGAAACGCAAATCTTCGATGCAGTCGCTGCGCTCGCGTCTGTATAATAAATACAAACCTCCACCAAAGACGTTAGTGATCCGTGGCGGTAGCAACTCGCCGTCAGCCTCAACCTCTAAGGTTTTAAATGCGGCTTCAAAAAACGCCGCACCGCCCAATGATGGCAGCGATAGCGACAACGACGACAAATCTAGTGATTCCAGTGTGGATGATTACTTGGTGGATCCGGCTGAACTTGATCTCAGATCAAGCTTTTTCGATGTAGGTGTTAAGAAAGCAGCTCCTGCTGCTGCTGCTACGCCTCCACCAAATTTTGATTGTAATGCCGGAATGAATCTTTCGGATTCTGGCTCCGAGGACAACAACGATACCAGCGAAAGCGACACTCAGGCAACGGAAAATGCTTTTGATTTTCGCAATCTGCTGGAGAAGGCCACAGATCTGGAACGCGTCAAGGAGACCATTGCTAAACGTACACTCTCCACAACTGGCGCAGGCCAACAGGAATCACAACAGACGAATGCGTCTGGAGTTAACGATGTCGACACGCTGCTTGCATTGGGCGAAAACCAAAATCAGAAGAAGTCAAACGATACTAAAAGCGAGCGTCAGAAATTGCGACAAACAAAATCGACGCGCCAAAAGCGTAATACAAAAACAAAAACTGCAGGGAATGATACAGAAGATTCCGATTGGGAAGAAGTTGCAGGTATGAAACGCTGAAAGCAGTACGTGAAACTGTTACCTGATCTTAATAGAGTTTTTCAAAACTTAAATATTGTATGTAGTGACGATAGTGAATGAGTAGAAAAAAAGTCAAAGGATGATGTCCCCATCATTCAGGAAAAGCTAAGGTACAATCTTTCTATTGCGCTTCCAAAGACTGAGATTGTGTTGTGGGTATTGTTAGTTGTATGTACGTATGTATGTATGTATGTATTGTTAGTTTGCAAATTATGACAACAACAATAAGAAATGTATAGTTGTGCAATTAAAAAACAAAATCACTAATAGAAATAGAAGAGAATGATGCTCCGTTAACAATTATATAAATATACAAATAAATGCTTAGAATGCGTAATAGTAATTAAAAAAAATAGATAATTGTTCATATGTGCCACACCCACACCCGTAAAAGTAACTATTGCCAAACAAAAACAATCATGAAATATTCGAAAAAGGAAAACAGGACAAACAAACAAAAATATATACATATGAACAAAGTCGATACGTTTTAGCTCGCCTTGCATTTAAAGGGTAATAAATAGTAAAAACTTCTGCATATATATAAAATATATATATTTCAGCTTTTTTTATAATAAACACTATACGTAAACACTACAGTTTTAAAATACATTCGGTTGATTGAAAAGGAGTCACTTAGGTTCATGATATTAGTGTTCGGAAGATTCAGTTGGCTTTGATTTCGCGTACCATCAAATTAAACTTGGTTAATACTAATTATGTTCTTGTTCTTGTCAAAGAATTGAAAGGAATGTTCATCGGTGGCAGTAAAGCATGAGTATAAAAAGAGTAGGCTTTAAACCTTAAGACTAATAAAGTAAATGAAATTTTGTACTAAAATCGATATAACGTTGCTTTAGGAGGAATGAAAGTGAAAATGGTTTCAAGTAAGCTAATTTCTATCGGTACGTTGGGGCTGTAGGTATCCATAACTATTTCGCCAGAGTAATTTTAATAAAAAAAAACTCTTAAGCCATACACTCCGGCATACAAGGTGATTACTTATCATCGGAAGAAAGAGAGATTGAAGGATTTCGTTTTCTATATTGAGTTGAAGCTCCCTATTGGTTACTTAAGGTCCGCTCTTCACCTGTGTCCTCATCGCATTCCTAATCATTATTCCATAACTTTATTATGCTCTCATGTGAGATAGCTTTCACTTTTAAAACGAACCGGCGACAAGAGGAAATATTTAGAACAATTATGGTTTCCATCAATGAAGCTTAACATAAATTAGTACCGTATAAAAGAAAAATTAATAAACTTTTTCTTAGTGTAGTGAGAAAAATTAAATAATTTACATAAGATTTAAATAAAGACTTATAATATCTTAAATGTTTTGATGATTAAATTTAACTTGTAAAGAAACATGAATATTTCAGTAATAATTGTTGATCAAATGTTCAAAAAAACAATGAAAGAAGGAAGAATGACAAAAGATTAGCATAATTTACACATATTTAATTAAAATTAAACACAAAAATACAAATGAACATACATATATACATGTTATAAAATTAAATATTGATGAATGTTACAATCAAACTTTCATTTGGAAATGAAAATTATCTTACAAGTCTGTTGTTTAGTGTAATTATTTAGAAAAAAATAAAAAAACACTCGTATAATGAAATTTAGCACATTTAATATAGCACGATATTACTTACTCGTACTTACCAAAGAAGTAAAATACTGAATAATAAATAAAACGCATCTAGAAAACCTAAACACTTTTTATTGCATCGTTTAGTAAAAGCTTCCGAACTTCATTTTCTTCAAGGTTTAATTAATGAGCTGTTTTTTTTTTGTACTTAAAAAAAAAATAAATAATTATAAATAATTTATTATTTATAAAAAAATAAATAATAAATAAAATAAATAAATGCAGCAGTAACTCGCTAAGGAAACCTTGTTCTTAATTTTTTAAATTAAAATTTAATGGCTTTACAAAAAAATGGCTCATTTATTACTTTTACAATGTGCTCATGATTAGAAAATATATATTTTACTTTGCCATTTTCCATTCTATTAGAAAGTATATGATGCTTAGCTTACTATATACATACCTATACTCCATTTATATCTATCCAGTCCTTTAGCAAGCCTTTAAAACTATTGTATTTGATATTTTTGTTATTTAATATGGTACTTTAATGACTTCAAGTAAAGATCTACCTTCTAAAGATTAAATATCGTCTCGGAGTGAAGAAGTCGGGAAGATCTCGATTATAGTTCTTTCGGAAAGCCTTGTAATGTATCCTTTTAACCACAGCAAAGAAGTACTATTTTTTTATCCCACAATTCTCAAAGAATTAATCTACTAACATAAAGGTTTTAATCCATTTGATGTGCCAATTTTAATTCTATAGGTATAGAGCCTATACCAGGCCAGGACAACACGCGGTCGGCCACGTTAAATTGTGCGGCCCGCCGGGTGATTTTATATTTCTATGCAACATGTAGCAAAAGTATAGATTTTAAAAATTAAATGAAAGAAACGATAAATAAATTTTTCGTTAATTAAAACTCGAGAGTTAATTATACTGAAGCGTAGTTTAAAAATAAATTTTATTCATTTTCCATTTATATTAAATTTTATAAGAGCAAGTTTACCTCAAGTGCGGCCCGCAGTAACGTTATGCGCCAGTAAAGTGACCCGTTGAACCATTTAGAGGTTTACGAACGCATAGACGCGTTCTGATCGCATAGATTTCGTTCTGATCTAAATCATCCTGTCTGTAAGGAAAAGCACTCTATATATCCTCCTTTCTTCAAAACTGATTGCTTACTGTGTACTCGTATTTGTCTCCTCAACTCTTTATTTCTTCTATATACATGGTTTATATAATTTGTAGTATTATATTCTTTTGTAGCCTTGATAGCTTTTACACTCTTGCTGTAACGAAATAAACTTCACTAATGGCAAATCAAACGCCAAACTCTGCAGACTGCTACAAATTTTTGTAACTAAGATTATGTTTTATGCCATCTAAATGTATGTCCTTATTTATCTATAAACTTTTCAGATGTTGCTGGAAAACATCATTCTACACCATCTCATGATGTAACGCGTACCGAAGAAAATCTGGAAATTCATGTGGAGCTGCCCGATCGGCAACGCTCCAGAAAGGAACGCAAGCAGCAGGATCTCGATGCGATTTTGAAACGCAAATTAAATCGTGACATCAAGGAGCGGCAACTGTTGCTTCACAAGGCCACTTTGCTGTGTTGTTTCGCCCGCAGCTATTTATATAATCGTCTTCTGAATGATACAGCGCTCATGCAGGAAGCTCTTAAACTGTTGCCCAGTAAGAGTTCTTACCCTCCAGAGCGCGGCACCGAACTGAAATATTATCAGTCATTGGTAACGTGGTTCAGGACGGCCATCAGGCTGGAGAGCGAACAATTATATCCTCTCAAAGGCCGGACAAAGTGTGGAAGACAAGGGCTTAAAGACGGCTTAATCGAGCAGCTAAAAACCAAGAAAGCGTGTTGTAAACAAGATATGGTTCTTATGTTTGTCGTTTTGGTGCGAGGAATGGGTTTGCAATGTCGCCTGGTAGTTAACATGCAGCCATTGCCATTGCGTCCAGCGCAATCAGAATTATGTAAAATTACAATGAAGAAGTCTGGCGGTGGCGGCAATGAAGGCACTAAGTCAAAAAGTGTTCTAAACAAAAAGAACCGGAACCCTGAAGAGGGCGTGGAGGTAGATGCAAAAGCCACAAAATCAGCAAGCGAGAGAAATAATAAAGCCGCAGCGGAAAAGGCGAAAAAGCCCTTCGATGAAGGGAATACAAAAAAGTGTACTGAAAAGCGAAAAAGACCCACAGAAAATGAAAATAAAAAGGTCACTGACAAGAGGAACGACGAAAAGATTACTAAAAACGGTTCCGAAGTGAGTAATGTTGGAGTACGAAAGTTAAGAAGTCGCAACCAAGCAATCAAGAAGGAAGAGGCCGAACCGATGGAAATAAAAAGTGATCATTCAGAGCACAAAGCGGAAAAAAGCTGCGAGAAAAGCACTGTTCAGGGAAGCAATAGGCCAAAAGAGCCGAACAAGAGCAGCGAAAATTTACCGAATAATGAGAAGAATTTTCGAGGAAAAACTAAGGATACTTCTGAAGAAATAGCTTTAGGAAATCAGAAAAACACTGCCGTACAGCGAAAAGGAAAGCCTATAGAAAAACTGTGTGCGAAGAATGGCACAAAAGCGGGTGCCGTCAATAAACGAAACGGCAAAGAAAAGAAAACTGATGCTGAGGACTTCCAATCGGAAGAGATGCCATCACAGTCTTTGGCTGAAACTGAAGCATTGACCGATTTGAAGGCAAAGCCACAATTAATAGACACGAAAAAGCAAAAAAAGGCGGCAATAGCAAACAAAATTCAAGAAGAAGCAATGAAAGAAATGGAGAATATTACCCAACAATTTGCACAAAAGGACTCAGGAGAAGAGAAAGTATCCGAATCCACAAACTACCAAACCAGAAAACCGGCACTTTATAAATTGAAAAGAAATAACGCAACAAGCACGGCACAGGCCAACGCAGAGCTGAAAAAATTCAAAGTCGCTGAAATGCCGCAGTACACGCCTATCGCAAGGCGAACTCGTTTAGCTTCTAGCGATAAGGAAAGAAAACCTCAATCAGGTGCAGCCGAAATGCAGAAGCCCGTCATTGAAATTGGCTCGCCGGTCGTTCCGAAGCTCGTCTTGCACTCCGATAATGATGCGTCCACGAAATCAACTCAAACCGAATCGAGAGCGAAGTTAGCCGGTCAACTGGAAACTGCTGCAAACTCCAACGCCATCCAGCGTCCACGCAGTAAATCTCCGAAAGCTAGCATATCTCCAGAGTTTTTGGTAACAAAATTATTCAGGGAAAAGTTCTATAACAATGATAACAAATTACTTAAGGCAAATATGGCTCAGCAACGCAAGAAGTCAAAGAGTCCACCCGCTAACAACAAGGTTAAAATATCACCGGAGCAACTCTTTCAAACCAAGAGTCCTTCGCCCGAACCCACGAAGCCGAACACACGAGTATTGCGCTCACGGCAACCCGAAAAGATACCGCAACTTGATGGCGCCGATGATGCAGCTGTTGAGGACGTTAAGGGCCCTCTCAAACAGCGCCGCAAATTGCAACTAGATAAATTAAGAAAACCTCCAAAACATTCTTCGTCTGACGAATCAGATTTCGAGTTTTCAACTCCGCCGAAGAAGAAAAAGGTGGCTCGTTCGATACCAAAAGATCGACGCGTTCTTTCCACCGATGATGAAGCAGCAGCGGTGAGTGCAAAACGGGACCCAGACGGGACCGCTGCAGATATATGGATTGAGGTGTGGTCGGATGTGGAGGATCAATGGATATGCGTTGATTTGTTCAAAGGAAAACTAAACTCAGTGGATATAATCAGAGTAATCAGGATGAGCAGAGTAATTGGAACCAACTGTCTTATTAAAATGTTTTCATTACAGAAATCGGCTACATCCAATCTGGCCTATGTTTACGCCTTTCAAAATGACCTCAGCGTAAAGGATGTGACCGCACGTTACTGTCCGCACTGGTCGACAATGGTGCGCAAATCACGTGTCGACAAAGCCTGGCTCGATACTGCCATATCGAGGTACTTGGGTCAACGCACTAAGCGCGATATATGCGAGGATTTGGAGTTGCGGCGCATACACGAAGAGAAGCCCATGCCCACAGCCATCTCGGACTACAAAGACCATCCTTTGTATGTACTGGAACGTCACTTACTAAAATTCCAAGCCATTTATCCCCCGGATCCCCCCACGTTGGGATTTATACGCGGCGAAGCTGTCTACTCACGCGACTGTGTGCATACGCTGCACTCACGCGAGATCTGGCTGAAGCAGGCGCGCACTGTCAAGTTGGGCGAGCAGCCGTACAAGATCGTTAAAGCCCGGCCTAAATGGGATCGGGTAAGAAATATGACGTAGCATTAGGCGGCCATATAATTATCATTTCTTCTTCTTCTTCTTCTTCACAGTTAACGCAAACGGTAATCAAAGATCAGCCCCTGGAAATTTTTGGTTATTGGCAGACCGAAGATTACGAACCGCCCACTGCAGAGAACGGTCTAGTGCCGCGCAATGCCTACGGCAACGTCGAACTGTTCAAAGCCTGCATGCTGCCAAAGAAGACGGTGCACATAAAGCGTATGTATACTGAATTACACTGTTCTTATCAAGTTCTTTAATTGAAACTTAAAAACAGTTCCTGGCTTGAATCGCGTTTGCAAAAAGCTTGGCATTGATTGTGCCAATGCAGTGATTGGCTTCGATTTCCATCAGGGCGCCTGTCATCCGACCTTCGACGGTTTTGTGGTGTGTGAGGAGTTTGCCGATCAAGTTACTGCCGCTTGGTATCAGGATCAGGAGGAGCAGGAACGCAAAGAACAGGAAAAATATGAGTCGCGCGTTTACGGAAATTGGAAGAAACTAATTCGAGGCTTGTTGATACGAGAGCGCTTAAAAAAGAAATACAATTTCTAAAAAATTAACAAAGCATGATGATCAATTACTTTGAAGAATAATTCTTTTTCGAATTTTCTGTCTGTTTTGTTAGTTTTATTTACAGTTTAAAAGTGATGTTTGTCTCTAAAAAAAAACTTGTAATAAATTTTTTATCAATGAAGTTACCTAGTACCGTCTAGGTCGTGATTTTTTTGTACAGCAATTTCAATCTCAAGTTAGCTGTGGGCGGTTTGATCGTGAGAGACCGCCACATAAAGGACTTGAAGGCAATAAAGAGGCCGCCGATAAATCGACGTAGGTAAATCGATATTTTGAGATCGTAGTATTGGTTGTTGAACTATATTCAAAGAGGTGAACGAGACTATATTTAAGAAAAGGTGAAGTAGAAATATAGACATTTACGACATTCATAAATCGAAAGCCGCAGAGCAAAAAATGTAAGCTTCAATCAGTGGGACATTTTACATAAATGCCTAAGTTTAAAGCAACGAAAAGTTGAGAAAACTAACATTTATCGTGAGTTTTTAAAATATCTGGAGTGCTGTATTTCTTATTGTATTGCATTTATTATTATAGGCATTAAAATTTTATATCGATAGTTTAACAATTCAATAGTTTTGTTCTTTAAAAAACGGTAAACAAAGTCCACAAAACAATAAAAATTTTACAATAGTTTTTGCAGATTTAATCTTATTTAATAAATCTAATTTTTAAACTGAAAATATAAAATGAAATCAACATAAAACTTGTAATTAAATTAAGTACATTTTGAACACTTTTTGAAACATCCTAAAATAAATTGGAAAGTTTTTTTCATCAGACTACGATGTTTCAGTACATTTAACTTATCTAAAATTTAAAATTCAAAAGATTTAATTATATTTTTATAGCGATTTAATATAAAATCCACGGTTCCTTTTTTAAATTCTAAATATCAAAAGAATAATACAAAAATTGATAAAGCCATTAATAAAATGTTGAAGAATGTCTAAAGCTTCCGATATTTTTACACTTAATCATAATAATTTCAGTTGTTTTTGCCGTAAAATATTCATTTTGAGATCTGTAGAAAGAAGTTTAATGGAAAAAAGTACTACTATAAAATATCAGCTCGGAGATTAAGCAAATAGACTAAAACGAATTTATTAAAAAACTAATCAATAATAAATTATCATCAAATCGTTAAAGAACACAGTGTTGTTTTTTTTCGTCACATCAAAAGGAAAGATGAATGAAGTAAACAAAAAAACATTTTTTGCTGTAAAAATAATTTCTTAGCATTAAAATCCAAAAATTTTCTTCTGGCCTTTTCAGTTTCTTTGGTGTTTTTTGGTGGTCATCGACCTTCATTGTTTTATGTATGTATGTATTAATGCATGTATGTATGTAAGGTTTTAGCGTGATCCAAAAAAAAATAGCTTTTTGAACATTTTCCCCATTTTTACGATTCGTTTATAGCTCCCGTAGATAATGATGACGATGCTATACTCTGGTGATTTTGATTGTGTTTATTTGACTCTGTTGGAGCGGCAGCATACTTGTGACCGCGCGGCGGATTATAGGACGTCTGTGCCTTGAGGTAATCGACGTACATGCGTCTGGCTTGATTTAGCACGCGTGTGACGTCATGCTTGCGCACCATCTTATCGAAATGCATGGCGATCTCGTTGTAGTCCATTCCGCTCTTAATAATTGTGTTGCGATGCTGCAGCAGCAACGTCAAGCAGAGAAATATCAGAAACGGATTGCCGCCGCCGAATTCGCTGGGCGGCGGCAATGTATTGGAATCGTTGTGCTGGAATGTTTTGAGCGCTGTTTCTAAAACGTTGGCATTTGTGGCAAAAGTCAGCTCTTCCGAGGCATTTGTGGCCATTTCGATAGGCGTGTCGGCTAGCGACTGCGTCTGACTATTGGGCATATCGGTTGCAGTCTCTGTGGGTACAATTACTTCAGGTAAACTGCTGCTACCCGAAACGTTGTTATGCAGAAGCGGTGCAGGTTTCGTGGACAAAAGCATGCTTTCATCTACGAAAGGATTCAGACGTAAACCGTCCAGGGAAGCTGACATTGAAGCGACCGTTGAAGGTGTTACCGAAATATTTGTTTTATTGGAGTCATTATTTATAATAGACTTATTGCTTCCCGTTGCATCAAAGCGTTCCTCACAATCTTGGCGACGTTCTTTATAGACTGCACTGTCCTCCGCTGGACTTTGTCGCCTCTGACGAAAGCATTCCCGGCGCTGACGAACAATCAGTTCGCCAACATCGGGACAACGTATTATCTCATCTTCTTTGAGGTCATCGACCAGATCAAGCGATTCCTTATTTAATTTTTCATACTCGATAATTGAGCTGCGGAAGCCAACAACGTTCGGGGAGTCTCCAAATACCTGCCGATCAAGATTGTCGGCCTCCAAGCGCAGTTCTCGCGTTATTGCTGTCGACATAGGATAATAATCCTGATCTGGACCATCATCGGGCGTAACACTGGCGTCATTTGGACACTCTATGCGGGACAAAGGCTTCTTATCGAATTCGTTGCTGTCATCATCGAATGTGCTGGGCGGGGACGTTGTTACTTTTGTGCTGTTGCTGTGTAAATTGTGCTCTCCTCCAATCACGCCGTCCCCCTCCTCCTCCGCCAGATGAAGACTATAATTACTTAGATTATTTGATTGCTGTATGGCGGTAGCAGCTGTTGAGCAGCTACCAGTTGTTTCTGGTATGGATGAAGAGTCAGAATCATCGAAGGAAGAGACGCCACCACTTTTCGGAAATCGAACCACCGGATGGAGTACCGGTGAGAGAGACATCTCGATCATGTAATTGTTGCTCTGTGCGGCGGCGGATGTTGGTGAAGGTGTTGTTGATTTCTCATGAAAAGGGCGCATTGTACTTTTTGTTGAAATTGTAGAGGAGTTGACGGAGAGCTTGTCCGATACACGGCTTTTATTTAAGCTGGCAAAACTCAGAAATTCGTTGAAATTTTTTACAAGTTTTTGTTGGGGCTTCTCAGCTGATGTTCGTATATCATCCAATATTAAACCTGAAATAGTTTCTTAGTATTACTTACCTTTAAATTTCGATTTCAGAGGGACTTATATTTATAGAATTTCTTTATTTTATAATAAAAACTTTTTTCCAAAACGAAATGTCCGAAAAAAATAATAGTACGACACTTACCACGCTTGCTTGTTGCGGCAATCTTCTCTTTCAGTTCTTTAAAGTGTCCGCCGCCACTACTTGAAATTTTCTTAGCGACACTGTCTTCAACCAGCCTGCTTTCAACGGAAGCATTTTCCACTTGTTTTACTATAAAACTATTGACCGCATTGCAATGAGATATATTTCTATTTTGCAACCTAATAAAGCTTTTGGGACCACTTGTTGATTTTATTATTTTCGCATTTAGAATCTCTTCCAACTGTTTGTCAGCCGTGTTCATTTGTTGTCGATCATCGCGGTCATCATCATCGTCATTTGTTGGAGTTGTTATCGGGCTTAGAAAAGCATTATTGCAGATTGAAGAGCATTTATTTTGAGAGTCTTTTGTGTGAGGACTTGTTGGAAAACTTTTTTGCGCATCCTCTATAAACGGATTTGTTGGATGAAAATGGAAATGTTGACACATTTTCTGCTCCGCCTTCTCAAACACTTCATCGCCATCATCGTCGTCATGATCGTTATTGGCATTAATTTTCACTGTCGCTTCAGAGGTCTGCAGCCGCTGCTCATCTTTGCCGGCTATTGCTTCTACTCCTTCCACAAAACTGAGGATTTTACTTTCGTCAAGACTCTGATGAGCTTTGTTTGATGCATGGCGCTTACGGCGTGCGGCATGACGTGTTATATTATCATCCAGACTCTGATTAAGTCGTTTCGTCGAATCTAATTGCACGGAATTTAAAGTGTTACAGCTAGTGCCAAAAGATGAGCAAAGCGAACTGAGAGAAGTTGAGGAGCTCTGGCGACGTAAAGCACATACTTTTGTGTATGGATTCTCCCGTGGCTTCACCTGAAAGCACGACGGACTATGAGGCAACATGGGATCGCCACTGGAGGTGATCGTAGAAGCAGAACCTTCGCTCCCGATCGGCACAAATTCCTATCAACGCAACGACGATTATACCGATTAAATGTAGAATAAATATATGCGTACCTTTTCGTAGAGAGGCAGTACCTGGTCGCTGTTACTATCGTATTTCAGTGAGCTCCATTGCACCTCAAGCATTCGCAGAGCGTCTTCGAAAGGAAATTCACGCTTCAACTCAAGCAAGAGCCATCGATAACAAAACAGAAGATCGTCAGCCTGTTGCGATTTTAAATATTCCCAAAACTCGGGATCATAAAAACCTAAAGCCTCGGTTAAATGTGCAAATTTTTGCGTCATCGCGATACCATCCAACATGAAATTGGCGCGCAACCGTGCCATAATAGCACAGAAGCAAATGTAAGCCTGAGCCTCGTCGTTCATCGTGACCAACAGAGGCGAGGCTATGTCGGACATGCCTTGGCAGTAACTCACCGTCGGATGATTTAGAGCGTATGTCGTGAGTATATTAAAGAGCGATGCGATGTTCTGGTTGTCATCGCTACCAGCATAGAAAGGATGCAGACGATCAGTGCGCAGGACGTCTTTCTTTACCATACTAGTAACATACGAAAGCTCACCGACAATATGACCTAGAGTAGAGTTGTTCAAGAAAAGGCAAGACAGCCGAAGGCAATACTCAACAAACCTTGCTTTACCGCTAATTTCCAAGTATCACGAAGTCTGCAGTAATGTTCTGATTTACTCTTCATATAATCCATGCGCTGCTTGCCCGTCATACCGCCCGGATAGACATTTAGGATATGCTTCCAAACGACGCGACGCAGCCCAGGATCAATGCCACCTAAGAAGATTACCTTACGTAATTCATCACAACGCTGTATCTGCCCCAGAGAGTCCAAAAATAAACGAAATTCCGCATCAGAGAGCGGTGCGCGTGGTGGCAGCGAAGCCATCGTCTCGTCCGAGAGATTGAACGCTTTCTGGACAATCGAGAAAGTCTTCTCCATCTGGTTCATTATAAGGCCGGGCAGTTTGGTTTGCATCGATTGTACATACTTCTGTGAAGCGCCTAGAGATTGTTGCAGCGGAGTCATAAGTTCACGCGAGGCAGTAGAGGCTGCAATAACTCGCGGTAGTGCTGAAGTGTCCGCGTCCCATTCTCTGACCTCGGTAAAAGGTTTTATATCAATTTGTAATGTGAGGCACGGTTCCGTAGCAGTCTGCAGTGAAAGGTTGTGTATGCGCAGGAAGGCCGCATCCAGATCCCAGTCAGACAGCACTGCCAAATAGATTTCATTGCCAGCGGGATCGAAGGCTTTGTACTTAATGGAAAAGTCTGATTTGATATCGAACGCCTTGGCCAGCAGTGAGTAGAGCACCTCGAGTGAGGTGATTTGTGGATCAACGCTGAACTTGCGCCATTCTGGTGGACAATTCAGTTCGCATTTCTTAAAAGATAGACAAAGGGCGAGGCTGCA